>JAQMYJ010000012.1:24117620-24132108 GCA_030014305.1 Clarias laeviceps
ATTTTGTGTTAATAATTTTTATGTATTTATTTTTTTGGGCTGTGGAACGAATAATTTGAGTTTCCATTATTGTTTATGGGAAAATAAAATTTTGTTTATGAGTGTTTTGGAATACGAGCCCGCTTCTGGAACGAAATTATGCTCGTAATCCAAGGTTCCACTGTACTGTATATCTGCATATCTGTCCAGCAAATGTGAATTTTCTGGACAGACATGCAGACATACAGTATATACAAGTGTGAATTTGTCACAGCAAATGAAACTTTGCCAGTTTCAGAAAGCGTGCCTGACTAGATTAGGTTTTGACAGCGTACTGTGCCTGCGTCAAACTGTGTGCGCATCTTAAATCAACTGCTGGACAGAATTTGTTGAAACTTTTGCAAGACTTACATATCTGCCAAAAATTTTTTATCAAAATGTTCAGGTAAAGGGATGTTATAAACAATTAGGCGTGGGATTTAATAATTTACTTTAGAATAAGCTACTTGCTCAAAGTAAATATACACCTGGACCAATGAATATCGAAACTGAATGAATTTAAACGCACTGCAGTCGTTTTAAGACAAACCTTTTTTATACAATCTACTTTTTTTCGATTTCTCATCTGTGTTTTACTCTCTGATTACCGAACAGAGAGTATATTTGGCTGACGATGAAAGAAGACAAACAAGTCTGTGTATTAATAAGTTAGGCAGGCAGACATGTACGTGGACCTGAAATAATAATCACTGATTACATTAAGGCTGATCAGCTTATTTTTAGCTTTAAACTTTTAACTATTTCTAAAAACTGTTTTCACATCAACAACGGGTACTTCTGCTAGTCACCTATAATTCATTTTTCCCTTTTGCGTAAGCAATTGATTGTGAGGGATCCAAAGCACAATTATGAAACACTGGGTTGATCAAAGTGCATCTCGACTTCCTTGAAGGATACAATTTATTCACACTTGAGCTTTTTAAACAATATTCCTGGATTTTATTATTTTTTAAAATAATTATAGATGTCTGAGTTCTCTGAAAATGAAGGCTCATGCGTCACTTTGAAGATTTAATATGCTAAATGCCAAAGCTGTCATTCTGGACTCTCATAGCAGGTGGTGTTGTTTGCCTACATCCTGTCTGCATTTAAAGTGTGTCTAATGGCAAATTGCTTTGGTAGCTTAATACACGGCCGCGTAGTCAGGAGGAATTTAAATTGGCGATGGAGGCAGAGAAGGGTGTGTGTGTGTGTGTGTGTGTGTGTGTGGTGTAATGACAAGACTACAAACCCATTACAGCTAAATGACAATGATAAAAGCAGAGAGAGAAATACACTGCAAAGCTGTTGAAGAGAGGTTGGAGTGTGAATGGGGTCCCGTGAGGGATGAGGGAGCAGCGCTGCTGTCATCTCTGCTTTGTTTATGCCTCACAATGGTTGACCCTGTATGTATCAAAGGTGGGCTGGAGTTGGGAGACATTGACTTCATTTATAGGTCTTTGATAGGATAAAGAGAGAGGAAGAGAGAGAGATGTCAGGGATCGAAACTAGCGCGAGTGATTATTGCTTTACTCAGCTACAGGAACTAATTACAGCCTTTGTGCATAAGCACCTGCCTCTGTATGTGTGTGTGTGTGTGTGTGTGTGTGTGTGTCTGTGTGTGAGAAAGTGTTTTGACACAACTGGTCTCTTAGCTCTTAGCTGTAATATTAATAAGAGTGGTGCTCAGAGCATGACCGAATGGAAAGCATCGCCTGAGTGAGGTCTAGGTAGAACAGCTACATTTGACTTGCGTCATTGTCCTTTCATCTGTAGCTATCTCACAATGTTTATTAGATTGATGCTGGTTCAACCCAAATTCTAATAAGACATTTTGCACATCTCTTTTGCAAACATTTATGTTTTTCATGTTCATGTTTTCAACAGATTCAACAGTAGCTCAGGATATGAAAAAAATTACTCTGCTAGTATACATTATAATAAGAACCAATAAAAAACAACAACAAAACTAAAATAGGCTATAGACTTACCTGTAAATTTAATAAAACATATAAATAAGGCTGTCTATATTGACACATTAATGCATGTGATTAATCTAGAAAATCTAACCCACAAAGTTTGCCCCTAATGGCTTTCCATAATCACATCGCGGATATCCAGCTGTGTATGATAATGGCACGTTTAGCACAGTTATAAGATGACATCACCAGGTGTGCTGAACAGCAGGTTTCATTATAAAAGGCTTCTAGATGGAAGTTTGGATAAAGTTGGTTGCTTAAGCTACCTTGAAGGGGAACTATTTTTACAAGAATAAATTAAACATAGGATGTGGGAGTGGTGGCTCAGGTGGCTAAGCTTCTAGGTATTTTCGGGTTTGATGATTCTGGGTTTGAACCCTGCTGTCGGTGGGTTAGTATACTCCATGCTAACCAGCTGCTGCATGTAGCGCTGGTCCCATTTGAGAGATTTTAATTTATCATTTGTTAAATGTGAAAGTTTGAGATATTATAAAACAGCAAAAACCCTTTTTCTCTTATGAGTTGGCATTCACGACGGCCGTGTTTGTAAGTTGTAAGGCAGTTCAGAACATGTAATAAAAAGCTGTGCAGCACTGACATGACAGTAAATGTATAATATGTTTGAATAGCCAATGATATTCCTGACAAAAAATCTGTGATTTTGCTTGGATTTTATCTATGTTTTAATAAATAGGGGTGCAATCCCCATGTTTTATACACTGACAAACTGCATCATTCATTAACTCCAGACACATTACACTGGTCAACGTGATCATATCTTATATTTCTCTCTCTCTTTAAAGAACACATATTGGCATAGAAATAGAGGACTTTCAAGCCTTTTTAATGGCTGAAACAGTCAGTAATAGACATATTAAGTGATATGATGCCATTATATGAAATGCCAATAATGAAAGGAAAGTGCCAGGAAAATTCTAATAGTTTAAGAAGGAGGATGCATTAAACAAAGATGCCCAAAGACACACAGAAAAATTAACAGACACAGATATGATCAGTAGACATAAAGCATGCAAATCATTCACAATGAGCCAACATGACATTCTCCCTTAAACAAACAGATACATATGTATTTACATTTAGGCATTTGGCAGACACTCTTATCCAGAGCGACTTACATTTTTATCTCATTACCTGAGCAGTTGAGGGTTAAGGGCCTTGCTCAAGGGCCCAACAGTGGCAACTGGGTGGTTGTGGGATTTGAACTTGGGATCTTCCGAACCATAGTCCAGGGCCTTAGAAATAAATGTCAATACTTTTTTTTATCATAAGTTTATTTTAAAGGATAGTGACAGAACATCAACCAAATATCCAGAAAAAGCACATCATACATTCTGTATATGATAAATTGATTTGCATATCAGTGAGGAAAAGTAGGGTTAGGTACAGTAAGACGTTTCTTGTACCAAGTTTGCACACATTTCAAGGGGATTTTGTTCCACTCTTCTTTACAGATCTTCTCTAAATCCTTATAGTTTCTTGCCTGTTGATTGGCAACTTGAAGTTTCATCTCCCTCCATAAATTTTCCATAGGATTATGGTCTGACCTTAGGTCACTCCATGACCTTAATGTCATGGAGTGACCACTCTTCTTGACTGATTTGGCTCTTGGCTCACTTCTTGAGCCACTCCTTTGTTGCCTTGGTGGTATATTTTGGGTCATTGTCATGTTTGAAGTCCCATCCATTTCCCTTTTTCAGAAGGTTCTCATCCAAAATTTTACAACACATGGCTCTACCAATCCTTCTCTGTTCATTGGCAAACTTCAGACAGGCATCTACATGTACCTTCTTGAGGAGGGGGACCTTGCTGCGCTGAAGGATTTCCATCCATGATGGTGTATTATGTTACCAATGGTTTGTTTGGTGACTGTGGTCTTACAGTAACTGGCTTGAGATCATTCACAAGCTCCACCCATGTACGTAGTTCTCAGCTGATCCCTGACTTTTGTCATGATTATCCTTACCCCGTGAGGCGAAATCTTGCATGGAGCTCCAGACTCCATTGATGGTTATTTAGGATGTCTTCCATTTGTTAATAGTTGCTCCAACAGTTGTCTCCTTCTAACCAAGCTTCTTGCTGATGGTTTTGTAGCCCATCCCAGCCGTGTGCAGGTCTACAATCTTGTCCCTGACAGCTCTTTGGTCTTACCCAGGATGGTGGGCAAACTTACAAAATCTACAGAGGATCAAATAATGATTCTTCCCACTGTAGATATAAGAGCAAGAAACTTACATCTAAGAGTTTATTGAGTTAAATGGAATTAACCCTTTGCTCAAGCCAGGATTCCAGCTGATGACCGGAAACTCAGTTATGTGTTTATTTGTGTGTACAAAGACTCTGACAATGATGTTTGTGACCTCCTTGTCCTCTTGCCATCATTTGTCATTTTTGACAGGAGTATCTTTAGGCAGTCAAACATTGTGTGTGTGTTTGTGTGTGTGTGTGTGTGTGTGTGTTTGAAAGATACAGCAAATGACAGAAGTAAGTGTATCTTAGAGAGGACATGCTGGCATGATTGAAAGGTCACATGGAGAAGGGAGTGCGTGTGTGTGCACACGCGTGCATGTGTGTGTGCGTGTGTTTGTGCATGTTTGTTTGAGAGAGAAAGCAAAAGTAGGAGAAACTTTTTTTATGAGGAAGACAAGGGACAACTCAGGATGTGTGTTAAAGATCCACCCATCCATTTTAAGCAACAGCTTTATGAAGTATGTGCGGCTGCTACATTACGACGTACCTCAGAAGTAGGAAGCAGAAATTCAGAACGATCTCAGTTTTGATGTATGTGCATTCTCGCAACAATCTAAAATATATCATGATATTTACATTTACTTTCTCAATACAGCAAACTGTACAGTAAGTATAACAGATTTAAACATGGAATATGTACATACATTGATTAAGCTGAACCAAATACTAGGGTATATACAGTATACAACTCATTCAAAGGTGAGAAGTTTGGCTTTATTCACTGATCCTGCTCTGAGTAGCCATGTTGATTTGACCACCGTCTCTGAATTGGGATGAACCCGTAGTTGAGAATACTACACTGAGACTTCATTTGACTACCTTTAGTTTATTTTTTTTTCTGGTTTTCGGCCAAGACTTACAAATTATGACATTTAGTTGAACACGGCATTAATATCCTGGACACTCCTTTCCTTATGATGTGTGTGTGTGTTTTGTAGAAGTGTGCAAACAAGACAAAAATTTGGACGTGACCAGGATACAGCACTTAGTGTTCAAACAGTTAATGAAGATAAATGATTTAAGTCTAGCAATAAGAAAGCACAGCTTTTAAATGTGAAAAAAGCCCTAAAAACTACAAGACAAACCGGCACTTGTTTCTGATAAAGTAAGATGTAAAACCGGCAAGTGTGAATGTCTGATCCTTATAAACAAATACCTTGCCGAAGAGACGCATCTGTCTCTGGGAACTATACACACAATCATTCATGTACACCACTTGCACATTACAGGAACTCGACTGGGAGTTATTGCCACATCCCCTGTACAAGCCTGATCTCAATCTAAGCCATTTCCACATGATTGAAAAGGCCGTTAAAGGAGTTCCTGGGAGGCCAGCATTTTTTTGACATGAGGCAGGCAGTCTGATCCTGGCACTGGCGTACCGAGAAAACTTTTTTACCTTGATAATATCCGAGCACTAGTGAAACCTCTGGATAAGTGCATTAGTGCAGCAGGGAATTATATAGAGAAATAATGGTAGCTTTTATTCTCATAACTCTGTTCAGTTTTTCTGCACAATCAAACGTCCCGGGTTGACTTGAATACTCACTGTAATAATCCGAACATTCTTTGCTAGCTAGCTAGGTGTTAACAGTTACTATTATAAAAGACTATGTTTTCAGGTTCCTCTAAGAATACATTCAAATTCTAGTTGAAACAGTTTGATGGATAAATAAATGTTTATAATGTGTTTTTTTCAAAAGCAGAACAGAAACTGGCTGTAACACTTCACACTGTTCATATCTCATCCTGTAAAGGTGATTCCTTCTATTCAGCTGTAGTAATATGTCATTCTTAACCAAGCATGTAGAGATAGTACCCTTAAAGGTAAAACTCTACAAATGCCTAAATAAGCAAATCATTGGTCCTCTGTGGACGAGCACTGATTACTTTAGAGTTAAATATCATAACCATCAACCCCAGCAGCTCGACAAACCTCTGAGCTTCAAAACGACACTGTTATGACGGTGTCTGGAGGTGGGACTGGTTTAGCCAGTGTCAATGTCGCTCAGCCTTTGATTAGTTTGTGTGTGTGTGTGTGTGTGTGTGTGTGATGTAGTGAACAGGTGATTGCGAAAGCAAGTGTCGGCTAAGCCAAGGTCTGTCATGTTAACGTGCAGCGTTTTTTAAAAAAAAAGCCACGGAAAGACAAACAGGAAAATGTTTTAATCAGTTTCCTCCCACATGAACAAAGAGCCTCTCTTGAGACAGAGAAGAGTGTGTCTGTGTATCTGTACAATAAGGTGTGCCAGGTGACAGCCTTTCTTTTTTCTTCTTTGAGACACTTACGTTGGGGGTGTATAAAAGATTACTGGCCTGTATAATTTCATTAAGACTAAATAAAAGTCTTTATTTAAACATAACAAACTAATAATGCTTTATAATGTTTTAAAAGTAAATTGTGTAAAACCAGTAATAATACCTAATGAAACTAATGAAAAGATTTATTTTCTTTCCTGAGCGAAGTTCAGCAGTTGGATGAGATGGACATTCACACTAGATCACTACATTTTCAACCTTTATGCTAAAAATGCTGCCTCTTACAAAAGCCCAAAAAGCATGAGATAGTGTATTTTCTTACAATGCATTTGTTCTTAAATGTGTGTTCTTTGCTGAAATGATTAAAAAGAGCAAAACATAGGTTTTTACATTACAATTATTTAAATGATTGTGATGATTTCGATGATCTGCTGTGCTGTAATGATGCATGCATTTAAGTTCATGAATGATATAAAAAATATAATATTAGAAAATATGTTTATTTTATTATTATTTAAATGTTAAATGTAGAGTTTATAGTCAAAATTATTACTTCAAAATGTGATTTTATAGCTTGTACTAAATTCAGTTTGAGCACATCTAATTTATATATACAAGTATATATATATAAGCTGCATATCTTTATCTTTGGCCTTTTTCTTCTTTTCTTTCCTCCTTTTTCTGAACTCGGCACCAGAAGGCTTTGATCTTTTTTTATTTGAAAAGCATCCTGACATTATGCCCCAGTCAAGACTAAACCATTTGCCCTAGTACTGATTATATATTATTCATGACAGAAGAATCAAATATGTCTGTACAACTATACATTACAATATATATTCACAGTATTATGAATGAGCTGTGGCTTATTCAATAATGGATTATTCGGTAACATTTCAGTGGGATTGATTTTACTAATTGCATTGCTTTATAAAGTTAGATGTGCACTTTTTTTCCCTTCTCTCACCCACAGTCAGTGGGGAGACTGGAAGGTGGTCCACTAGCCACCTCACTACCCATCTCGTACAGTATGCCTGAATGATAAACCATCAGGATGACCAAGTTTAATTGTCCCACGTGGTGATGCAGCAATAGAAAAACGATCGTGCACATATTATTGTCATTCCAAATTTTTATATTCTTTTTTTCCCCCTGCTGCCACTGGGTGCATCACAACAGGGTTTGAACCTGAGCTTGGGTCAGCACACAGAGTTTGATTCTATTCCAGGGCTTTGAAAATACGTTGTGCTGAAAATCATGCTGATTGTACAAAAACAAATATAACAAACAAAGCATTGCATTAATTTAACTCGGTTTATTCACATGAAACTAATGAGAATATTGCAATAAAGTCATTTTTGTGATCTTTTTTTTTCTTTAATTGTAGTGTGAGTGCTGGCACTTAAGCAGTTTGTTGCCAGTGAAGCAATCACACATTGTAAAGGAAAATTTTTGAGAGTTTGCGATCGGTGGTCTTAGAACACATAATGTGATTTTCTTATTTAGTGCCCATGGGACTGAAAACAGCTGAGTAGTTCTGGCAGTGATTGAAATGTTCAAGTGTGAGCATTGTTGCGTCACTCATGTAAAAGCCAGCATAGGGTTTAGACGAAACTCATGGGACAGGTACGGATATGATTGATGACGTTGGCGAAATGTTTGAAGGGAAAAAAAACAGTGGCTGCAGAACAATTATTTCTATAACATCTGATCACATACAAACAAAAAAAGAAGCTTTCAGTTATGTAGCTAACTAATTAGAATACAATGGCCCTGGTCATACAGTATATATATATATATAAACCTGTGCTGCGTCTTTGCACAACCTGTATAGCAGTGTGTCTTTATAGTGTACTGTAGGTCTAGGATGTTTAGTGTATAATTTAACAGGACAGATCCAAGTACCAATCATAAAAGACCACTGTAATGGCACAGTGTAACAAAAAGGCTTTATTTAGGGCTCTATCTCTTTCGTATTAGTTGCTTAATGCTGTAATTAATATCACATACAAGTGGTGACAATAACTCACTATCTGTGATGGGCAGGGTTCTGGTATGGTTTGGGTCCACTTCGTTCCTTAGTGGGAGGAGTAACGGTAAATCATCAGGGGTCCTGGTTCCCAACGTCACCATCATCATCACAAGACTTCAGGCCACTGAATAGTTTAATGAGGAATAAACTGATTGAAACCATATTCTGTGATCTTCACAGTGACTAGATCTCAACATAACTGAGCATCTGTAGCAGATTTTGAAGTGAGGTTCCTTCCACCACCATCATCAAGACACCATTTGAGGGTTTTTCCTTTGAAAGAATAGCTTTTATAATTGCCTCACAACAATTCCAGAGACATGGAATCTATTGTGCCTCTAGCACCTTGATGCTCTCCTGGCAGCTTGCTGTGGCTCAGCACCTATAAAACACTGTAGGTTAATGTTTCCCTCTCATTTGTCACCACCTGTATGTGGAGTAACATTACTGATTTCGATAAAACCACAATTCCATTAGAGTAAGTTAAAATGAGCAACTAATGGTTTATGGATCATCACATTGTCACCACAACATCCCCACTAGACACCACAGAGATATTAATGAGATGAACAGCGTCAGACACGCAGCGCTAATATTCTACTTTCAGATGAAAACTTTGCATATTACATTTAGTCCTTTTAGTCTCTGTCTTCGTCTGCACTGATGTGCTTGTTTGTAAATTACATTGTGCTCATTTATCAGTATGCAGCAAGAAAAGGTCATCTTTGCAAATGGATATTTAATTTAAGATTACACTAAGACTAATGTATGATTATGATTCTAGACAGTTTAACTTAATTATATAATAAAAAATATACGTATATAGCAGTATCAGGAAGTTAAAGAAGTTCTGTTATGAACCGCTTAACCTGTGAGATTCATGCATATGCGGTGTACAGAACAGTTATGAGCATTGTTCTTTACTGATTTTCCACCTACTGATTTACTTATACATATCTATAATTATTATTTCTTTTAAATGAGAGAGACAGTTATGAAACACTCAAGAGATGCAAAAGAGATATGCATTATGTGCGGGAAGTTGTTGTGTTCCTCAAAAATAAACTATAATACTATAATAAACTATATACAGATGTATATGCGGTTAACTGTTCTGTGAACACATATTCATCTATAGTCACTTAAGTTTACGTGTGGTCAAATGCGTAAACGGACATTAAGCGGCATAAATCTGTGATAAGCCACCTGATTGGCATTCTGTTAGAGCAGGCATTATCAGGGAAACCCAATAGCATCAGCATCTTGTGTCACGTCTACCACATACGTCAAAAATACCAGACAAACCATTGCTCTCAGAACAACGAGGGCATGTGAACTGACTGTTGAGGTGCTATCCGTGCACATCTACATCACTCATCAAATGCAGAGCTCGGCTCGGAGCCCACTGTCTCAAATCACTCAGTACATTTACATGACATTGTGTTTGTCCAGCTAATTGTGCTAAATATAATTGTGAATGTGTTAGCTTGATTAAAATTTTATAAATTGAACTTCTAAAAGTTGGGCTAACACACTCAGACATTACAGCCTAAGTTGAGCTCCTCATGCACTCATACTTCAATTGGACAAAGAAATCCCAGCCTTTCCCAGCTAGCCGGCTAATCAGTTAATCGGCTTAATGTTGTTAATTTATGTTGTATGTGGCACCTTCGTCCTGCAGGAACATTCGTTTCACTGTGTACTAACTGTATATGGTTGAAGTGACAATAAAAACCTACTAGACTTGACTTGACTTGAAATCTTCCCGGCTCTGCATGCTCCACAATTGCTGCCCCAAGCATTTAATCTTTGGAAGTTTGGGAATCTTTGGAAGTCAGGAACAGGATGTGTGGAAGACACCTGCCTTTGGATAACACCATAACCACAAGGCATAGTGTGCGTCTCGTTTGTCTCATATAACCATCTTCGTTGCGGAGCTGTCCATACTGTGAGTTAGCTGCTAATTTTTTTTTTTTTTTTTTTTTTTTGTTGAAACCTCGTCATGATGGCATGTCGCCGACACCAACACATCAGCTTTTTACATAGATCTCATCTTGACCCTGTCACCACTGTACATTTGCTCCCAGATTAAAGATGTGACAACAAAGACCACTGATTCCGCTGCCGTTCCTTTCATACAGAACACTGAGGTGCAACGACGGTGCAGTATTTCTGCACTGAACAGGTTGTGTAATTAGAACTGCTCTCTCTCTCTCTCTCTCTCTCTCTCTCTTTCTCAAAACATTCAAAAAGTAGCGCTCTTCTCTCAAAGGTAATGACACTGAGTCTGATCTCCTGTGTCGCATTTCACACATCACCAAATGTTGTCTGAAGTGGTTTAACCAAAAAACATGATAAACAGATGTAGATTTCTGTATGTATAAGTTTATATGCGCATAATTATTTTTGTATAACTTTTAATATAGTGCTTTATTAAACAACTATGTCACATTGTGTGGTTGATTTCATTGCGTCATTGTTTAATGAGAAAAACATTCATATTAATTCAAAAACATTAATAGTGGTTCACTTGTCTGATTTACTTTAATTTGGTTAATATTTTTCTTAACGCAGCATCACTTTCATCATCCCTGGGTGAGGTGAGAAACACGTAAGTCAGCTCAGTAACTTTCAGAGTGACTGTGGGAGAGTTCATGCAACAGTAATTACTGGTGTTCAAACTGCTATGTATGTGTGTGTGTGTGTGTGTGTGTATGCATCATAGAGACAGAAGGATTCTGGCAAGATAGACAGATTGTGCTGAATGAGTGCCATCTCTTCAGCTTGGTTTCTTGATTGCTCTCTCTCTCTCACTCTATATCTTCTTTCACTGGTAATATTTTCTATTGACATTTTGTCCATCATTAGGTCTGTATGATAATATGATATTGATGTTGCAGTAAATAAGCTTATGGTGCACTTTTCTGAGATATTGAATGAAGTATGTTTCTTTAAATATTTTTATATTTAAGATCTGATCAGATGGTCTGATTCAATATACTGTATATTGTGCTGAATTTTATAAATGTAATGTAAAAATTACTTTGTAATTGTATACATAATGAATATCATTTTTTTCCCCACCCTCATCATGTGATAGCTCTCTCTGACACGTGAAGCCATCTAAGCCCTTTTTCTTTTAAACTGCTCCACATGGTGCATCACAGGGGAATGGAACAGACTAAGAAGAAAGCATTTTCTTCTGCATATATGACTTTACAAATGTCTATGATTTCCTAGTGATGACAGGGATATTAAAGCACGGCCAGGTTTGCTGGCTCCCATAATGATGGAGAAAAGGAGTTTAAAAGGCTATAATTTTATTTCTAACTCCAGTAATCCATCACAGAGCTAGTCATTCATTGCTTTTTTATTGCTCATCATTGGTTGGACATGGACAAGTTTTTTCATAGCTACAAGACTTGTTTCATATTCAGCAGTTTTGATCAGGCTCTTAAACATGTTCTGCTTAATATAACAATGTTCGACTTGTCTGCATCGAGCTCACGGCAGCTCGCATTTGTTGGATAATTACTTTCACGGGCATTTACTTGTAAATCTGTCGAGTAGAAGACTTTTTTTTCCCCGCAACAACACCAGCTTATTTTATCAATTAGCAGCAGTTATTAACAGTACAGGTTTATAAGATGCTTGTGACTTTTACGACATTTATTCTGTACATCACATGCATTTTCAAAAATTGCTTTTAATTAGAGTTTCCTCTTCTGGGAAAGTGTTAATGAAGCCATGTCCAGCTTCATTAATGGCTCTGTGCACCTTTTCTTCATTTTAGTAATAAAACTGAGAACTATAGGACATCTTTTGACAATAGCTAAGTGTTATTTGAGTATTTAGTGGACTGTACTGCCGACTAGTGTCCTGAGCTGAAGGGGATCTTGTAATTTGGGAGAAGAGCAGAGAGGAGGAGAGGGGAAGGATGAAACAGGGCAGGCGTGAAGGGCTGACGCTGAAGCCTGAAGCCGCGCATATGGTCGTCAGGATACACATGGACACGCACAAATGGACAACATAAACAGATGTCTGTGTGTGGCAACATTTCGCTGATTTAGATGCTTTTCTGCCAACAGACACACACCCACCTGCCCACGAAGGTTGCCACTAGTGTGTGCTGACATCACGTCTACAGAGACCCCAGGATAAAAAGAACCACACCGGAGTGTAGAGCCACACAGTCACACCAGTCAATGACAACACTGTGACCACACAGTGTGTCTGTGAATAAGATGACAAAATGGTGCTTGTGTACAGGGAGGGGTCAGATCCAGAGATAGGACCTCGACTGTGCAGACACACACATGGCCCAAATAGAGCAGATCCCTCCCTGAGAGACAGCTCAAACATCAGACAGACTCATTTGCTCTTTCCCCACATCCTCTTTTCAGTCCCACTACACACACATGCACATGCACACACAGGCACACACAGGCACACAGGAAGACATTTGCATGCTGCTCTTTGTTCTTAGTCTTGATCCTTCTCAGTTGGACGGCTCTGTTCCAGATCTTCTCTCATTACTTTCTATTGGACACACTGACACACACACACACACACACGCACACACACATGCACATGCATACACACACGTACACACTAGGAAAAGAAAGACCCAGATGGTATAAGCCATAATGGAAAGAAACGAAGGTCTGAAGCTCTAAGTGCTTCATTCCTTTTGCCTTAACTGTGTTTTATGTTGATCTCAAATAAAGCTCTTAAACACTCCAGCAGCCACAAGTGGCTCATCAGACAGAGCTCGTCAATGCCCAGTCCGTTCTCATACGGTTCTTATACAACCCTTATATGTTTATTTACTGTACAGTACATACACTACAAGAGCTCCTAAAATATTACATACTGCAAGTGTTATATATTGTATAGCATTTAATAAATGTTACATATTATAAACTTTATATATGTGACCTATTGTCTCAAGTCAGGTATGAAGTTACAAAAGCTAGTTTTGCGCTATGGCCAATAGTGTGTCGTAGTTGAATTGTACCAAATTTTCAATTTTGGTAATAAATCCCTTCCTGATCCTTCATCAGAATCGAGACATTTTTAATTATAAACATTGCTTTCAAACACTTTAATACCTTAAGCTAAAAGATATAACAAGTAAGTTGTTGTAACAATAATTCAAGATCGTAAGCTACAGGACACATGAAACGACTTGTCGTGACCACAGTGGATTTATGCAAGAAACTGTAAGAACTGTTGAATTTTGATGTTGAAAATAAAACAAGAGACAAAGAATTCAACGGACGTCCGAGTCGTGAGTAACACTGTGTAATACGAAAGATACGCGTCAGAACTTGTGGAACACTATCCGAGCTGGTTACTCAGTTGTGATTGAAAAACATGCACTTTTCACTTTAAAACCACGCTGCTATTGAAGTTATTTTGAGGGGTAGCAGGGAAATCCTGGAGTCAAAATGAGGCTGAGGTTCTCTCTTTTTTTTCCTACGTCATGGAATCCTCATATAAATATTCTAAAATAGGATTTCTGTGAATTTTTTCGGAGTCACTCCTCAGGGACAAATTCAACCTGGCTGTATTTCAGCAACCGGACATAAAACAGCAATAAACTTGGTGTCAAAATGGAGCTTATTGAACCAGGAATTTTAAAATATACATAAATTGCCCAATGTGCCTTAATACCTGATTTCATGTGACAGGTCGCCATATTTTTGGAAGGAGTCTTCAGTATCAGCGCTTTGTAAAGGTCAAAGCCTATCTCATGGAACTTAGGGCAGAAGGCAGAGTATACCCTGAATGGGGTGCCAAACCATTGCAGGGTGCACACGCTCACACACCCAATCATACCCTATGGGCAATTTGGTCTTTGGACTGTGGGAGGAGACCCAATTTGGTCTTTGGACTGTGGGAGGAGACCCAATTTGGTCTTTGGACTGTG
>JAQMYJ010000012.1:24132208-24142964 GCA_030014305.1 Clarias laeviceps
TTTGGACTGTGGGAGGAGACCCAATTTGGTCTTTGGACTGTGGGAGGAGACCCAATTTGGTCTTTGGACTGTGGGAGAGTACCTGGAGGAAACTCACAAAGCACTGGGGGAACATGCAAACTCCATACACCCAACAGGAGGTGAAATACTCACGAGGCAACAGTGCTAACCTTTAAACCACCATGCTGCCCCTGAGGCAGGAATATACTTTTTATAGTCCATCCTAGTACTGTCTTCATGCAATCCATGGAAAAAAACAAAAGATTGGCCGCTAACATCGTCTCACCAGATCCCACAGCCTAGATTGAGAGGTCTTGTGGAGTCATGCCTTGAGGGCCCAGACAGCACAAGAGGAACACAATATTGGGTTTAATATTTTGGGTTTAAATGTTATGGCCAATTGTGTATATGGTTATATAGGAATACAGTATATGGACTTATTAATAGCTAAGTGTTATTTGAGGATTTAGACTAGTGCTGGGAGTCTGTCCCAGAATGAAGCAATTACTTGATCCCAGACGTTTAAACAGGAGCTGAATGTAATGGTTAAGCCTCGTTTCCACACACTTTGATGTTCTTGTAGCCTGACAAAGACAAACTGATGACTCACTGAAGATGGAGCTTATTTTCTTTTCTTTGGTCACAGGTTAGGTAATGCTTGCCTGGATACGTATTGCATGTTTATATAGATACATGCAATATTGCGCAGTGGATAATTTCACTCATACAGAAAGAGTCAGGCAATTGTTGACACAAAGTTCAAGTACAAATAACTCTTCTTAGTTCAGTTTGAAAAACAATGTGTGGATGTGTGGAAGTACATACAGTAGCAGTTTTATTGTATACGAATAGAACCGTACTATTTCTTCTAGCCAATCTCTTTCTCTATGAATCTTGGATGGAGAAAACTACTGTGTGATCGACACTATGGAATCGATTGATTGATTCCTATTAATGGGAATGGAAATCTGTCTTGACTCCCTTTTTGGAATCAAACAGACTTAATTCTGTCAAAGATAGAAATGTGAGACAAATACTGTATTTCTTTAAAAACTATCCTGGATGTTGTATACTCCTGAGCCATATGACCTGCTCTACCTGCACACTCTTTCCTATACAGTACTTATCACTGGAGACCATTCTTCTCCCAAAGCAGTCCTGTACCACAATGCCACCATTGTCGTAATAATTACTCTGTCAATATTGATTCCAAAGCTTTTAGATATTTACTTAGATCTTGGGTCACTGCGTCACACTGTGTCAATCCCCACCAATAAAAAAAACAAAACACATGGACTTGTCACCGTACCAGATGAGCAAATACAGTGGTACTGTAAATATTACAGCACATTTTGTATTTGGCTCATTTCTACTCCAGTCCATGATTTGTTTTCAGCAAATTTGAGTTCATATCCTCAAAGCAGTTTCAACTTTTTAAAATTAATTGAATGCATTTCAGTTATTATTTTTTTAATCCCATATGTACATGTGTGAGTGAGATTCAAGAGAAAAAGTATAACTGTATATGGTTATCTGTGTGCTAATAACATGCACACACACACACACACACACACACACACACACATACATACAGGCTTATAATTTTCATCTAGGGTCTAGGCATCTCACATATAAATATTATAATTATCAGCTTTGTGTGTGTGTGTGTGTGTGTGTGTGTGTGTGTGTGTGTGTGTGTGTGAAAGAGAAAGAGAGTGTGACTGCATCAGATCCTTAATAAATCCTTATCTTAGATGCTAACACGTTTCAGGTAAATTAGAGTGAATATGCTTTTTACAACCCAGCAAACCAATTCTTATCCTTTAAATATAGATTGCGCTAAAGGATTATGCAAAATCTATATTCAAAGGATAACAATTCGTAATTGCTTTGCAGTATGCATGTTTAATTACTGTTGTTTGTTAATCCATCCATCTTCCTAAGAAATAAAATAAGTAAATAAGTTTGCTTATATTAAGTAGCTCTTATGGCTGAGTAGAAAATGAGAAGACAATTATGTATAATGTGCTCTTTTTTCCATTATGGGATCACATGCATCTATCTTTCTATGTTGATCTAGCAATGAATGAATGAGTGTATTGAATAAAAGATAATTGAGAAAGCGGCAGGTGGCACCCGGTCTACAGTTAAAGCATGACATCCTGTCAGTACTTACCCTCTGCAAAGTAAGAACTGCTTATTACACTTCTCTGATTTTACTGATACTAGAGATGCTACTACAGATACTTCAACTGTTGTTACAGTCAGTTTACTAAATGAATTAGAATAAAAGGCTTATGACATTGCCTTTATTACAAAGAGTGATGATGATGGCAAAATCCAGCATTCTGTTTTCTATTCATTGTTTTATGATCAAGTTGCTTTCATTTATATACTTGAGCGTTGGAATCTTAATCAATTAGTGATTTAAAAAAAAAAAAAAGCTTAAACAGAAGTCCTGCTGGTGTGTTTCGATTGGGATCAAACTGTACATTAGGGTTTTAGAAAGAGGTAGAACCAAAGTTACAACTTTTTAAAACATATGTTTATTAAAATATAGTTAATGTCAAAAAAAGGGCCTAAAATGCTCTGGCTTTTATGGGCTGTCAGAGTAACCTGCTTTCAACACTGCTAAAGGAAAAGCAACAAAGTATTCTATAGTAATAGCCGAACCTTACTTGTTCAAAAATGTAACAAATATTGGTGTATGCAATTAATCATAAAACTATGGGTATCTATTTACTTCTTGCATGAAAATAGAATACAGCATGCCAGCAAATCTGTGCATTTTTTTTCTGTCTTTCTTCAAAATGTTCTACATTTACATTACAGCATTTGGCAGATGCCCTGATCCACAGTGACTTATATTTTAATCTCATTAAACATCTGAGCAGTTGAGGACCTTGCTCAAGGGCCCAACAGGGACAACTCGGTGGTCATGGGATTTGAACCTGGGACCTTCCAAACTGTAGCCCAATGACTTAACCCCTGACCTACCCCTGACCTTGCGCCAAGTTATTTATTTGAGTCATTAAAGGAGTTCCTGGGAGGCCAGCGTTCCAGTCCCGACATAAAGCAGGAAGTCCGATCATGGCTCTTATGTATGGAGAAAACTTTTTACCTTGATGGTGTCCAAGATAAGATAAGTTGAGATAAGTGTGTTAGTATAGCAGGGGATAATATAGAGAAATAAAGGTAGTTTTTACTCTCATAACTGTGTTGTGTTATTCTGTACAAAGCCATTCAGCCACACTGCCGCAACATTTATTTAATTTTCCATATTCAATATTAAATAGTCAAATATATTCAATATCCATATTCAATGTTATGTTACTCAATATTATAATGTAAATATATTAATAATATTCATATTTGGTATTATGAATATTGAATATTGAATATACAGTATTAGTCAATATGTCTAAAATAGCATAGTACTGTAATTCAGGTTAGATTGTCGACTAAATCTCTAGCCAAGGCTATAGATATACAGTAAATTTCATTTAGGTAGCAAGTACTTTTAGTATATTTAAAAATGGATAAGAGTTTGACTAGATGATGCACAGATTTCAGGTTTTTCATGAGGAGGTAATTTTTTCCTGAAAAGTAAAAAGAGAACCCTTAGGGTGTTCACTTTTAACTCGTGTACAACTAGAAGTCCATGTCCATGTCCATGTTTTCCTCTTGACGTCCGTACAGTTGAGTCTCTGGCAATCTTTCAATGACGACTTAAGACATATGTTTCTTTCATACTTGAATAAATTCCTCCCGAATAGACGAATAGCTCTTCCAGATACTGATTTCTAGTAGCGACAGAAATATAACTAATGCTCCTGCACGTTCTCTCTACTAGCAAGTCATTTATATGGAAAGGGAATGATGTGCAGAATCTGTGGATATTTTTATTCCTAAGCGAAAGTGCTGAATCATTCATGCCTAAAGCTCTGCTTTTTAGGCCTCCCTGGTGGCCATGACTCAATCTTCAATGTTTCAATATACAGCATGTCATATATCATGTATGGTCAAGACAGATGTCATTCAGATTTGGTGACAGAGAGTTTATGTTACATGTCATCTACGATTTTTCTTCATACTGTGTGAATTGATACATACAGTAGGAAGATCGTAAATAGCACTAAGTTTGGCTTCACAGTGTATGCGCTCTCTAGTGCCATAAAATATTAAGAATGTAATACTTTTAAATTTTTAATCTGTGCAATTGCGTTTCCCTGGGTTGTGTTCCGACCCACATTTGCTATTACAGATAAGGTCATCTTCATTTTTAGTAAAGATGAAGTAGAAGAAGTGTGTGTGTGTTTGCTAGAGTGTTGGATAAGAGAGTAACAGGGGACTGAGTATGCAAGACAAAAACATCATTCCTGGAAGACTGGAGATTTCTAGCCGGCTGTTCCACTTTTCCCGCCAGAGCTCCTAAGGCATACTCAATTCCCAAGCTCCTTTGCTGCTGTGCTCTCCATTTGCCGCTTTCTCCTCATTACACTCTGTTTATAGCCACCTGATGCCTAATGCTTATTACCGAACAAAGCACCATAAATCGGCAGTGCAGCTGTTATACATGAGCGTGTATACATCAGAGACAAGGTCTAAAAGATAGAAAGAGAGAGAGAGCAGGAAGAAGAGACAGCCAGTTCATTATATGAAATGACATGAAGGAATAAAGAAGAAGTTGAAGATGACTGTGAGACAGATGGCAGGGACTAAGAACGCGGAGAGAAAGTGCTGTAGTTGAGAATCGGGGAGCTGCGATTCAGACGTGAGATCCTGTCAGTATGGCTGAGAGAGGGGAGCAGAGTGATGGAGAGATGATGAGAACAGATGGAGGTATGGATGCTTGGATGATGACATGCGACTGTGGGCAGGATAGATAGGCTCTCTGACTGCTGTTTTTTTTCTTCTTTTTATACGCCTGTCATTTAAGGTAGAAACTCAGGCTAAATAAAGACACGTTTTTTGATTTTTTTTTTTTTACTGACAACTCTGAAAATCCTCCTTTTAATGTAAAAATAACACTCAAGGGCTCTCTTAGAATTCATTTCATAATTATTTTTCACAAGTATACTTAGGATAATATAATATAATATAGCTTTATAATAACATAATCCAGCTATTCAAAAATAATAGGAACATTATGCAAATGCAAACTCATGAGTTAGATTAGAGTTGGTACAGTATGTACACTGTGTTTAAAATATTCCCAGCAAAATTCTAAATTTAATTCAATTGGTAATTTAATTATCATAGCAAAACCATAAGTATATAAAAGATATAAATATAAAGCAATAGTTGCCTATAATAATAATAATGATCTCCACCATACCATCATTAGCCCACTATTCAGGTCACTCTGTGAAAACCTGGTTGCAGAGGAACTAATGTCTGTCAGCTCTTTTTACAAACACGTATTAACCACAAGGACAAACTGTCTTTTTTAAAATCAATTAAAATAATGTTTATATGCAAGTCTTTTTCCCCAACCACCATACAGATATTCCATAAGCTCACCTTGTCTAGTTATTAATTTATTCATTGTTTCACCTTCTATACCACTTATCCTGTATACAGGGACTCAAGGGGGACTGAGGAGACTCTCTCAGGAGACTAGGGCATGAGGTGTGGTACACCCTGGACTGCCAATCCATCGCCGGGAACACATACAAACACACACACACACACACACGCACACACACTATGGGCAATTTGGGAAAGCCAATTAACTTAATCTGCATGTCTTTGGACCGTGGAATGAAACCCGTCAAGCACGGGGGGAACATGGAAACTCCACCCGAGGCAGGAACAAGAACCCTCGACCCTGCTAATGCAAGGGAAAGTGCTAACCAGTACAATCCATCATGCCGCCTTGTCTACTATCTCTCCAATTTAATCCAGTCCGATCTATTCGTAAATATAATGATCAGTAAAGTGAAACTACCTGCTATGGAAAACACTGGTTTGTGTGAACTAAATGTATTGAGTGGATTTTTGAAAAAATGTTGAAGCCAGGAAAAAGGATCTTCACATTCTGTTAATGCCATTGCAGTCACCCAAGCATTAATGGAGTACCAGTATGTGTTGCTTAACATCTGCAATATGTCATATGAAACAGAACAATATGCGATTTGGAGGTTGCGTGAACACCATGTTACATACATAAAAAAGTTCTGTGGGATTCTGTGTTGTGACCTTCTGAATTACATACGAATTAACACTACTTTTTATTTCCTCTTGCTCCTGTAACACTAGCACTGACGTTGTTTTGTTGCATTTGTGAGCCATGCAACAAAACAATGCACTTACTATAATATTTTTGAAAGAACATTAAGCAGAGAGATAGCGTTACACTATTCGAAGGATGCACAAACAAGAGATATGATATGCAGCTCTGTGTGTGGGAAGCTGTTGTGTTCCTAGTGGGAGTTTTTGAACCGTGATATAACTGGACCTGATATATAGGACCAAAGATGTTTATGTAGTCAAACGATACACAAAGTGACATTAAATGGTACATATCTGAACTATGATACAGAGCTGTCATCATGAACTGAAATGGTAGGAAAAAGAATCTGATGATGAAGTTTTGAAGTTTGAAATTGAAGTTTTTGGATTGTTTCTTCATGCTTCTCATGATCTTCAATGATCATTCTAATTCTAAAGGTTTTGTGTACGAAAAACAAAAATGGAGAAAAAAATGATCACAAAAACTGTCAAATTATTTATATACCTGACTAATGTATCATATTTTAGGTTTCATTGATGTTCTTAGCATAGAAGAAAGAATCCTTTTACTATTTGAAGATACTCTACATGCAAATACGTGTCATCAAAGTCTTATTAGTGGCTCAATATTCTGGCCATGTGAAAATGACTACAATGTCTGACAAACAGCAGTGAGCTATAGACAAATTAAATCAGTTAAAGATAACACCACTAAAGCGCTTGATTCATTAGAATGATTCTGAACATGAGATTTGGAAAATTTCACCAGAGCATGCATGATACCTGATAAGGTCCATAAGATAAATGAAAGCAGATTATAGACATGAGACTACTGAGTCCTTGTACAAGAGGCATTGTGTGAGTGTTTAGTTCACGATTTAGATTTTTATCACCACTTAGTGTACGAATGTCCGGAGTGACTCACACAAAATGCATGTATCTCCAACTGGGATCAATTTGTCAGATAAAAACCCACACCTTCTCCAAGCTACTCCATTTAGCAGTCTGCAAAAAAAAAAAAAATTACCGAACACGCTACACAGTAATTCTTAAAAAGCTCTGTATTGTAAAAATAGCCTGGAGCAGATGAGTAAAAGCTGACTGGTAACTTCCTGAACAAAGAACCGAACTGATTTTACCAATCAGGATTGGTCTCGAGAGAGAGAGAGAGAGACTCTTTTACAGAGACAGAAGACATATATACAGAGGAATAACTAAAAGACAAAAAGAAAAAGATGGTGAATTTCTCCAGGAGTTTATTTATTAGGGTCATTTAAGTCATTTTGGGACTCGTTAATAAAGGTTGTACATCCATTATTGCCGATCCCAGTCGAGGTGGCTCGGAACCCACTGCAGCCGTTCCCATGAACATTTAACACAATGCCTGATCCTTGAAAATCGACAGATATCTTGTCGTCAACTGGCAGAAGATACATGTACGCATCTGTCTGTGGGAACTGTACAATAATTTGTGAAAACCACTTGCACATTACAGGAACTCGGCTGGAAGTTACTCGGCTGCCACACACGCAAGCAGTTTCCACATCTTTGGGTCATTAAAGCAGTTCCTGCGAGGCCAGTGTTTCTGACATGAAGGATGTCTAATCATGGCTCCGGCGTACAGAGAAAACTTTCTACCTTGATGGTTTCCAAGTACTAGTGAAACACTGGGATAAGTACATTATTGTAGGGGGATTATATAGAGAAATAAAGGTAGCTGTTGATTTGCATAATCAGTTCCAATGTTACTTGAACACCCCTTATACTATTTTTGGAAGGAGTCTTCAGTGTCCACACTTTATGACAATAAGGAGTTACGGTATAATAAAAAAAAAATGTTAAACGTCCTTATTTATTCTAAACTCTTCTTATAACATAAGATGTCTGAATACAGGAAGGGAAATACAGTAAATCTGAGCGAACCAGTTGTAAAGGGGAAATTCATGCATGCCACTAAAATCCGTGTGGCATTGTGCAGCATGGTGAGGTGAGTGTGCACTAACTGGCATGGCTAAAGCATAACAATGACTATTGTGCACAGGCCTCCCTTCTCTCTATCTCTTTTCGTCAGTCGCTCGTGTGCCAGTGAGCAGACCATGTTTGCAGGCCTCTCACCGTTTGAGCCGGGCACAGATTCAAAAGCTAAGCCTGTTGTCGAGCTGCACTGAACCACAGGGGGGTTTGTGTGACCTTGGGCTCTAAGCTAAGCGAAAGGAAGTGTGGTGAGCAACAAAGCCAGGCCTAACCTCTCGAGCCGAACACAGCGTAGCATTCTCAGTGAGGTGAATCACTGCACACACAGACCAGGAAGACTCGATAGTGCTCACTGAGACTGCAGGAATGCTCAGCATGAATGTAAGAGCGCTCGCTGTGTCACTAACACATCACTAACTCGGTGTGAAAACCATTCTGTATCACGTCATTTACATTCGTAGCTCTATGCTGCAGTACAGCTTATATTTAGTAACACTTCCCACGTCTCGAATGCACTTAAAACACACACAGTGTCTAATCCTTCATGCGTTCATACTGTATATACTGATTTTGTGTCTAGTTTAGTATCCTGAAGATGTTAAGCATAGAAACACACAGCAATAATTCCAATACAGTCATAAGCATTGCATAAATATTTCATAAAGTAGTGCTAAATGTTTATGTTGAATATATTGACAGTTTTATTGAAACCCACCAAGCCCGGGAAGAACATGCAAGCACCATGTCGCCTCACTGGGATGTAGTGTTACTGTATTTCTTTAATTATATTTTGTAGGTTATTTGTTTTTACTGCACACTTATGACTCTTATAAAAGATGAATACAGTACTACAGTCTTACGAAAGGATGTAAATTCAATTAACTTTTTCCTGTTAAGGGAGTTAAAATGATTTATTTGGCTCGTATATGGGCTTCATAAATGAGAATCAGAATATTTTATAAGATGAAGAAGCCTTAATAAAGTAATGTCCACTAATAAAGTAATGTCTTTTGTAAGGTTTATGTGCCTTTTATTAGCGCATGGAATTAAATGCTCAGGCCCTTTGTATTAAACGAGGCCATTCTAATACAGCTTGTTATTTATGAAGCCCTTGTCCAAGCCAAAAGTATTACTTTAATGCACTCTAATTATAATAAGCACTAGATACCTTCTACGGAGGAGACATGGTTGTTTTACATATCCAGGTTTTGGGGTACCGAATCTCGCCCAACATCTGTGTATGTAACATTCCCCTCATGGTTTCCCACCATAGAAGAAAGGCATGTTTTAGACTGATTGGTGTTTTCAAATAGTCCATAGTGCATGATTTGATGCATAAGCCTGGCCTTCTGCCCAGCGATGGGTTGAAACACCATACAGCGTGTCTTGGATCCTTAGGCTCCAGGTCCCTGCAACCCCACACAGGATAAGTGGCATGGAAAATAAAAGGCTAGGACGTTACTGTTTATAAAAAATTAATCAAACTTGACTTTCTTTCTTTCTTGAGGTCACATTTGCGCTTACAGCTGCTGGTCTTACTGATATACATTTTCAGTTTACGATTGTTTGCTATATTATAGAGCACGAGCGAGTATGTGTGTCTGTGTGTGTCTTTGCAGTGTGTTAGGACTAATAAATATTCTCCAGTGAGCTTGCGTCTCATATCTCTTCAGTCAGGTTCCTAATGAATGAGTTATTTACAGCTCTCTCTGCGAGCTGAGCCTCTTTCGCCTCCTAACTGTCTCTGTCCCCTGGCGTCCCAGCTCTGAATATGAAGCACTATTATCTGATCCAGATAAACTCAGGAACAGCATTGTAACTCATCCCAGATAGCTCCTCGTCTCAGACCTGCCCTCAGGAAAGGTCACGACACACAATATGTATGGGTCGGTTTTTGTGTTAGTGTGTAGAACAGCACGCAGGACAAGAGAGCTCACCTCGAGAGAATGTTAAACACTTTACTGATTATGTCTCACCCATGTTGTATATAAACCTATATAACATCTGCCTACCGTGAGCTGTTTCCCAGAGGGTAAGTGAACAAGTTATGTCATTGTTCCTGTTGAACAGGTGACACTCAATTTTTATTAACAAAGCTGCACTCTATTAGCATATCTATAAAAATAAAAGAAAGGTCTTGTCAGTACATTGGTCAGAACTCACTCTTTCAATGATATCTTTATGTTTCATATTTTAAATTATCTGTATGTATGTCTGTCCAGCCAGATTACATCGCAGCATCTAGCGTTTTTGCCTGGAGGTGGGCGTGGCTATACCCATCACTTAACAGAGCCAAATAACGCGATAGTGTACTGTTTATACACAGAAGCTAAAGTAATGCACCTACAAGCTGGCACAATGCTTAATATACAGATTGACATCATGGCTTACTCCAAAAAAAAAAAAAATTATAATACATTAGACGTACACTATGAAAACTGAACCTTGTGTCATAAATGTCATAACATGTCATAAATCAACATGTTAAGTTGAAGGGACGTTATGAGCAATTATGTGCCAAATTATGAACCACCCGTTTTGACAGCAT
>JAQMYJ010000012.1:24146084-24162798 GCA_030014305.1 Clarias laeviceps
GTATTGGGGGTCTTTTTATTGAAAATGCAACATTTTATTTTATTTCTGATCAAAAGAACGAAATGAACTAAATGACTAAAAAAAGATTCATTCATTTTGATAAACGAGATTCAAAGAACGAGTCACTAAAATGATTCAAACTTCCCATCACATCATGTTTGGTTTGTATGATGACAAAATTAATCTCCCTGTAGAGATCTGTAAAGTTGCCCCAAACTGCCCCCTTAACCCTACCATTTTAAAGAGCATTAGTACAATGAAGTTTGCCTTCATATTATGTCTAATATTATTGATATTTTGGAAATAGTGTCAGGAATGGAAATTCTATCCTTCCATTGGAATTCTTCCATCTATAAATCCATCCATCCATCCATCCATCCATCCATTCATCCATCTGTCCATCCATTCTCTGTACCAGAGTTGCGCTGGTAGCAAGAGAAGCAGAGATGCCCAGACTTCCCTGGCTCCAGTAACTTCCCCCTAACCTCTCACAGGCCAGCCAAGAGATATAATCTCTCCAGCGTGTCCTGGGCCAGCCCTGGGGTCTCCGCCCAGCTGGACTGTCTGGTACACCTCCAACAGAAGTCAACCAGGCTGTATCCATATCAGGTGTCTGAACCAAAAATCCACATAATGGCGTAGGCGTTTTTTTTCCCAAATTTAATTCTATTTAAGGTTTATAATGCAGAAAATTATGCTTCAGGGTGCAGTTGCTGAGCAATAGATCACAAGCCTGTTTTTCAGTGCACAGTACTGTGAGAAATCTTAGATTTTAATGGAGCCATGTCTTGTTTAATGGGCTTTAGATAGCTGATAGTGACGAGACAGAGAAACAGCCAGACAGCTTCTGGGGAAAACAAAACATATCCTGTATAATGTGGATCTTTAGTAATTGAGTGATCTAAATGTGTTGAGCGGTATTTACATTGTGCATGTTGAATGCATGCATGCAGATCTCCCTTCTGACCCATGGGCAGAACGGAAAGTTGTAATCTTATGATAAGTGACTATAAAACTGTCTGTTGCTGTGTGTTTTATGGAGTCCAGAGCCAGGCTGGTGAGCCAGGGGTGTGTTCTCCAGTCAATATTCTATCTTAGGGACGAGGGTGTGAGTTGATCAGTCACCCCTGAGCTCTACGGAGGACGCTGTCTCATGCAGTAATAAACGGCTCTTTACAGAGACACTTTAATTCAATGTGCACTGAGGGAAAAGGTCAAAAGGACACCAAAAGAGAGATGGAGATAAAAAGCGGGTGATGAAAAGAAACAAGGAGGAGCGCATGGAGAAGAGAAGTGAGCTAGAGGAGGGGGGTCTCCAGGTGCTCATAAATCTTTAGTAATTTGTTTATGGCAAGCGAAGTCTGGCTGGCTTTAGCGGTGCCCACTGGAGATGGTGCGTGCGTGTGTGTGTGTGTATGTGTGTGTGTGTGTGTGTGTGTGTGTGGTGAGGGAATCTAGGACATGGGCCTTAAAATGTCACAGTTTCAGGATCAAATAGGATTCCAGACCCACATATGGTGACAGCCTTTAATTTGACATTGAAGGGTTCTCTTGAAAACGTCAGAGTGTAAATGCTGAACATCGTGAAGGCTTTTAGGACAAAATCATGGAGTAGGTTTTATGTTGCCTGTTGCAAAAACACAGGATTGAGCATCTAAGTGAAGAATTAAAATGTTCATTAAAACTTAAACCGTTCAATTGAACTGTCATTGGATGTCTTCATTATTTTAATTACTCATGGGATAATTGTTTTTTTATTTTTTAATTTAGTTAAATACGGACAATATGAAGAGTGCGAATAATGATTGAGCTGTCACTCTACAAAATGAGACAAACTGTTTCTGGTTCACAGATGGATGACTAGATAGCAATATGGTGTAACTGTCATTGAGAATATTCTGTACAGTATGTGTATCTCTACATATACACATACTGAATGTGTGTACATCTATCTATGTGACCATAGCACAGAGTTTTTTTTCCCGATTCTGTTTTTTTCCCAGCATTTAGTAATATACAGTATGACAAATTCTATGACGCCTCATCTATAAAGATTTAATATGCTTTAAAGATTCTTTTGTATGAAGATGATTAATAAAGATGTGCTATGACACTGTATCCCTCCTGGCCAAAAAAAAAATGGTTGTGCTTTATAAAAAGTAGAAAACAACTGCTTTCTCATTGTTGAAATGACTGGAATTGGGTTAGGAATTGACCAGTTTATTATTGAAATTGGAGGGATAGTGCACAACAATCAGCTTAATGAAAGAAATGTGGTTGGAAAAAAATCATGAATTAAGATCAGTTAATGGCTTGGTGAAGTTGAGGTCGCTACAGCTGACATTCGATCCTCACACAACTTAGCACAGGATTTGGGACCAGCATGGTATCCAGTGGGTGGGGTTTGGGCATTGGGTGGGAATTGAGCCTGGACCTTCTGCATGGCAGGTAAGAGCAAATTGGAAAATTTGGAGCAATTGAAAAAGGTCATGTAAATAAAATAAAATAAAATAAAGTCAACTGATTACCCGACTGTACTTAATAACAAGTCATCCGATTACTGAACTAATTAACATTTGTGTGGTCCTAACCAACCGCTGTAAACGAACAAATAACATCTTTGGAGAACAACACAATAAACAGATTTCAATATGTAGGAATTTTTCCCCAAAAAGTAAACCCGACATTCAGAAACTCAGTAGGAAAAAAATAAGTACACTGAGGAAGCAGCATAATTGGTGAACATCATGAGCAATGTTAAGTCTAGTCTTACTATTGTGTGCAGTATAATGTGCAAAAAGGAGCTGTGTAACACAACTGCATATAATATACTGTAGTGCTTTTATGTGTTCAATAATGCACACTTCTAAAGATACAGACTGCCTGAGGGTAAAAACCATCCTTCAGTCTGCTACTGCATGCTTTTATGGCGTAGTTTCTCAAACCAGACACTAGGGGATGGGCCAGTTTATACTTTGGGTTCTTTAGGTCCTTATTGCTCAGTTCTTGTTGCAACAACAGGAAACATAGATGCTGTAATTTGCTGGCAAAGCAAAAGTTCTTAAAATATAACGTTGAGAAAATGTTTCGTTAAAATAAAGCTGTTAGGCAAATAATGACATAAATACCAAATTAGATCAGTTGTTCAGAGGATCTCAAATGTGATCATGTTGGTGGTTGGAGGCATCGTGGGCAGATGACACGTGTTCATCTTCAGGTTTTCCCGTTTGACTAATCACCTTTCAGTACTATTAGGGTTAATGCAATCTCCACTCAGTGCTGCTTGATTATCTCTCTGGTTTCCCTCTCCACATGCTGTGGGAGTGGTGTTCCTCTCCGCCCACATCCACCGTCATTCTGGCTGCACTGGTGAGCAATGGAAAAATTTGGAAAGAGAGGAACGGATTTTCTAACACCGTGATGAGCAATGGCAGTCAGTGAAGGGGATAGAAAGAGGACTGGCAGGATTTTTGAAATTCAAGCCAAATGAGGAGGATCGCAACAGAAAAAGTATAACTGACATGGTGAGAAAATATGACCTTTAAGCCTTTGAGCTAATTAAAGTGTTAACCAGCATATGCATATCTTCTATAAAAAGACTGCTATACAAAAAACTTCATTTCTGTTATTTTATTATGTGGCATGAAGAAATTCTCCACTGTTCACTGTTCAGACCAACAACATGTTCACAATGAGTAATTACTTTAGCTCACATGATCATATAATATTTAGTGTCATTTAGCAAGCTCCATAATATGAATCAGGATTTAAAAAATAGCTACTGTAAATGTATTATTAACAGTACAGACAATGATAAAGATACATGTGCAACTCAGGTGGTGTAGTTTGCAGTACAAGCCAAATGCTTAAGCTCAGAGACTAGAACATGATAATGGAATTAATCATACAAATTATTGATAAATAAAATATAAATTTTTTAAAGTGAAGGAAAATGGTGGCACAGTGACTTAGTGGTTAGCATTGTCGCCTTGCACCTCCAGGGTCCGGGTTCGATTCCTGCCTCAAGGTTTGTGTGCGTGGAGTTTAAGTTTCCCCATGCTTGGTGAGTTCCCTCACTTGGTGGTTTTCTCCCACAGTCCAAATTATGCAGATTAGGCTAACTGGCATTCCCAAATTGCCCGTAGTGTATGAATGAGTGTGTGTGTGTCTGTGACCTGCGATGGATTGGCACCCCAGGTGTACCCTGCCACGTGCCCTAAGACTCCTGTATACAGAATAAAGTGGTATAGATGATGAGTGAGTGAGTAAGAAGGAAAGGAAGAAAGGAGTACTGAGAGGTTACAAACAAGAGCTACCTGTGATCGAGTATTATGTATTTAGTTCCAAGCTTAATTAAACTATATTAATGTGGTATATACTGTAGGTATTAAGGGGGACTGTGCATGGCATTGTAAAATTCATTATGTTAAAAAAACACAATCAGAGATGTTCTTTTTATATAAAATGGTCAATTATAGCCCCGCACTCTACCGGAAACAGGGGCTTCCCTCCCTTACAAGTCCTAAATTAGGCTCGGTGTTAATATTGGCTCAAAGGAAAGCTGCAATAGATAATTATATTTGTGGTACAGTGATTACTGTAATACAGTACATTTCAGTGTATGTTCAAGTTTAAGCAGCTTTACAAATAGATTTTATATTCTTATACATCTTTATATAGACAGTGTGTGTTTATTTATTTGTCAAATCCCTACTGTATATAACATTATGTAATGAATGTAACAGTGATTGCCAATGATCTGCATTTAACAATATTAATAAAGTTATATTCAGTATACAATACAGTATATCGACAATTTTTGTGAAAGTTAGAAACAGAAATAATTGTGTAGATATGAGGGGTGTTTAAGTCAGCCTGGGACTTGACTGTACAGAGTAACACAACACAGTTCTCTCTAAAATCCCTGTTACACTAATGCACTTATTACAGCGTTTCATTAGTGCTTGAATACAATCAGTATTAAAGGTTTTTCTCAGTACGTTGGAGATAACAAATGATAGAATTTCCTGCTTCATGTCTAAAACACTGGCCTCCCAGGAGCTCCTTTTGCCCAAACATGTGAAAGTAGCTTGGAGTGAGGTCAGGAGTATACAGGGATGTGGCAGTATCTCCCAGATGAGTGTTGTTGGTAAATGATTGTGTTTGTACTATAATTTCCAGAGACAGATTCTCCACTGTAAGTTGGTGACTTCGAAACATTTGCACCGTTCACCAGTGCATCTCTTCATCATATTTTGATTAAAGTCTTCTGTAAATCAGTTTTATACCTTCAATCACCTTTCCGGTTTGACTTGAACACCCTTTGTATAGCAGTTTCATTTTTCATTAGGTGGCCTATTAATACTGCCTAGTACTGCACAAAGAAACAGTGCCTTGAACTCAATTTCAGACTTAGTCAGTTATAGGATATATAAAACAATGTATGCACAGTGTGGGTGAGAGAGAGAGAGAGAGAGAGAGAGTATTAAAAGGTGATTACCACAGCACAGTAAAATCGGTAGGGAATTATTTTTTATTATCTTTAACTGCAGTATCTATATACTGTAATGTAGGAAAATGGATGTGTTTTAGGCTCTTTTTTTTTCGACAAGTCAGTTAAATGGAAATATATCTATTCCTCTCTATAGTACTCTATGTGACTCTTGTGCTCAGTGCTGAGATGTGGGAGATTGTACTGTACGCCTCACAGGATATTGTTTCATTATGACAATTCAGCAGAAACAGAGGATGGTGAAAATGGACAGTATTGCATACTTGACATTGTTATTTCAAATATGATTTTGGAATTTATGGAAAAATGTATTGTTGTAATTAACAAAGTTCTTGCAAGAAAACAAAAGGTTTTGCATGGAATCATGACCCACTATAACACCAACAGTGCTGTAGACAAACAGCAGATCTAAATGATTTCCCCTTATGAGGAATGCAACTATATACATAGAATAGGATGATATACTTCTCAATCCAAGGAGTCATCAGTCCAGTCCTGGTATGATAAAGGTATATACATATTTCTACACACTGACCTATGAATCATTTGAAATAAATACTATTTAACTTGAGGCATAAATAAGTGAGAAACAGGTGATCAGGCCGGTGATTACTGTACGTAGTATACTGATGATGCTGAATGGTTGGAACAGACCAGAGGGGAAATGAGGTTGCTGTTAAAATTGTTAAATTGTATCTTTAGGCACTTGTAGTAAAATATTTGTTTCCATTTCTTTATTTAAATCTACATAATTAAATTTAATTTAATTTAATATGAATTATGTGTCTGGCTGCTGGAGGTTAGTCAGAAGGTGCCAGTTAGTGATTTTGGACGTTGGTCTCACAAATAAATGACTTTTATGAAGTTTAAACAAAGGAGTCATCAAACTTGAAAAACTTGTGCAGTCCATCTGTAATGAATTTCACTCACTGAACCTAATTGCATGCCACATGTAGTGTCAGGTTTGAAGCTGGATACTAGGATTTATGTCTTAAAATGATGTACTACAATACTGTGTAGTGCTAAAGTCTGTTTCTCATACTACAGACCACTAGTGTTAAAATATGCTTTTTTAATCCTGAAAGCAAGAGAGAAAACTAATCGCAATAAACATCATGGATGTTACTTTAATCATTATCTATTGTAATCCTGGTTTAAAACGTTTTTTTGTTATGTCCTGATGCCTATATTATCAAATGGTAATTTATTGTTAAACTTTACATTTATTGAGGACATTATGGACAGTAAAATCAAAGTGCACTCCGAAGAACACGTCCTTTTCCTCTTCATATTCTGAGATCCATTTACTGTTGTTTTTTCTAATAAAAGATCTTTATTAGTTCTTTGAGATCACAATGAGCCTCTAATGGGGAGATCTCTTTCCTAAGCAATCTCATCTTAATGCACTAAAGCTTTGATGTGTCTTAATAATGCCGTCGTACCTGTATAACACATTGCATGGCTCAGTGTCCATGTTATGTAATTCTCTCCAAAAAGGCTTGGCTCGTATTGCTGTTTGTGCAGGCATGGAGTTTATTTTTGTTTAGTAACATTTTTCTGATCCTCGAGTTACCTCGGGTAACAGTATTTTTACGAGGTGTGCTGCACCTGGAACTTCATGTACTGTGTGCCATGGTTTATTAGTACAAGAAATAATCAAACATGCTTATTTTGTTAGTGGCTCAATCAGCTTTCTGAGCTGGTTATCAGCAATGTCTGAGCACGCATAAATGTAAGCATATGCATAAATGCAAATGATGAAAAAGGCACAACTTCTGAGCAGATATTTATAGGTAGAGGAGGAATTTTCTGCCTCTTGGTTACAGCTTCTCCTTCGCTAAGGCACAAGTACATGCATACACTTTCTCTCCCTCTATTCATCTCTGTCTCTGTGCATCATCTCTTTCATTATCATGCCATAGTCAGAATGTGTGAATTAGCAGGACGGATTAAAATAACTGTCATATTAGAGTAGAGATGGAGTTCTAATGAAAAAAATCTGTCTATCCTTCCATGTTTTAGGCGTGTGTTGTTTGTCATCTTGCTGTAGATGTTATTCAGTAGTGCCCTCCAGGTTTGTACCAGTCACTATCACTCAGCTCATTGCTCACACACGCACACACACACATACACAAAACACACCTCATTGCCTCCTACAGTGAGAGATTTTCTCATTGGCCCTGTATTAGTTGAGCCTAACCACACTAGGTTGCTTAGTTGTTGGCACCTCCAGGGTCTGGGTTCGATTCCCGCCTCAAGTCTGTATGCATGGAGTTTGCATGTTCTCCCCGTGCTTGGTGGGTTTCCTCCGGGTTCCCCGGTTTCCTCCAACAACCAAAAACTTGCAGATTAGGTTAATAGCCATTCCAAAATTGGCCATAGTGTGTGAATGAGCATGTGAGTGTGTGTGGCATGCGTCGGATTGGCACCCCATTCAGATTGTACCCCAGGTTGTACCCTCTGCCGTTAGTCTCCTGGGATAGGCTCCAGGCCCCCCACGACCCTGTAAACAGGATAAAGCGGTATAGACAATGAGTGAGTGAGTGTGATGTAGATATGAGTTATGAATGTTCATCCTTCAGCTTTGATTGTCAGAAAAAAATGCTTTTTGCTGCCAACAGCAGGCCGATTGGCAGTTGCATATGCACACCTGCTTTCAGCTCAGAGAAATTTAGCTGAAAATAAAATGTTGATTATCAGAGCTGATCTAGAACCACATCTTGGCTCTGATTGTGAGTGTATTAAATTATATTTTCACTCTCTACTAGGTGTATACACTCTGCACATCTGTGCAGTTATACATCCAACCAGTCAATTATTATTTTTACTATTTATTATTTATATTTCAAGAGCGTCAATGAATATTCACATCAAACATCAGAATAATGTTTTTTGTTGTTAGAGTCAGGTGTTTTATCACATGATCAACTTGATTTAAACTTTTGCATGGTGTTGTTTGTGTTCTGAGATGCTTTATTTGCTCACCACAGTTGTAAAGAGCGATTATTTGATATAATATAACCCTCCCGGCAGCTCCAATCAATCTGGCCATTTTCCTCTGACCTCTCTTATCATTTCCACCCACAGAACTGTCACCCGCTCAGAGCTTTCTGCAACAAACTGCAAGAAGCTTTGGTGTGTGGAGGAAAAATAAGAAGTTTCTGAAATCCTTTAACTATCTGCTAACCCACAATCATGCCACGGTTAAAATCACAGATATCACACTTTGTTCTTCATACTGATGTTTTAATGTGAACATAAACCGAAGTTCTTGACCTGTATCTGCAGGGTTTTATTCATGGTACTGCTGTCACATGATTGGCTAATCAGATAGCTCCATGAATTTGCAGGTGTGCAGGTGTTCCTAATAAAATAGAGGGTGGGTGTATATGATATGTGTTTTGGATTCGTTTTTCTGAAAGGGACGAATATTCTGGATCTCTTCTTAACAGCAAACACACACTGGGAAAATGATTTAGAAACTGCAGTCTGAGACGAGTCGCACAGAGGTCTCGCTTCAAAAAACAGCCACAACTCCAAAATCTTAGTGCGTAAAGGCATCATGCATTTATGTCACAGTTTATTTGGCAGCTTCTTTCAAAATGCTGTTATTTCTTGCTTTTAGATGAGAACTCTCATCTAAACTGTTTAGACAGAGGTCACAATGTCACATATTAGATATGTATCGGTACCAGATAAGAATGTGGCATGCACTGGAATTGAAAATGTCAGGTCCGGTGTCCAGTGTGATTTATTTTATACGAAGCAGAGTCACAAAAAAAAAAAGATTATAAAAATGATTTATAGACAGTTAAACTTTTTTTTTTAACTTATGTCTTCTATTTCACGATTCTTTCAAACAACAAATAAAAAACAAGTCAAATGTTTACAGATTTATGATCTATGTGATAATATATTTGCTTCAATTTAATGTTTTAATAGGAAATATGAACTCTCAGCTATATCTATTTCAGAAACATTACCAGGGAAATGATTGATAATTGCGCTGCTAAACCGCAACACTAACATCACTTACAGGCAGACTGAATAACATTGATTACCAATTACTGTATATACCAGTAAACTGCTGACCATGTTGATCAAGGGCACCCAAGGCTAATCTACAGTATGCCTGTGGAGACCAAGGGATAGCCTGTCTGGTGAAAAAAGTGCTTCATAGTTTGCTGAGAAAAGAGTTCAAGGTGGTTGATCCCGCCTCCAAATTCACTAGACCTCGATCTAACCAAGCATACATGGAATGGGCCAGACAAACAAGTCTCCACCCCACAACCCACAGCACCCAAAGGATCCGCTGCTAACTTCCCGGTGCCAGACACCACAGCGTACCACAAGAGGTCGTGTAGAGTCAGAGCTGAAGGGGAACATGCACAATATTGAGATTAATGTTTTGGGTTTTAATGTTATAGCTAATCAGTATAGATTAAATGGTAATTTGGTCTTGGAATGGCGTATAAAGACATATCAGAGTCCGAGTCACTTTAAGTAAAATGTGAAGATCATAGACATTTTTAAGCTGTTCCTGACAAATACTGAAGAAATACAAATCAACTGAAAGATATGTATTAAGTGAGACTTTTCAGCACCTAAATTGTGGACCTAAGTCATTAAAAAAATGTAAAATAAATGCAAGTCCCCTCAGGGTCATTGTACTGCATTATTGATTTGTGATGCATCGTGCATTTTCTAATTATAATGAGCATTTGTAGGTCATGAGTGTAAAATCACACCTTCCACACTACAAGGTTATTACTTGTAGAAGGAGAATGTGAGAGTGGAGCAATAAGGGGTGGGTGTTGTTAACCCCAGTGGGTAGATTTGATTAAGGGCTGTTACTGGGTCAATGTCAGCATCCGTGTGCTCTTTAGCATCTGTATGAATATATTACAAGGTCTTTCTAAATACAAAACCACTCAAACCTGCACACAGATCAGACACATCTTGCAAGTGTGCGTAGTAGCTGCTGTTTCTCTTAAGTGCTGCCCTCTCCATGTCAAGTGCATCCTCTTCATGCGCCCCAGAGGCTGTCTACCATGGCAGCTCTGCTCACCAAACTGCATTGCTGCTAATAAAGCCAGACTAATTAGCTACACACACTCACCATCATGCACACACAGGATGGCAGTGGTAGGTTTCCAGACCCCCAGGGGGTTGAGCATGTACATTACACCGGCAATCAAATCTCATGTCATTAATATGTATAATAGCTAGCTCAGGCCACTTACATAAACTGTAAGGCAAGCTGGATATTGTTATAATTGCATACATTCTCTAAATTAACACACTGTATGTGAGATTCAGCGTTAATGAGGACTTTAAGTGTAATGTGCTGCTCATGTGCTAGTTGTCTCTTGTACAGCATTCGTAGCCTATTGCAAGATTCACTACATTATGCAAATATGTTTTTTGTTGAAAATGTATGAAAATTGGTTGTTTAATGCACACAAGATGCTGGTTTTCTAGTAGCATTGTTAGCCACTACATGTCCTCATTAAAGCCATCGCTATTTAGCCAAATAGTGCCTAAGGCAAGCTAAATTTATATTTACTAAAATATTTGATTTATTTGTCTTTAAAATCAAATTAAATCAAAATTTTAATTGAATGGCCCGCAGTATGAAGAAAATGACTGTCTGAATTTCACAAAACATTTAACCTAAAATGTAAATCTTCATATTAGCCTTATTAGCAGTGCAAGCTAATTCTTTTGTTCTTCTTGCTAGCTACATAAGAACCATAGATAGATAGATAGATAGATAGATAGATAGATACCTTATTGCCTTATTACTTATGCTTACATATAACAACAATTTTCTTATGTTTTTTTTTCTTACATGTGCATGTATTGGTGAGATAAACAGTTTTGTTTCATTTTCATGAACAATATTTCTCCCAAAATCAAAATATAACTATTGTTATTCAGAGTGTATATTTAAAGGGAATGATGACAGTATTTGCAGAGCTTTAATAACTCAAATTACAAAATGCTAATAATTTGTAAACAAATGTGTTAATTCTTTGGGTAAATAACATTAAGGAATCAGTATTTGGTATAATAACCCCAATATGCAATTACAGCTTTCATGCGTTTTGCCATGCTCATCGGTTTTTCACATTGCTGTTGGGTAACAGAGTAGTATACCTCATATACCACTCTTATACCAAAGCTCAGCTTTGCGTGATGGTTTGTGACCATCCATCTTCCTCTTGAAGACATTCCAGAGAAGTTTTCTGGAGTAAATTGCAGTGGACTCTTATTTTTTTCCAGAGCTGTATATACAGGTGGGGAATTAAGTAACTATACATGAGGGGGATCAGCAAGTTAATATATTAAAAAAAGGGAGAAGAAAGCACATAATCATATCAATGCAATAAAAAGCTTAATTATCTATCTATCCATCCATCCATCCATCCATCTAGGAACCTCTGTAGTGCAATTAGGGACTGTAGAGGCCAATAGGTACAATATTTACAGTGGAACCTCAGTTTATGAACATTATTTGTTTCTACGTTCTGTTCGTAACCCTACAGTATTTGTTCATTCACCCGAGTCATACATGTAAATAGAATTAGTTTGTTCTCCATCACTATGAACTATACTACTTGTTTTATTATATTAAAAAATATAAAAAAGTATGAGTATGAATAAGCCTTAATTATGCAATAATACAGCACTAAATATAAATATAAACTGTACGGGAGAGAGCGAACACTTCATTTTTACATGTATATGTATTGTTTACACATCTTTCTTAGACAGACTCGCTGATGTGAAGGAACGCAGAAGAGGAAGATGGGTGGGGAGGAGGATAGTGTTTGTAAAGAGAGTCTCCTTCCATAATTCTCCTTCAGGTGTTTACTCTCTTTTTTGTTTCTTGGCCTCTGGTTTGTACGTGGTAGCCATTTTAACAAAAAATCTATCCTGGGAGATGCGTGTACTCTACATACAGTAGGAAATGGAGGCTTTAATGAGAAAAATTACACGTAGAATTCTTTGGTACAGGAATATTTTTTTATAGTTTGTATCATACGTAGATCCTAAGCCCTAGCATTCAGGAAATAAACCTGATCAGTGTTCTTTATGTTATCTATATGCATCGCTGCATTAAACCACACATTAAACCACACATTACCAGATCTGAAAAACACTGCACCAGGGTTTCTCCTCTCTTTTATCACAGAAGGGTAATTCATTGTGAGAAGTTGTCAATGACAGTGAGCTACGCGCTTGAACCCGAGCGTGATTGTAGTTGTTTAAGACTTCTGGCTTCCTGTAATTACGCTTCTGAAGGAGTTGGCGTGTGCCCAGAACTAGCACTCTGAGCCAAAACGCAGGACGGAGAGCTTCTTTAACCGAAAGGACAGCAGATCTGGTCTGAACAGCGTTATGCTTGTATCTGATAAGACACTAGGCCTGCGAAAGAGAGTGTTTTAACTAGACTTCTCTTCACATTCTTGTAGATCTAAAGGCTTCAATCATAACACGGTTTATGTAGTTCACATAAAATGTTTTACATTCTGACAGAATCCAGGATGTGAGCAAACAAAAAACTGAAGTTTAAAACACCTGCAAATCTCTGTCTCTCTCTCTCTCTCTCTCTCTCTCTCTCTCTCTCTCTCTCTGTCTCTCTGTCTGTCTCTGTCTTTGTGTGTTTGGGTGTGTGTGAGTCTATACAGAATGTTACTGCCTATTCTAGTTCAACCTTGAAAAATGAAAGATCTGGACCTTAGGTTTACGAGAAAGAAAGAGAGAGAGAGAGAGAGAGAGACCCACCACCGGGGACAGTTTGCCTCATTTAGATTTCATCCCCTTTCCGTCTGCGTGTCTCTCGGGCTTGAGAGTAGATTTCCGTCTGTCGTTTACCTTCAGTCCATCTCCTCTCTGTGGGGTCAGGACCTATTATTCTGACACTTTATTCCATGCTTCACCTTTGAGAAAAGATTGAGGTGTGTGTGCTTTTGTGTGTGTGTGTGTGTTTGTGTGTGTACAGGGCGGAAGATCATCCACATTAGTGTCTGGCATGCCTCAGATGAAACTGGCTGTGTGGATTGATTGGTGCTTTATGCCCTGTGGTCTTGTTTAGGTTAAACACAGAATCTATCTGTCTCTTTCTTACACACACACACACACACTGACTGGACTGGACTGGATTGGAGAGTCTCTTGTCAGCTGTGAATTCAAAGGCATTGTCTATTTCTCCACCGGTTTCTCCACCTGTCTATCTGTCTGTCTGTCTATCCTCCATGTTTGGTGTGCAGAGAGAGTCAGAATGCTGACGTTGCCAGAGCTTGGGCCAAGGGTGCAAAAAGTATCCGAGTGGGAGGGGCTGTCAATCACAATGCCTTCACTCAACTGTTAACATCTATGAGCTCGAGAGGATGGATAGCTGGGAAAGTATATTATAGCGTACTTGCCGTGTGGCACAGCATGAGCAGCGTCTGGATTTATGTGACACAAAGAAAATAGGGTAAGTTAGTCTGATGGGTGAGATCGGTCAGTCTTGCAATAGCATTACTGTATGTGGAACCTTGTGTTAAATAAAAGCAGTGATGAGGAACACGTGTGAGGTACAGTATAGAAGGAAGAGAACAACACCAGAAGCAATTCTAGAGTTTAGTGTTTGAGAGTGGAGTGAAACATAACCCCAGTGGCATTCTGGGTGAAGATTTCGAGTGTGTGCGTTCTTGTGTGAGCAGCCATGTTGGATCTGTTCCCAGACTCATATGACAATGATCTGCTGTGCGTTTGCAAGCCTGTTGTTTAACCACAGCTGATAGCGTTTAGCCAAAAATAGAGTGCAAGCTGTTAAGTCAGTGAGAAAATATCTTTAAAAAAAAAGCAGCCATGAAAGTCTGGTTGTGTTGCGATGCAGAGACTCATGTGCAGGTGTGCATGTTGGGGGGATATTTATCCTCAGAAATGGGTTGACAGGAAGATGTGAAACTTGCAAGACAAATGAGAAAGAGAGACAATACTCAAATCTAATAGGACTCCAATCTGGTAACTCCAGTTTGTAGCATTTTACAGATTTTTGTCTCTCTGGGTGAAGGATAAAGTTGGGAAAAGGTAGAGACCTTAGGTTTACAACAAGATACACAGACAGCCAGACAGAGGCAGAGACAGATACAGAAGGAGGGGCTGTTAGCCTCTATCTTTTCACAACTTTGTCCTTCATCCAGAGAAACCAAAACCTGTAAAATGGGCTTCTCCAACCCTGAGCAAAGTCATCACAAAGGTTTAAAACATTAAATGCTCATTAATTGTCAAGGTTAAGCTAAAACAGCAAGAGTTATAATTTTCTGGACACACACACACACACACACACACACGCGCACACAGAGAGGCTGCTTGTAAAAGTGCAATAGAGCATTACAGTTTCCTTCCATGCTTACTGTGGAAATAAATCTTTCAATTTTATCAGTCATTCATCTCATCCCTGATTCACCACATGCCTCTTCCTTCAGCCTGCACATGTATTCATTAATCAGAGTTTGTCAGTCCCTGTCTCTCTCCTCCCTGTCTCTTCTTCTTTTTTTTAGTCTCTATCGCTCTCTCTTCCTCTTTGTGTTTCTTTCATAGTTTTTCCTCATTTTTACGCAGCTTTTATATATAGTCGGTTATACAATGTGTGCTTGTATTTACTTGTGTGTGTGTGTGTTTGTGTGCATGAGTGTGTGTGTGTGTGTGTGTGTGTGTGTGAACAGCAAGACAGAACACACTCATTATCAGAGCTGAACCCAACAGCCTGCGCTCCAGACTGGCCTGCTTGCCATCTTACACGACCGCAGCCAGCTTTAGCCTCCACTTACAAGACTGTGTGTGTGTGTGTGTGTGTGTACAGGGAGTGTGCAGGTGCGTAGGAGTGCAAAGGAGATGAGAGTCCATATTTGTACTAAAAATGGCAGAATAATAAAAGTGCATGCATCAGGCTAGATATAATAGTCAATTTGAATATAATCATAATAAACCCTGTAATTGGAGGGAACTGTGAGGTTTCTTACGTTTTCTCCTATACAGATAACATTGTTCCAATTATCTTTTCACTTGATCTTAGGTTTCTTATTTATGTTTTATCTGTTACAGGATACTCTTGCATATGAATTGTTTTTACAATTTTTGAAGAGCATAGAAATATTAATATAATAATAATATTATATATGTGTTCTGGTTTAAATGTTAATATATTAATTTAGCAGTGCAATATGATTTAGTAAAGCTACAGTATTGATAGATATGTGCTAGGGATTTATGATTTTGTGTGAACTTTTCCAAGTCTCTTTCTTTTAAATCTCTATTTGTTCTCTGTCTTATGTCTATAAAATGACCCCCTTGTTATTCCTTATATGGTAATACTTCCTATGAGTCCTTTTGTTTCTCTGTACGGGATGGACGTGACACAAGCTGTCTGGCCAAAGGCTTGAATATATACAGTATATATTTTTTCCTTCCTGATATTAAACAGAGATCATCAGACACGGTCATTATGAGTGTTGTGTTGTATCTCTCCCGGCTGCTAACTTAAGCATACTGTATCAGAGCATGGCGGACACTTCAAGTGATTCTTCTTCCTTTAATTCGTCTTCAACTTCACAGTATGTGTGCAAAATAATACGACTGGAGAGCACATTTATACCAGACTCCATTCAGTATTCAAACATTTTTCATACTGCTTATCCTGTGTAGGGTCATGGAATCTCTCCATGGAGCCTCAGGGAATAAAGTGGCAATGGATGGCGTTCCAACTCATAAGCACAATCACACACACTCTCACACACACACACACCCAGGCATACAATATGGACCATTTTAAATCTGAGTAACTAAAGGAAAACCACCAACATGCGAACTCCACATGCACAGAATAATGTGCCCTCCTCATGAAAAAGAAGACGACACATCAGTGGCTCAGAATGTTCAAAATGGTTCCTAATAAGTCGGTATAAAAAAAAAAAAAATCAAACATAATATTCTCACAAAAATTCTATATAAAATTTTACATTGATATTATTCTTTAAACTCTACTTTGCAGCTTTTAAACATCATCATACTAGACACGCATGTGACCTATAACACAGCCCTTTTTGCACATTATGAGTTCTAAGAATTTGTTTGTCTGTGTGTGTGTGTGTGTGTGTGTGTGTGTGTGTGTGTGTGTGTGTGTGTGTGTGTGTGTGTGTGTGTGTG
>JAQMYJ010000012.1:24172476-24198444 GCA_030014305.1 Clarias laeviceps
CTCCTTTTATACTTCCTGGTTCGCGACCGCATTACTTCCGGGTCCTAGTGCCGGTCGCCGATTGAGTGTGCGTGACAGTTTCAGTAAATAATCTATATTACTGTGTTGATCTTGATGTTTGTTTCTACAAAATGGCTTTCAAACCTTTAGCTTGTTGCACTAATTATATCCACTGAACACGGTTAACATTACATCAGTTTGTGTGAAGGCACACCAAGTAATTAGAGAATGTGTCAGCGGAGGATTTTGGGAGCAGTGTGGTTCAAAGTTGGAGACTGGATCAGTAGGTTAAGTTTCTGCCGTAGGAACCACGTAACGATAAAGCTTCTTGGTTTGATCTCTAAGCACTTGGGATTTCAATCTAATGTCTTAAAGTTTCAAGAAAGATACTTCAGACCACTGACACTAACACAAAGCCTTTGAAGCCATACTGCTCTACGGGTTGTAACACAAGCATGACACTGTTGTCTCATGTTCTCAGCACACTAGTGGCTCTAGCATGAATACATACTGTAAATGTCATGTCTTACAGAAGTTAAAAAAGAGAATATCAAAGTGAGTTAAAATGGCTTTATTGGCATAAATGTAGTTAACTGCAGTAAATAAAATACAGGAAATGAATACATATAAAAACAACAACAAAAAAATTATGTTGACGTTGACATATGAAGGAAATTATGATAAAATATGCAACTCACATGCATATACCATAGGCATACAGTATTATACACACAGAAATATCCCCATATTGGAGAATTATATAGATTTATATGCTGTCCCTGTCTTAGCTCTCTCTCTCTCTCTCTCTCTCTCTCTCTGTGTCTCAATCACTCTCTGGCTGTCTTTCTTTCTTTCTTCTGTCTTTCTGTATCTCAACCTCTATATCTCTTTACCTGTCTTTCTTTCTTACAGTTTCTCTGCCTCTTCCTGTCTCTTGCTCTTTCTGCATCGCACTCTGAATCTCTCTCTCCCTCAGAGGGAAACATTAACAGTAAGCTTATTAAAAAGCCCAGCACAGTCACAGATCAGAATGGAGCACAAGTTCCATATAATGAATGACAATGTGCGAAGGTTTGAAATAATGGTATGCTAATAAGGCTTTTCTTTCAATAACGGATGATAGAGAAATAGTTTTTACTGATAATTAATAACTCATTATAACTTTTTCTTTGTTTTGATATGAGAAGGAAAACATATAAATGTTTTCTTAGCCTCATCTAACACTTTAGTTACAACTAAAGACTCTTAATAATAATAATACTCACTCAATTCGTCTCACTCATTGTCTATACCACTTAATCCTGTATACAGGATCGCGGTGGGCCTGGAGCCCATCCCAGGAGACATGGGGCACAAGGGCCAATCCAGCGCAGGGCACACACACACATGATATACTATGAGTATATCTGTGGGTATAACATGCTGTCTGGCCCCAGGACGGCAGCAGCAGATCATTTGGACGCTGTGGGTTGCGGGGTGGGCCTCTGAGGATCAGACCTGTTTGTTTGGTACATTACATGGGTGCTTGATCAGATCGAGATCTAGGCAGTTTGGAGGCTGGGATGTTGACCTTAAACTCTTTGCCTTCTGGGCCCTGTGTGACATGCTGTGATGCACAATTATATGAGTGGCGTTCAAGTCAAACTCAGACTTTTGACAAAATTTCTCATGAATGAAGGTATAACACTGACTGACATTCACAGAAGATTTTAAGCACAGTACAGTGATGAGACTCTAAGCCACCGTAATACATCTGAACAGTGCAAACGTTTTAAAGAAGGCAGTGAGTTTGTGAATGTCGATCCTGATGGAGGTGACTTGGAGTCCACAATGTTCATGTGAACATTCAGTGAGTGGAATGCCTGATCCTGAGCCTGATCCTTCATAACTAACACATAACTTGTCGCCAACTTGCAGAAGAGACGGGTATGTCTGTTGGAACTGTATACACAATCATTTACGAACACCACTTGCACATTACAGAAATCCAGCTGGAAGTTATTGCCACACCCCGTGTTGAGTCGTGACCTCGCTCCATGCCATTTCCACATGTTTGTCCCATTAAAGAGGTTGCTGGGAGGCCAGCGGCTCATACGTGAGCAGGCAGTATGATCATGGCTCTGGCGACCTGAGAAAACCGTCTACCTCAATGGTGTCCAAACACTAGTGAAAAGGATAGTGCATCAATGTAGCAGGGATTATAGAAAGAAATAAAGGTAGTTCTTACGTTCATAACTGCGCAATCAAAGTCCGGTTTGACTTTGAATGCCTCTCGTGTTCTATTGGATGATACTGAAGTTTAACCTGCCTTTTGTAAATAGTAATCACTTTCATTATTGCATAAGTGTTTGAAAGAGAGAGCGAGAGAGAGGAGGGAGGCATAGGAGACACAGGTGTATGAACAATCAGACAGCGAGATAGCGAGGAGAAGGATGGAGGACACTTCATGAGTGAGAGAGACAGACAAAGGCAGACAGATGGATGGACACACACAGGCTGACTAAAAAAACAAAGGAGAGCAGGAGGGCAGAGGACTTTGAAGTTGACTCTGAAGAGAGATGAATCAGATTCGAAAGTGTGAGAATGAGTAAGAGAGCATGTCAGAGAGAAGATAAAGGGAAAAAGAGAGGGAATAAATGAAGAGATCCATGCTAGACAGCAGGGTCCCCTTGAGAATTCTTCTGAAATTAATGTTTTTTGGGAGAAGAGAAGTGTGTTGACAAAGTACTGTTGCACTGTAGGCTGGTTAGGTGTATGTGTGTACTGTATGTGTGTGTGTGGTGGGGGTTTGTGTGGTATAGTACTGATTTTGATTATTTTAATTACTCTTATTTTCTCTCCTTCTCTCTCTCTTGCACACACACACACACACACATACACACACACATACACACACACATACACACACACACACATACGCACACACACACACAAGGTATTTCAAATTTTTCACAGAGATCAGGAGGAATATCTCTCTCTCTCTCTCTCTCTCTCTTACCCTTTTTTTTAATCCCCTCCTCTCCTTTTTGGCTCCCACTCATGCTCTCTCCCCTCCTCTTTCCCTCTCTTTCTCCTTTTCCCTTCAGTCTTCCCTATATTTCATCTTTCTAACAGTTTATCATGCTCTTGAATGCTAAATGAGTCGCCCCTTGATCGCTTGCTCTTGTCTGTCACAAAGCAACACTCTTTTCCATTCCCAGGATCCAGAGCGTGTAAGTACACTCTGTGTGTATGTGTGTGTGTGTGTGTGTGTGTGTGCGTGTGTGTAAAGAGAGTTTGTGGTCAAGGATTTTTGAGGATGCTTAATTCACCAAATTTAAGTTTTATTACAGGGGCAGATGACAATTCATATTAGATATAATGATTCATATAATGATACTGATGTTGGCTGTTTCGTATTCTATCTGCAGCTGTAGAAGTAGTGTTTTTTATTTTTATTTTATAAATCGCTGAACACGGTCTATGCCTCATAACATAAATAGAACGATAGCAGAACCAAAAGATTTTTCTGTATTGCATCATGAGTGTAATGTAGTATGGCAAAATGTATTCATTTATTTATTTATTTTTTATATATTCACGAGAATAAGCAGAGCAAAAAGAGAGCTCAGTAACCCTGATCTATATATATTTATGTATATATATATTTATGTATATATACATATATATATATATATATATATATATATATATTTTTTTTTTTTTTTTTTTCCCCCGAACCCGCTGATCCCACTCATATCACTCCATTTAATATGGACCAAGCCCATGACCTTGCTCCAGTGGCACTGTTCTGATAATCCCGAGGATGCTGTTTTCTCTGAAATCATGATCAGTGTGCACAATGTGCAGCGATTTGCAGCTTGATTATTCCTTGCTGAGTTATGTACTTAATATCAGTGGTTTATGATTATTACTATAACAGCAGATCTGACAGAATTTGCTGCTGTAAGGCAAATCACAGGCTTGGATGATTACGTTTGTTTTTATCCATTATCATTCTCTATAGTAACAACGTAAAAACATTCAGAGAAGTGTATTAAGCATTCTTGGAGGAGTCTCTAAGCTCCGCATTTCATAACAATGAGTGGAAAATCTGCGACTTTTTTTGTTACAACTCTTCATTAATACATAATAAATGGGAAAAACTGTTTATCGCTGGTATAGTGTAGGAATGTTTATGGACAATGCATACTGTAGCAGTGAACCTAGCTATCAAAAGATAAAATACAGTATACTGTATGATGTGCAGTGTTAATGAATACAGTTTTGTTAGTCATTATTAATTGCAGTGGGCAGAGGAAGAGAACATAGGAGGATTTTGGAGAAAAATTCTCATTGACATATTTTGTTTATTCTTTATATACTGTTGTAGCCTTCTTTGATGCTCTGTTTCTGTGTGTGTGTGTGTGTGTGTGTGTGTGTGCTTTGGGGTAATCGGTGCACGCCCGATGTCCCTTCAAGCTGGAACTGACTCATCAGTATGTGTGGCATTGCACGTCCTAACTGCCATTTCTGTGGATGTCTTCTCATGCGTGTGTCTCCCAGTATTTCATATTTTAACATACGTACAGTTATTTTTCTCACAAGGCTGAGATTTTCTCCTTCTTATGTAGTCAATCCGGAAATTGAAACAAACATTGAGGGTTAAATAGTATTTTAATAGTTACATAGCCATAACATTGACACTGCATAACATTAACACATTAACATTGATTATATACCAGTTAACTGGTTACTGGTTCATTGGCACCCAAGGCTTACCCATGCCTGTGGAGACCAAAGGCCAGCCTGTCCCATCCGATCTCCCAGGAAAGCCAAAGCAGAAAAAAAAAATCACAGAAAGAAAAATCAGTGCTGGCCATGATAGAAAGGAGCCAGAACACCCAGTGCACTGCAGCCACGGGGACCAGCAGCCAAACAGCCCAAGGCCACCAACCTGGCTTCCAAATTGACTAGACCCCAATTTGATTGAGCACCCATGTGCAGGGCAAACAAGCCTGACCATGGAGGCCCCACCCTGCAAACCACAGCACTTAATGTGTGCGCTGCCAACGTCCTGGTGCCAGACACCACAGTAGAAACCCAGAGGCCCTTTAGTGGCCAACCTTGATGGACCAGAGCTGCCATCGTGGCACAAGCGTAACCTACACAATGTTGGGCTGCTGGATGTGACGCTTCTGCATGTGAAGTTCCATTATTGTGGTTGTATTTGCTTATTACTAAGACCCGCTATGATGAGATGATTTCTATTTTGTTTTTACACAAAAACACTTTGAAACACAACTTTTGAAAATGACTGTATGTGGCAAAAACAAAAGGAATATTCCTTGCATTGTTTTTCCTGTCCTTTGGGAAGTGTTGTGATGTGTTATTATAGGAAAATATTCCACACCAGGTAAGCGTGATACTGTATGGCCGACACAAGGCAGAAGATCCTGGTTGATGTGCAGCTTCATGCATTTTTAACCTTCCTGTATAGAAGCAGTGGAAATGTGAAAGGCATCGTTTACACACTCACTTCATATCTCGTGTACATCTGAAGGATTAAATGTACATGGCACTTTGAAGCCACAACATTACCTGTGCATCAGAATACAATGTTAATGTGTAAAATGTTTAGCAATGCTGAACACAATCACAAGAGCTCCATCTCTGGTGTCTCTGTTTCTTAGGAGCTAAAGATGTGTATATGTTACTGTCTCACCACTAATGGCTAACCACCTTCTTCACCTCTAAGCTGTGCTTGACCATTTATATTTCTGAACATAGTGTATAGACCACTATCAGCGGTCTTGAGACACAAGTTGAAGGAGATAAAATAGTGCTCTTTTATTTAAGTATAGTGTAGTCAGTTGGGGGACGATCACTGCAGGAATGTAGATCATCTCTCTCGTACTTGCCGTTGGTCCAAAATGTCAGTGGTGCTGAAGTGGTGGACGCAATAAATCACTTCCTACTGAAAAACACATTTTCTGCTTTTTTTTTTTTTTTTTTTGGCGTTTGTTTCTCAGAAAAGCTGTGAAAATGAGTGGGAAATGCCTTAATGTCTCAAACACAAGAGGGTTTCAAAGTGGTACAGTATTTCTCCCTAGCTGGTTCCATTTTTGTATTCTGATTGGCTAGAAAAATACTCATCAATTACAGGACAGTTCAACTGAAATGATCTGAAATGGCGGGTTGGAAAAATGAGCAAAACAGAAAGAAAATCATGCATACGAGAATGCATGGTACTGTATAAGCTGTAATTCAGCTGGAAAATTTTATTAAGTCTTATATAAAATTGTTTAATAAAGAGTTGTTTTATAATTTGTGAGCTTTAAAACATGGCACTGTCATTGTGATTGTTGTCAAATCCAAAACTCTGATCATATATTATATTTCAGTAGGTTTAAAGTCCATATTACCGATTTTGACAGGAAAACGAGTTAGTGGTGGTATTCTGTAACTGTCTCAAATAGTTTAGTGGAAGTACATGAATGGGGAAATTATTTTAACAGGGGAATACAAGCTTCTCTCAGTATCCCATTTTTTGGGAACATATGTTACGCATACATGACTGCGTTATATCAACTTAGTTGCTGTATACTGTAGCTCATCACTGTCCAGTCTGTCCCGTCTTCACCCCCATGCACCCTTCCGATCCTGTAAGTGCATACTCTACATACATGCATTAGGGTAGGCACAGTAGGTAAACTGAAGTGACTATTTATAGACTTGGCTACACTCATTTCTCTACACACTCACATGCATGCAGGCACATACATACACACGCAAGCTGATTCAGTGCTTGTGTCCTTGCTGTTGGAGATCCCTGGAGCACCACAGCTCCACCAATCACAGAGCTTTGTTTGTACAAGCGTAACCACAGCCTGTCCCTTTCTGTGAAGAGATGCTCTGGGCCATAGTGAAGGAAAGCCAGCCAAGCCATTCATACACTTAATCCCTGCTGTCCTCTAGCTCTGGACTGGCTTAAAGAACAGAAGAGATAGCGCTGATGAGCCAGTCCCAGTGGCCATGAGGGAGATCCTACACTGTCTGCTGATTATTAAGTAGTGTACTCCAGGCTGGGTACACGACAAGACTTATTGCATGTTGACTAGTGTTTTTATATATGATGCTGTTTTCGAGTATAATGAAGTAGAACATTCAGACCATATGCTTGTCTGCTTCCATGCACAACTGGACGAAAATATTCACAATATATTTAATGGGATTCTTGGAAAAGGAAAAAGATCTTTGTACTTAATGAATGCTGTATCTATGTAATAAAAGAAAGGTTTTGTCCGTACATTGGTCAGGACTTGCTCTTTTAATGATATCTTCAGGTTTCATACCTAAACCAGTCTCAGAAAAATGTCTGTCTGTCTGTATTTATCAGTGATATAATTAGTTCAGGTTGATGCTCACATACTGTACATGTCTGCCTGCAACAATGATGAACCCCTTAATTTTTTTTACTGCAATTTTACAGGTTAAATTTAAATTTAAAGTTAAAGTTAAATTTACAGGTTAAAGTACTGCAAAGTTTTCATTAAATTCTGTCCAGTGAGTTTTGCGTGATGCTGTGCCATAATCTGGCTGGACAGAATTTATTTAAACTTTTGCAGTACAGTACTTAGATATCTGCCTTAAGTTTAACCTGTAAAATTTCAGTAAAAAAAAATGAAGGGGTTCATCGTTGTTGCAGGCAGACATGTATGTGAGCATCAACCGGAAATAATAATATCACTGATTAAATTAAAGCTGATCAGCTTTAATGTTTTAACTATTTCTACAAACTCAAAGGCGGGTACTTATACACTGGTATATTATATTTTTCTGCATTGAGAATACACCTGCTCATTCCTGCATGACTATCATGTGGCACCAGTTCGAATCATAAAACCATGCAGATACTCATTAAAAGTTCAGCTAATGTTAAAATAAGAATAGGAAAAAATATATGATTTTAACTTGTCATTCTCCTCTGACCTCTAACCAGGCTTTTCCATCTACACAGCTCACTACTGTAGATTAGATTTTTTTCTTTCATATAATTTTGTGTATCACTTGTTGTCAGTGAAATTCTGAATAGATCTGCAGTTTCTGAAATACTTCAATTAGTGTCATCTGCCATGTCACCGTGAATACCACTGAGAACATTAATTGAAGCCCTCGACCTGTACGTGCATGACTTTCGACACTGCGTTGGCTGATTGGATAACTGCGTTAATGAGAAGGCGCTCTTATTACAGTGGCTTGTGAATGTTAATCAACAAAGTCAAGATCCGACCTTAGACTTCGATGATGAGGCATCATCATCATTATTGAACAGGGTTTCATTTCTTTTTTAAGAACAGAAAAAATTTGTCTAATTTCTTGTCTAAATCGATCAAACACATACTACACAGAGATTGGCTGGAGAGATTAAGTTGGGGGCGGGGCTACCAGAATATTCCCAATATGCATAAAATATAAAATATAAACAAGTATTTGGATTTGAGGAAATATTGTGCGGTACAAATAGTGCTGATATATTTAACGAAACCCACAAAAAAACTCACCAGCAGTGAGTACAGAGAGAGATGGGATAAACTTTAGCAAAACACCCACACCGGTCATTAAGAGTACAGCGAAATAAACTGTAATAGAGAAACCTCTTCAGAGGATGAAACTGCAGAATACATGATGTGTGAAATGTCTGTACTGTATATGCATGCTGGTTTAATTGGTCCATGCTTAGTGCTCAGTATCTGAGAAGCACTAGATCTTGCATGTGGATTATTATTTTTTATTTTTATTTCTTTAACTGTGGAGAAGATACTGTATGAGACGGGAGGCTGCAATGAGGTAAAGTGTTGTTTTTCAGATCCTCCAGGACTCGGACAGGGTCAGTGACACCGCCGTGAGGTGATAGAGTTAAACTGGATATTTCGGTGTAAATATGTGTGTGCAAGTAATTACAGCTGAGCATGAAGTGTGATGTTGGCAATCAGAAGTGTGAGAGAGAGAGAGAGAGAGGGAAGGGAAGAGAGAGTGCAGGAGGAGCACATTGAAGAGGATAATGGCTTACACACAGACCTGGTGGATGCACTCCAAAGTTATGTTTATGCAGAAGGTTTAATTAGAAGGCTCATTATGTATCTCACTCAGTCATCCTCTCTTTCTCTCTTTATCTATGTCTAGGGGAAGAGAAACAAACCAGGGGTCGAGTCAGCGGGCACTCCAGACTCTGCACGAGGCCGAGGAGAGAAGAAAGCCATCAAGTAGGTGGAGGGCATCTCATACACTCTCTCTCTCGCTAAATTAACCTCTCTCTTTCTCTCTTTCTCCCCCTTCCCCCTCCCTTTCTCTCTCCCACCTATACTGTGGTGAGATGAGATCATACAACTTTGGTAAGTCTGCTGCTAAGGCAGCTCTGCTGACAGTCATGTGACCAGCTCCTGCTTCCTGTCCTTTATTCTCTTCCAACACTGTATGCCTTTTTTCTTATGATCCCTTTTTTGTCCCATTAAAATGTTGCATTTTATCCGCTGGGAAGAGGTTATTATGATGTGATCTGCTTAGGTTAAAAAAACGTATCAGCTTACTCTATACCGAAACTTCTTTTCCATTATGCATAATTCCGCTTCCTTGACTGATAGCATCTCTGATACTTAAGTGTGTGATGGCGGAATAAGAGCTACGGAGAGCGTCACACGCACTAAATGAATCTCTTATCAATAGAGGATTTTGCTTTTTGGTGTGTGTGTGTGTGTGTGTGTGTGTGAGAGAGAGAGAGAGAGAGGTGCTTGGCAATCGTAAGTGCTGTCTGTAAGTGAGAGTTAAGTGGGGTGGATGCGTTGTGTTGGTGCGCAGCTGTTGTTATTGGTGTGAGTTGGTGAAGGCAATCGCTGCTTCCTTTTTCACGCTCCCGGAGAGCTCGTTTGATCTTTGGCTTGTGACTCATGTTAAACGCAGTTCACTTGCCTCTGTAATGCAGCTGTGCTCTCAGAATAATAATAATAGCGCATCCGAGTTTGTCTGTTTGCAGGTGGTGCTGATACACAAATTGTCTTTTTCTCCTCTCTACTGCACATGAGTTATGTTTTGAAGCAGTAACTATGTATTTAATGGCTTTATGTTATTTGAGAGAAAATGCCATGTTATCTTTATGACTTCGACCTCTCTGGATTTTGCTCCATTAACTCACCTGACTTTTTTCTCTATTCATATTTTCATAATAAGTAATGTACTGTAATTTTCCATGAATGTTTCTCTTCAACTTTTGTACCTTCTCTGTTTTTCTGCTTTTACTAACTTTCTTTTTTTTTTCTTCAGCGCAGAGAAGTATGTGGATTGATTTGTCCTAATTCTGAGTTTGTAAAATCTGTCAATTAAAATTTGCATATAAAGCCTGAAATTTATGCAATGTGTATGTAATTCTTTCACTTTTCTCTCTCTGATTATACCTGATTTACATAAACAAACAATGATTACACTTTTTTCTGTCCCTCTTAAGCTTGTTGTTTCTCCATAAGAACACTGTATATTTTTCTCCAGTGACTCACTTTGATTTCCATCTCCCTTCGATTAGGATGGCCTTCGGGCTGGCACGGAACCCTAGCTACGGTCCAACAAATTGATGGACGGATGGATTAGATGAATGATTGATGAATGGATATGCTGTGTCTCATGGATGTGTGTCTCTTTCTGGCCTTTAGTGATCTAGACAGAGACTTTTGGAATAACAATGACAGCAATTCAGAGCAGCAGCGGTGGAGCTCCTACCCGCCCAAGGAGTTTGTACTAAACATTTCTCCCTATGCCCCTTATGGAGACCCTCGCCTCACGCTCAAGTGAGTCTCTGTCCAGGCTGGTAAGAGACCCAACCCTTACCCAACAGTCCCCACCCTAACTACCCAACCTTTTATAACCCCTGCCACCATGCAAGGCTGTAGAGTGCAGATAAGGAGGCAAATCTTGACTCTTTTTCACATGATCTTTATTAGAATTAACAAGGAGTAGGGAGAAAAAAAGTAGCCTATTATACAGTACTTTATTTGGATTATTGTGTGAAATTTGAAATAATTCCACTGTCTACAGTAGCTCGCTTTTAATTTCGTATAGTGCTACTTTAAATGTTAAATGCTAAGGAAAGGCAACAGTCTTGCAAAAGGCCATGACCCCTTTTACAGCTGGCAATATATACACACAGTCTGTTTTTGGTGTTTTTCGGATGAGCTATGAATGCACATACAAGATATGATGGAGCAGCCTGAGCACCTCGTGCTGTGTTTAGATTTCAGTTTGGTGTAAATGCGGTCCAGCCAAATGAAGCACTTTTTCTGAGGAAGAGGTCTCATCTGGGGACCTGACGATGTCGAAGTGCCCTCGGTGAGTACTGTTTTGCATAATGCCACAAAAAAAAAAAAAAAAAAAAGTGAAATCCATCCTCACCGACGTGCATGCATTTAAAAGCAACATCTAAATGCATCTACTCTGACCCAGATAGCACACACACACACACACACACACCTAGAGAACATCAGCGCAAATTGTCGTACATATCGACGCAGCTTGTTTGCTAATTGGGAAGACTTCGGCACAAACATGCTTTACTTCCCTGACAATCCATTCTCTTAATCCTCTTCTTTTCAGGCTTTTCGATAGAGAAAAGTTTATTCCGTTTGTAATCAGTCAACTGTTATACACCTCCGAAAATAGGTCATGTCGATTAATCACCGGAGGTATGTTGTGTGAAGGGAGCTGATTCTGCTTATTACATGCTGATGATTTATTTAATCTTCTCACTCTGTTCAAGAAGTGTGCTGTCTTACAACACTGACACATTTAAAATCACACGCTATACTCGAGGGTGGCGAAAAAAAAGCCTTCTCGGTTAGCAAACCAAGGCGTCGTGATGTCATTGAAGTGTGCTATCTAGGGATGTGCTTCCTGTATGGAACGCTGCCTGCATATACTGTACATTTTGCATCTTTGCCACATGTAAACGGGGCTCATATTGTGCCTTATTGAAATGAAACGCTTCGTTCCAATTCGTCTTCGATTCCGAGTTAGCGAGACGTTTGTGATGCACGCCGCGTGACGAGCGAATGAATGCTGCGCTGCATTCTGCATGATCAGCGGAACTCCACGCGCCTGTTTTAGCTCTGGACTCTGATCCGTCATGCTTGTCTTTTCTAACTTTTGACTTAATGCCGCACCGCTCAGACTCCTCTCCACCCGCCATCTTAGAAGGCAGCTCAGTAATTCGGTGCGGTCGAGTGCCCTCGTGAAGCCGGCAGGTCAGTGCTGCATCATCTTAATTTGCTCGGACGATGACAGGAGAGGAGTTGTGTGTAACTGCCCCTTGCTCCCTACAGCCCTGCCATGCTTCCCTGGCCCGTAAACTCTAGCCCCCGCCCCCTCTCCCCCATGGGGTGTTACCATGGAGACGGACAACCCTCTAATATATTGACAGATCTACCCTACTAGCACGTTGTCTGTTTATTTCTGTTGTGCTTTCCCTCCCCTTCCCTTCCTTTCCCCTTGCCCTTGCCGAGGGTTGACCGTTGCAGTGAAGTCGTGATGTGTTAATGGTGTGTCACGGCTCCTCCTCTTCTGCTCTGGCTCTGCCACGGCCGATTCCCCGGCCTGTTCCCTCACCTTTGTCTAGTTTGCGGTGTGTGTGCGTGCGTGCGTGTGTGTGTGTGGGGTCTTGCTTGTGTTTAGTTAGCAACCTGTTCCTTTTCCCATATTCTTGTTTACCTCCATGCTCTGTGTTTGGTGGATTGACCTAGTTAAATAGATCCTGGTTCCTGGTCCATCAGCGTGTGTTGCCTATAAGTCTAGTCCTTGTTCCCTCCCTCCTACACCTCCATTCCAGCTTTGGGATAAGGAGGTAAACCCACACCTGCTTAATTCAGTCCAGGTTCCTGTCACTTCCCACAGACCCCGCTATGCCAGGGGGAGCTTTTAGTTGCACAGGCCTTACGGAGCTCACTTCAATATCACCTGTCTGTCAAAACCTACTCAGTGGCTTTTTAGGGGAACAAGCAAGAGAGAGAAATAGAGAGACAGAGATGTCAGGTATGGGAAAAAAAAGGGATATGTGACTGATGTGGGAGTTCCTGTCTCTCCAGTTTAACATGCCCTTCTATTAATTGGACTGTTCCAGTACAGTTTCTTTAAAGACCCAGGAGAATGTGGAGCTGGTTGGATTAAAACGGTGTGGGGAGATTCTGGACTCGAGCATGAGAGCTGCGGATGTGAGCAAAACCAGAGCTAATTCATTTTTTCTGGCTCACTTTTTGCCGCTTGTAGTAGACAAAATACGAAACCTTTAAAAGATGTTGTCAAGGCATATTTCCCCTTCAGATTCAATTCGGCTGCTGCTTAAAGCAGTGAGCTCTTCGTTTATGAGAAATTGTGTCTGCATATGCCAGTCACATAGGTTGCTCATATTCTCTTTTTGTGATATTATTCTCAACAGGTTTATATCCATCTTTATTCTTCTTACATTACATTATAGTTGCTTCAGCACTTGATGCACCTGATGCACCATGTGGGCTGCAGTGTCACTGCAATTAGACGTCTAAAAAGATCATGTGCCTAAGCTCACTCTGGTTATTGGTGTTTCTTTTTATTTATTTTTTTAGAGGAGACAAGTGATTGCTTTAATCTGATTTTGCTCATCTCTGCAGCTGTCACTCGTACTTGTTTCTAACCTCATAATTTCCATTATAATGTTGCTGCTGTTTGTGGAGGGGTTGTTGCAATGTTTCTGTTCAGTGTATGACAATGCCTAATAATGGTTTTATGACAAATAATAAATTGCAAACATGACTTTTTTATGTGTAATGAATTTTTTTATTTATTAAATTTTTTTTTTTTTTTAAATCACACTAGGCTGATGTGGTGGATTTTAAATAGGAGCACGTCCACCAGGGGGTGCTGTAGTGCCAGGATTTCCATCATCTTAGTTTTCATGAATTCCATTCCACCCAAGCTGAATACACACCACATAGGTGCATTAGTGAGAGCATCACATGCATCCCGCTCACACACCAACGTTTTTAGTGCAGATGACATCAGACTCAGTAAGGCCCCCTAGTGACCAGTTGGTGCGCTCTGACAATTTCACTAATGGCATGGACTGCTAGCAGAACCTCTCTCTCACCAGCCCAAGCTTCATTAGTACAGCAGCCTGAGCTGATATTCATATTCATTACTTTGACACCTTCACAATAACACTGGGCTCTCAAATCTCCAGAGAGATAGGTCGTGGCACCTAACTGGAATAAATCCACTAGAACAGTCTTGCGCTGAGGTTACAGCGAGGTAGGAACCCACAGCAATCAGGATGTACCCATAGGCGAGAGATGCTCTGAACAGAGGAACAGCAGGTAGAAATGAATCCAGAAGTAATTTAGATCAGACTTGTATGCTTCCCACGGTGCTCTAAGCAGAGAGCTGCCAGGCTTTCAGCATGCACCGCATGGATTGGAGATCTAATCAGTGCTAGATACTTTCACTCAAACTTGACCAGTTAACTCACGCCCACTCTACACCTACCCATGTCGCCTACTGCACCCTTCCACGTGTTTACACACACATGCTCTCAACCACTGACGAGATAGTTAGATAGTTTAAATTTTTTTTTCCCCACATTCAAGCACTTTCATGTACTGTAACCTGTCCCGATATCGCCTTTTACTTTCTCTGTTTTACCGTATTTTCTCTTGATCTCTCTCGTCACCCTCCACACCTCATCCCCAGTGGTGCAGTCCCTGGGGGGCAGAAGGGGTCCCTTGGTGGCCGTGGGGGGGATGGCGGGGGTCCATCACGCAGTGACAGCGTGAAGAGCATGATGATGGGAGCCAGTAAAGCCAGCAGGTGGCAGATGGCGCAGGGCCGCACGCAGTCCGAAGATCTGAAGAGCAGCAAGTGAGTGGAAAAACAAAGTTCGCTGGGGGAAGAGGAGGAGGAGGAGGAGGAGGAGCAAGAGAATCAATGGGATTGAGAAAAGTAGAGTTTGACAGAGGGAGGTTAATGGTAAGGATGAAAACTAGTGAGGACAAAGACTCTCATGGAGCTCTCATTTAATCACCGAGAAAGAAAAGAACCAGAGATGCATGAGTGCAAAAGGGTGCAGGGGTGGTGGCTCAGAGCCACACACAATGTTGAATAGTCCTGTGTGTGTTTGTGTGTGTATGTGCGGGTGTAAGAGAGCAAAAGATAAAGTGAGAGAGGGGAAGAGAAGAATTGATTGTGTATTTGGAAACGTTTTATGGGAAACATGCCTGTGTGTGTGTCCGTGAATGGGCGATTCGGGCTGCGCCGCACACTAATAATAAACGACGCATTACCACGCTGACTCACTGTTTCACCACACACACATATAAGGAGCTCAACATCAGGCTATAATGTAACAAAACAGTGTGATTACGACTATTCTAATCCCATCCGGTAAGCCCGCCGACAACCTCAGCTCTTATTATGGCCTACTTATTATGTTATCCTTGCTTTAGAGGAGCACCATTTAGCCTTCCTGCTCTTTCACCTGAATGCCATTAGTCCTACATAGTGGAACACTTGATTGGTTGGGTGCTTAGTGCTCGTGAAGCCTTAACAGCTTTCAGCTGCTGAACATTTGTGGGAAGACTTTTCAGCTTACTGTGATCTGTCATTATACTGTATGTACGTAGCCAGTTAGGGATGCTTTATTAGTATTATAATAATGGAATGTTACCTTAAATATCTTTCCACTGCATCCATGTGTGATTACCAAAAAGTTTCTGTGTGTACCACAAACAAAAGAAATATTTTTTGTTAAAATACAAATCTATATAGAGTACAAATCCATATAGAGTACAAATTCATATAGAGTACAAATCCATATAGAGTACTGTGCACTTGAGGCACCCTTCATTCCTTCGAATTTTGCTTCCAAAGAGACTTTTTAATATAGTCTTGAGAAATAGTTCTCCAGGCCTCCTGAAGGACTTTTTTGGCACATTTTGGCATTTTCAGTCTAGTCTGTCCAATATCTGATCAGTTACAGTTTTTTTTTTTTTTTTTTTTGGTGATGCTGAATGGTTGGAACAGATGAGAGGGGAAATGAGGTTGCTGATGAGGTTTTTACATAAACAACCTATTTTCAGAATTGTATATTCAGGCACTTTAAAGCCTGTCACAGTAAAACTATCGTTTCTATTTCTGTAAATTTATATAAAGAAATGAGGGATGGCTCTAGACTTTTGCACAGTACTGTAGGTTCTGTCCTGAGCTCAGTGTGGAGTTTTGCAAGGTATCCGCTTCTCATATATGTACGTTCATGGCTTTCCTCCAAAACATTATGCTTTTGGGTAGAGTGATAACTCTAAATTGCTCCTAGGTGTGAATTAGCATCTGAGTCTCATGTGAAGGACTTTTCTCCCTTTCAGGGTGGTTTTCCTTCTCACAACCAATGTTCTCCAGGATGGTCTCCACCTCCCCCCAACCCTGATCAGGATAAAATGGTGCAAATTTACAACTACAATTATATGACACCACCTGCGTTTCCAAAGTTTTTATGTAGTTTTATACAAATTTGGCAAAAATTTGGAGCAGGACAGTAAAAAGCATTTCATGTTGCATAATTTTCAAAAAATGACTTCTCTTAGTATGAGCAGGTTTTAAGCTTAATTTTAGTAAACAAATATTTATTCATTCTATAACTTATTTAGTAACTGCCTAATTTAATGCTTGTAAAAGAGTCATTTACTGTGTATGAGTATTTATATATTCTGACCTGTATTGATGCATAAGTAAACATCTGTTAAGGAAATGAGTAATTATTGCAAAAAAGTTTTAGTGATAATCTGGAATAAAATACTATTACATCCTTGTTATAAACTATTGAGCAAGATGTAATAACAAAAGCGTCTGTTAGACCTTTAGGTTTTAAGTAACATTTGGGGTTGGCATCGTCAGCTATCTCCTACAGGGCTGGAGGTTCAAATTTTGACTTCTGGTTTGTGTGCATGAAGTTTGAATGTTCTCTTTGTGCTTGGTGGGTTTCCTCCTCATATTCCAGTTTACTCCCAGAGTCCAAGGACATGCACAGTAGGCAGATTGGTGTCTTCAAATTGATTGCTGATTGGCGTCATGAGTTCATGGTGTCCTTCATCTTGTGCTCTATGTTCCCTGGGGTAGACTAGGCCACCTGTGACACCACACAAGATAAACTTTATGGAGAATGTATTGATGGCCTTTAGATATCACTAATTAGGGATAGTTATTAGATATAACAGAGTATAAAGTTTTATTGTGAACCGTTAAGTCTAATAAGACATTAATTTAAGTAGTTTCTCCTGTAGCAATGCAATAATTAGACACAGATGTTGAGTTATACAGCAGTACATGTTGTTATTTACTAACACATAGTAAATGACATTTTGTAGTATCTAATATCAGTTATATTTGGAAATACTCTCATAATTAACAGATATGTTATGCTTCTTTCTAATATATGCTTAAGATAAGAAGATTAAAATTTGTACAGAGTTTAAGAAATGCAAGGGTAGTTCAAGTCAAACTATGACTATGACTAAACTATGAAAATTTCTCATGAGTGAGGCCAAAAAACATTTAAAATATCCAGAAGACTTAAAGTACAGGGATGAGATTCAGCTGCAGTAAAACATTTGAGCGGCGCAAACATTTTAAAGAAGGCTGTAATAATAACGATGAATAACGATCCCGACCGAGGTGGCTCAGAGCCCACTACCCATGAACATTTCATGAGTGGAACACTTGATCCTTGAAAATCAACGGATAACTTGTTGGGAACTGTACACACAATCATTCACCAACCCCAGTTGGGTATTACAGGAACTCAACTGGGAGTTATTGCCACATCCCCTATATAGTCCTGTCCGCACTCCAAGCAGATTCCACATGTTTGGGTCATTAAAGGAGTTCCTGGGAGGCCAGCGTTTCAGATGTCCAATCATAGGCTGAGAAAACTATTTATATAATATATTATATAGAGGAATAAAGGGTGTTTTTACTTTCATAACTTTATTGCGTTATTCTGCACAATCAAGTACTGGTTTGACTTGAACACCCCTCATATGTTTTAAGGTCAGTTTGTTTCTTAGTTTTATAATATTATTTTATAAAAACATTTTACTTGCTGTTTTTTTTAACATTAATAATTGTGTTTAGAGGTTAAACAGGCTCTCCACAAGGAAGTGTTTCAAAATGATTATTTATCACACATACATTATGTATGCAGTGGATCGACTGTGCAGGAGTATTTGCTGCGAGGTAGGTGATGTAGTTAAATTAATTAAGACTTGAACGTGTCTGCGATGGAAAAGTGGATGAGATGGATGTTCGGGTTTCTTTAGTAGTAGAACAATGCCAGTGGTTTGAATTGTTGGGAATTGTAGCAGTAGCAGGGAGAGAGAATATTTCTGCACTGGTTATGTTTAGACTTGCAATGGATGACGTCTGAGCTGTAGGTGTCACACACCAGGTGCTTAATTTAAGTTCGTTTCTCACCCCCATCTCGCACCTCCTCTCTTTCTGGCACCTAACTCCTTCCTTCATGCCTTCTCTCCATCTCACTTTCTGATCTCACTGTGCATGCACACTCCTCCCCTCCTCTGTTCTCTCTCTCTCTCTCTCTTTCTCTCCTTTTCTCTTACTCGCTCTCCACCCTCTTCACTCTGTAATTGGATTCTATTTTCAGGCAGCTATATGTGTCTGTCTCTTGTGTTTGTCTCACACCCCATTTTTACTCATTTCTCCCTCACTCTCTCTCTCTGTGTCTCTTTCTCTCACCTTTTTCCCTCTCTTTTCCTCTTTCTCCCATGAAAAGCCTTCTATTGGCCTGCATTGTGCCACTATTTGTCAGCATTTAAGTCATTTCTGACAGCCCAGGAGCTTCCTGTATGGAATGGCTTTTTAGAACAAAAACAACAAAAAAATACCATTCAGTGTTTGTTTTCAGTTGGATGCAGCTGGATGCTCGGGCATCCAGCAGTTTGGTGCGCAGCAGGCTGTTTGGCCATGAACAGTAGCAGAGGCTGGCGTGTTTCATGCTTAATTGAAGTTTGTGCAGTGCTCCAGTAAGTTTGACACAGTTTTTGAACAGCTGCTGATGGAGAATAGAAAAAAAAAAATAAGGTTAATATGAGATGAGTTGGTGACAGGGGGAGGTGAGTAAGAAAGAGTGACGTTTCCACAAAGAAAGATAAGAAAGGTGATTGGTTGATGTAGGACTTTTGAGGACTGAGGTAGTGTATAAGACGAGGGCCAGATGAAAGAGGGGTAAAATCATTGAAAGAAGAAAGCAGGAGCTGTCTTTGGATTTGCTATGTAGAGACTGAAGGAATAAGAAAAGAGGGAAAAGATGGGTGTTCCTCATCAAGCCAAAAAGCAGTCACCTGGAAGAACCGGCACTGGTCGTTTGGTGCCACACACGCCCCGACACACGCGCTCAGGGCAGACAAGACATACTCCACGTGCAGCTCAGCCTCGGACGGTGACGCCCCGAAAGCAGGTCGTACACTCCTCGCAGGGACACACACACGGCCATGTGCACTCCCACTCGCACCGCTCGCTATCTGCTCAAGGTGGTCCGACTCGGCCCGGGAACGGACACACACACATGCACAGTTACGCACACCTGTCAGCTCATGCTGACCAAGGTGGCTGTAACCTCTTCTGCTACCTATGTTATTGTGCCTACTGCCTTGGCTTGATGGTCCTTTCATTCTGTCTTCTCCTCTTCCTCTCTCCTCCTTCACCTCGCTCTCACTCTCACCCTGCATCTCCTCACCCTCCCTCTACCTCCCCTCACCCTGACGAGTTCATTTCTATGTCTTTGTCTTCTTTATCATCTCTTGCTGTTCCTTTCTGTCCCCATCCATCTCTCAACTTCTCTTCCTCAAATCTCTCTGCCTTCTTTTCTTTCTCCTCCACTGGCTCTCTTTCTCTGCTTCATCCGGATTCAAACGACTTCCTATTCAATCTCTCCTCTTCTCTCCCTCCATGCGCCACTCAATCTCGCACTTCACATGGTTCTTCCACTTCCTCCACTGAATTCAAACATGGCTCTTCATCCTCCTCTTCTTCAACCCGCCCCTTTATGTTGGTCCCTCCCTCTCTGTTGCTTCTACCCCGCCCATCACTGTGCCGTTCTCGCCATTCCTCTTCTCGCTCTCTCCCCTCCCTCCTGCTTTGCCCACCCAGTTTCACAGACCCCGCTCTTTCATCTCTGGAGCACATCCCCTTGGCGGGTGCCACACCCCGTCCCAGGACACTGCTGAGGCAGCAAAGCCTCCAGCAGCCTCTTATCCAACCTCCAGCCTCAGGCCTTGGTGCCCGTTCAGCCATTTCACAGAGTTTGGGTCAACTCCATCCTCAGCCTGGAGGAGGGGGTGGAGGGGCAGGGCCAGGTGGAGGGGGAGGAGCAACGTCTACACCTCAGCGTGGAGGAAGCGGGACTCGAGTTACTAGAGGCAGCACAGCAGGGGGTGGAGCTTCACGCTATAGGTCAGGAGGCACAGGGAGCCGGGTCTTGAGGGGGAACCCGGGCAGCTGGGACTATATGATGAGCCAGATCAAGAACCGTGGCCTTGATGTCAAGTCTTTCCTGTGAGTCACTTCTCCCTGCATGACCCTGTCACTATGTTTGTTCCGATGGTCTTGGTCTAGCTTTATGACTCGTCTCAATGGTTTTACCTAAGGTTGAGCAAAGTAAATCTAGGCAATTAAGCAGCCTTTAACTGCTTTAGACTGTCACAGTGCTAAATGGGAATTGGGAACTTTTTGACCTCAGAGTTAGAAATATCCATTGAATGGCCCTCTAACTCATAAAACCCACTCCTAACATGTAAGTTTCTTAAGAGCTTTGACCTTTCTGTCAGTCTGTGATGATGTTTCAACATGGCTACATTCAAACGAGCATGTTTTAAGCGGCCTTTGAAGTTCCTCTGAGTGTGGAATCATCAATGGGATAATTAAATGGCTAATTATGGTTGAATTAGAATTTCAATGATTTTGCTATTTAAAATTTTTATTGGTAACAATGACACACATTGTCATATTTGTTACATACTGTAAATTTGGCACTAATTTGCTTTGAGAAATGATGTTTCCTGACCTTAAACATGTCTATTCTCATACTCTGAAGTGAAAAGTCTGGAAAGTTCCCAGTTGTGAAAACTAGCAGACAGCATGAAGATGGAGAAAGCTCAAGTTCTAGGTCTAAATATCTCAAGTGGCTCAGAATAAAAATCGATTTCTAAAATTATCTTACTCCAAGCACATTTGGAAAGACCATTCCTGAAGTTATGGAATGCAAAACCTGATTTCCACTCCTAGAATAAGACATTTTATGACATTTACCGTGTTAATCTTCTTCCTGTTTTCACCTCCTAGGCTGGGACTGTGTCTTTCTCTCCATCTTTCTGACTCTTGGGATCTGCATAAAAAGCATGTATTTTAACCTGGTGAATATTGCTCCCATCCTTCATAACCACTGCCCGTCTGATCATCATTAATCTTTAATCTTGAGACAGAACTTGTATATGGTTTCTCATAAAGCTGGTTCTCTTAGTCTCTGTGGGTTTATACTGTGTGTGTGTGAACATAGAACATCGGTTCTAACATACTGTATTATCCAGACAACAGTATTAAGGGACTCCGCCCATTTGTGAGACATTGGGTGTAAGCATAATTATATTAAAATCAGTTTATTCATTTTAGTGGATTGAGTTCATTTCATTAATGCTTATTTTGCTCATTGTTATTGTCCTTTTAATTTTAAATTTCTTTTAATTTATTATGGTCTTTGCTTTTATAAGGTCCAGGAAAAAACAAACCATAATTTAGCTCTGAGAAGATTGATGATATATTGAGATAGAGATCCCTGGCCCAAGAACACAAGCACACACTGCTAAGATCAATCCTGTAAGCTTTTAATCATCAACAAGGGATCAATATTAGTATTCTGGACTTTTTTGCTGTTTCCCTGTCTTTCAAAAAACTACCATAGTTAATTTCAGGGTAAATATTTCAGGTGTTAATAATAATTGTTGATCCTTTAATTGCTTTCGTGTTCAGTGCTGCTATATATCACAGTGTTTAAATATGAAATGTACTGTATTGTCCTGATTGATTCCTTGTTTTTTACTTTGTCAGAATTAGTTATAAAACCATACATACGCAGCAGATCTGAAAATATTCACATTTTGCCATAAATTCAAATAGTTAAGACGTAATGCATGCCAGTGATGTAATCCATGACACTCGACCGCCATCACAATTAATTTAACTCCAAACAGACACATTTGCAGTTCTCTTTTTTTTCTATTCCATTCTCCAAAACATATGGTCTTGTTGTGACACGTAGTTAATTGAATTATTATGGATATTTGCTTTGGAATGAGGGCAGTATGCCAGAGTAGGCCTGTAATTTGCACTGAATATTTAAATAGCACAGGGATAAGATAAATGAGCGAGTGCCTTCACACGCTGCTAGGCAAATCGGGGTTATTACCTGAGTAGAGTGTAAAGGCAGTAAGGCAATAATTCTGATGTGAACTGCATGGCTTTCATCACTAACTATTAATGACAGGAGAGCAGAACCAAGTCCAGTGCAAGATATGTTCTGCTGCATTGGCCTGAAATGTGGTGCAATAACTTGCCATGGCCTCTTGTGCAACACATTGCACTTCTTTGATGGATGTGTCAGGGTTTTCATAAGCGCTCATGATGTATTTAGCGATTAGATTTCTCTGAAGTCTGTGGTGTTCAGCTGCTGCCTTGTTGGCACAACACGAAATCATGCTACCTATTGTTAGGAAATCTTAGCGAATTCGAACCTCAACAACGCTACAGCCATGCATGACCGAGCGTTCAAGAGATCCAATTTAGCTGTGCTCTCTGCGTGGAAAGGATGGCATTGTCTATCAAAGCTACACTAATTGATTGCCTTTGTGCTTATACATATGCAGAGAAGTTAACGCTTTCCACTGATTGGGCTCAGCTCCCCTGTGACCTAGCATGAGCATAAGTTTGGAAAGATAGCAACAGCAGAATTCAGACGAATCATTTATTAGCGTTCCCCCTCAGCAAACTCCTGGTGAAGCTATTGTGAATGATTTGGGAAACTGAAGTTAAGGACAAACTTGCCTAATTGTATTTTAAAATCAGTCATCTAAGATATTTAACCTTTTCATCGATAAATTTATAATTATAAATTATTACAATTTTCAGATTATTTTTATTATTTCAAATTAAATCATTTCCAAATGATGCAAGATCTTTTTTTAAGATGTTTTTCTAGTTCTATGTTTACCATGCTAATGTGGCATGTGCTGCCTTGTCCAAAAAAAAAAACGTGGCTCACTCTAAGATTTAGTTTTACAACAAAAAGCTTTGATTACAGCCGGCAATTTGGTGACCAATTCATGTGTGAAAATGACTCTGCATGCTCCCAGAGACATTCTTTTACAGTCCTGGAATATACTGTATATATACAGGATATAGTATATTAGGACTGTCAATATTAATGCGTTAATGCATGTGATGAATGTGGAAATTTTAATGCCTTACTATTTTTTTAATGCAAATTAATCATATGACCAAGTTTGACTCTAATGGCTTCCTATAATCGCAGCGCAGTTACCTGGCTGTGTGTGATAATGGCACGCTTAACACAAATATTAGGATGACGGCGGGAACACCACCAGGTGTGCTGAACTGCGAATTTCATTATAAAAAGCTTCTAGATGGAAGTTTGGATAAAACCAAAGTTGCGTGCTCAAGCTAGCTATTTTTACAAGAATACATTAAATACATATATGCATACATACATGCATGCACTTTTACAAGAATACATTAGATATAAGATATTGGAGTGGTGGCTTGGGCGGCTGAGGCTCTAGGCTCTTAATTTTCGGATCCCATGCTACCCAGCCAGAGCATGCAGTGCCAGTCCCATTTGAGAGGTTTTAATTTAACATTTATTAAATGTTAATGTTTGATATATTATAAAACTGCATAATCTATTTCCTCTAACCAGTTTGTCATGCATTTCTTTATTTGAAAATAAAGATACACATAATACAAGTAAATCTGAGTATCTAAAAAATGTGATTAATCGTGATTATATATTTTATAGATTTTAGGAGGGTAATTTTTCCCTTGAATGTTTTTTTTTTTTTCTGTCCATTTATTATGTTTGACACTCATGTTAAAATTTAAGATCTTATTTTCATCATCATTCTGAACACAATACTCCACTATGACCATTCTCCATAATTATAACATTACATAACGTCACCATAAAGACTGAAATATCCTATAAGTATTTAGAAACTTTGTTGTGACACTTGCAATTGAACTTTGGCTCATCCTACTCTGATCAATCCTTGAGATGCTTCTACAACTTGACTGGAGTCCACATGTGCCCATTTGACTTCATTGGACATAATTAGGAAAGGTACGCACCTGTCTAAGATCTAACAGTGGATTGTGCATGTCAGAGTGAAAACAAACACATGAGGTCGAGAGAATTATCTGTAGACCTGTGAGACAGGACAGATCTGGGGAGGGATCTTTATGGAGCACTGAAATCACCCAAGAGCACGATAGCCTTAAATGGAAGAGATTTGCAACAACCAACAGTCTTTCCTGGTCGTTTTCTGGACGTTTAACCAAACTGAGTAATTGGGGTTGAAAGGCCTTGGTCGGAGAGGTAACCAAGAACCTAATGGTCACTATAAAGGAGATACTGAGTTCATTTGTGAAGATGGGAGAGACTTACAGAAGGACAGTCGTCACTGCAGCACTCCACCAATCAGGCTTATATGGTACAGTGGACAGGCATATGTCATTCCTCAGGAGAAAAGGCACATGATAGCTGGCTGGGAAAGCGCACATGGGTACATCAGGAAAGCCTTGTTTCTTGAAAATCAGGAAATCGGGCACTGCACATCACCTTATGAAAACTGCAGTCAAACAAGGTGGTGGCAGCATCATGCTGTCGGGATGTTTTTCTGTGACTGTGACTGGGAGATTAGTCAGAATAGAGGGGAAATTTATGCAGATAAAATAAAGCGCTATCCTGAGTTAAAACCTTCTCCAGAGTGCCGAGGATCTCAGGCTGGGATGAAGGTTTACACTTCAACAAAACCGTAACCCAAAGAATAACAAACTATTCTGTAAAGTCCTGGAGTGGACCAGCCAGCTTCCAGAACTGTACCCGTTAGAGCATCTCTGAAGAGACCTGGAATTGGCTGTGCACTGCCCCTGCACATTCAACCTGGATGAGCTTGAATGATTCTGCCAAGATGAATGAAAGAAACTTCCAATAGAAAAGCGTGCCAAGCTTGTAGCATCATTCACAAGCAGACTTGTGGCTCTCGTTGATGCCTAAAGCCCTATTCACACAAGTTTATTATTACCTATTCATTCGTAATAATTGCAGCGGTTGATCAGCGATCTTAATTCCGTTCAAATTAGCTATGTTTGTAAAAATTTCCCCGCAAATGACCAACCATATTTCAGTAAACACTGAGGTTCTGTGATAATATTATTCCTGTGCGAATCCACATGTCTGTAATTTGGCTGGGATTTGGTGGGGTAGTATATCATAACCCCACGAAAGAATAAAGTGTGTTTGAGTGCTTTAAAAGTATTTTGGGTGCTTAGTCATCATTAAGCTGAAAGCTGAAAACCATCAGACGAGCGAAAGCAGATGTTACGTAAAGTCTTGACATCATATCCGGGAGATAAGTCAATAAATTCTAGTTAAATTGCAGGCTTTCTTATCCTCTATTCTAAATTACACGAGGTCCCCAGGTAATACTAATCCTGTGCGAATAGGGCTTTGACCAAGTACTAAGTGATGGGTCTGAATACTTACTGTATGTACACTACTGTTCAAAAGTTTTAGAACACTTTCTAACTCCATGATGGTTCCTGATTTTTATTTCTTTCTACATT
>JAQMYJ010000012.1:24198544-24211822 GCA_030014305.1 Clarias laeviceps
ACTGTTCTTGCAAGAACTATTACAGAAAGGCTGACCTCTGTGTCTTAAAATAACAACTAACTGTTGTTTTTCTTGTTACGTAATTACCTAATTTCATATGTGTTATTTTATTGTTTTGAAATCCCCAGTATTGTTGTAGAATGTAGAAAATACATCACTAAACAAAAAAAAAGAAATTTGCAAGTGTTCTAAAACTTTTGAACGGTAGTGTAAATTAGATATTTCAGTCTTTTTTTTTTTTTTTTTTTAATAAATTAACAAAAAAAACCCCACAGACATCAGCTTTTTACTTTGTCATTTCTGGAGTATTATGTGGAGAATAATGAGGAAAAATAAGATTTTACGATGAGTGTGAAACATAAAATGTAGAAAACTTAAAAGGGTTGAAAAACTTTGTGTCGCCACTGATTTTAATAAATCAGTGTACTGTACGAATGCGTACTTGTGCTCCAGTCCCATGTGTGCGTGTTTTGGTTATGTGTGTATAATATTGCCTGTGACAGGTGAGCAGGTTAAACCGCTGACTGCAGACTCATGTTAAGCCCAACACATTGATTTTCTGTCTGCAGCCTCATTACACCCACAATAGATAGTAACTGCAGCCAGAGAGAAAGAAAGAGAGAGAGAGAGAGAGAGAGAAATCTTAGAATCTGCTTAAAAACTATATGCACATCATTTTGACTATTAGTGCCACAATTTAGATAATAGTGAATGTAAGGAACTAAATATGAAATAATTTATGCGACAGCTATTATTGGAAATTGGTCTATTAATAGACCAGGACTGACAATACATATTTGAAAACAATTGTCCCTAGACAGAAGATTGATCATGTGCATTCTGCGTAGGTGGCATTTCAAATGCAGCCTGTTGGAAAGAGAGCAGCTCATTTATTTTACAATTCTTTCCTCTCCACAGTCAAGCGTAGCTGTCCAAACAAGGAGGAGATTCGCATTCACAACCTGTTTTGGAAACTGACAGAGAGAGAGACAGAGACAGAAAGAGAACGAGACAAACAAGGATTATTGAGGGTTCTTGCTCTGTAATCAGTGTGAAGTGTTGGCATTGTTAACAGCCTATTAGAACAGTCTGTCTATCTGTACTAAGACTAAAAACTCCCAACGCTGTTTTGTCTACACTTGGTGTGTGTGTGTGAGTGTGTGTCTGCGTGGGGGTGTTTTTGTGCCTTGTTCCTGACGCTTTCTACCGAACCCGTCACGTTTTTTAAGGGCATTATGATATGGAAGGTAAAAATAGGCAGTGAGTGTCAGAATGGAGGAATATACCCAGGAGAGCACGAGCAAGACACCAAACTAGACAGATGGTTTTTCAGAAAGACAGAAAGCAATTTAGAGTGGGGAGGAGAAAGAAAGACGCAAGGGATAAATGTCATGTGGTGGGCTTAAATGTTTGGAAGGTGAGTGGGTTTATGATCAGAATGTAGAGAGTCAGTGAGTCACAGATACAGATAATAGAAGAGACGGAAAAAGTCAGTGAGACTGGATTTTGGGATTTTGAAGAGAGCAAGCTTAGAAGAGTGAGAGGGTTAGGGGAAAGTGAAATGAAATTAAGGATTGAAAGAAAGAAAAAAAATGAAAGAAGAAAGGGAAAACGAGGATAGAAAACACGATGGCCCAGAAAGCAGTGGTACACCCTAGGCACCTTGGTCTTGTCTGACTCTCAAATAGAAACAATTAGTCCAGATCTTTCTAATGAGGGACAATTAAATCTGCACTCTGCAGGGAGGGAGGTGGGAGAGGGGTTGGTTGGAACAGATAGAGAGCAGGAGGTAGGGATAAAGAGATGGACGCGATGATAAAACAGGGGATAGGTGATTCCTAATAGTCTGAGATGATGTGATTGCGTGCATGTGTACTGAGGCTCTCTGAAAAGGAACTCACTGAAATGCACATCTGCTTGATTGCCCCAAACACTACATCAAGATTCATTGAAGGATGGGATGTAATATCCAGTCAGAGCTTGATATCTTGACACTGCAACCTTTAAACAGTATGGGCACTGTTGTGGTGTTGTGTCTTGTATTCCAAAAGCAGATACTGTGCTGTTACTTTTGATGAACTGTAGGCCTATGGGGATCCGGGCTGTGCTGTTTTGCTGGCTTGTTTTTATATTGTCTATTCTTACTTTTTATATTTCCTGTTTCTCTCCAAAAAACAAAAAATCTCTATCTTCCCTATCCTCTCACATTGTGCCTGTGGTGAAGGGAAGGGAAGATGGTGGTTCTGTCTCTGGCAATTGGAGTGGCTGAGCAGGATGATTTTGCCAATCTACCTGACCTACAGGAGGTACCACCCAGTCAAGAAACCCCTGCTGACAAGAGGTACTGGTTTGTATGTGTGTGTTTGTAGGTCTGTGTACTGTAGGTGTGTGTGGGTGTGTGTATGTGTGTGTGTGTGTGTGTGTGTGAGCACATGCATGTGAGTATTGTATGCACAAGTGCATGCATGCATGACATGATTTGTCGGAATGTAATAGTGAGAATGTGTCAGTATACAGTATGTGCTTTGAATGGTGGACTGTGCGTGGGCGCAAGAGCAAATGGCAAATTTAATAAAAGGCAGTACCTGTAGTTTGTTTTATACAGAGCATATTAACATTTTGAACAGTGTGAAAGTTCGTTCTGGCAACAGAGAGGCTTTTACATGCACTTAACCAACCCACACTGTATTGCATGAAACCAGTGGTTTCCTGCATCATTAAAGGTGCTACATGTACAATTATTTGGTAACTGGAATAACTTTTGCATTAGAAAGAAAAATAAGAGCAGGGTAAAATGTCATATGCAGGCAGAAACAAGTTACAAGATCACAGGAATTAAGATGATATTTCCTGTACTCTTGGGATTTTTGCCACCACAACCTAAAAATATGACATAAAAATGAACAGAGTATGAAGAGGTACAGTCTGTTTGAGAAACGTCCAAATAAAGCAAACCCTCTTAATCTAAAGTAGTTAGAGTTTTTCAGTACAGGGACTTTTTATAATAATAAAAATGATTTTCTTTTTCAGTTATTAGCTGCTTGGCACACGTTAGGACAGATGTGTTTTCTGGCTTCTTGTGCACTCTTGTAAATTAGAATAAAACTGAACTTCATTCACTATACCTGCTTGATGAAACTAGTAGCAATGTGGCAAGATTTTTGTAGCTTAGTCTGTGTGTGTGTGTGTGTGTGTGTGTGTGTGTTCAGTTGAACCTTAATTGCCTTATGTTTTAACCACTATAATAGTTTTACCTATACTAACTGTAGAATATACAGGAGCATTAAAAGGTAATATGTGTATCATAGGGTGCATGGTACATTTCTATGCGGTATTTCTACAAGAAATTATTTATTTTGCCACTGGGACATTGCAGGATGACATTTCTAGTACAGTTATAGTACTGTTTAGTTGTAAAAAAAATAAACAATAATAATAATTGATCGCCAACTTCTAGGAGGTCATCTTCCACTGTTTTAACAAAAGAAAGTTTTTTTTCAGTGATTTTACATTCATATTAAAGATAGATCAAGGGCAGATTTACTGTAGAGTAAACAAGAACTCAGCTAGTCATTAATCTACAATTCAATTCAATTTTATTTATATAGCACTTTTCACAATGGTCATTGTTGCAAAGCAGCTTTACAGAATTGACAATTTATGGAAATAAATTAGAAAATGTTTGGGAAAAAACATTTAAACTGTGGTTGTCCCTGATGAGCAAGCCGAGGGCAAGATTGGCAAGGAAAAACTACCTGATATGACAAGAGGAAGAAACCTTGAGAGGAACCAGACTCATTTGCATTATAGCAGAAATGCGACCATGAATGATTTAATCCCTGGTATGTCTGTGTGCTATAAGGTTGAAAGTTCAAAATAACAGGAAAGGTGTTTAAGTTAATAGATGGTGTTTACATAAGTTAATAGAGTCCACTGTTACTTATGGAGTCTCTGAGGGAAAAAAAAATGTTCTTCTGAATATCAATCCTAAACTATTGAGTGATTGAAGTCACAAGCCATAACAGAAAAACTGCCTGCGTCAGCCGTGTCCAAGACCATCTTCATGGTCATCAAGTGGAACCGTCCTCAGTCACCACATGCATCCCAAGCGGACCACACGGAGCCATAAGCCAAAGTCTTTCATGCAACCTACAGTATGGGGAACATCCAGCATATTTTACAGCTTTCATTTCTTCCACACCAAAACTTTTTTGGCCAAACCCATGTGGTCCTTTTAACATTTGTTCCTACTAGATCCTGAATGAAATGAACTCAAGATGTGTCTTCATAATGTCTTATTTGTACAAAGCTTGTTTTATATTGGACCATGCATTCAGAGCATATACAGTAGCTTATTTAATAAACACAGACCATGTCGGATAGGTTTATTGGCTAATATAAGGCCTGAAGAATATTCATACCAAACTTCATGTGAATTGGACCAAGTGTCTAGGAGGAGTTCAACAAAGTAGGTTTTGAGGAACATTCAAAATGGAGGAAAGTCCAATTCCTTAGTCAGTTGGCTCATAAGTCATGAGCCTAAAAGTAAAATCAATCAATTGCCACCATTTGCCTGAGTTGTTGGAGGAATAGAGCACCTTTGTGGCAATTTTCATAGCTCGGTCTTTTCTGCCCATATAATCATAAGGCAGAAAAATAATAATAATCCCAGCCAGTTCAAGAGGGTTCCTGCAGCTTTGCTGTTAGAACGCCTCAATGTGCATGTTGTTTAGAATAGATTTTTCCTTTAATATCCCACTGCTCTAACAACATTACTAAAACTGCTTTCATTTCTCACTCTGAAAATAGCACCAGGGTGCAAACAGGGAAACAACATGTAGCACCTTTAATTCAGAGGAATGATGGGTAACACTATTTACTGACACCAAGCTCTTTCAAATGTTCAGTTCTTTCATCACTCTTTCTTTCTCAAACTTTTTTGTTTTTGTTTTGTTTTTTGCATGGATGACCTGTTAGAAGGAAACTAATTTAAGAGAACAAACAAGTGCACGTGAACAAACGAGCAAGCCTAGTATCTTGGTGATGGCCTAATTTCTAAGGACGGTGTATGACGCTAATAGCTACTGTAGCTTGCTCATTAATCATTCTAATGAAATTTTCACCTGAGGCGCATAGGGCTTTACACACGCCACCGGTTGCTGTAAGGACCACAGCTCAGCCACTGAGGGATTCGGGTTTGTTTTTTTTTCTCTCCAGCACTCTTAAAAAGTTGTCATGCTCTTTTAGCACTCATCCCGTTTGAGTTTAAGTTGTTTTTAACTAATTTGCTTTTCTTTGCTCTCCTGGTATGACTCCAGGAGAGCAAATTATCCTTTTTTTCCTAATCTTAATGTTGGATTTTGTTTCTCTTGTGTGCTCCCTCATTTATTCTTTTTCTTATTATTACTATTTTTTAACCTTGCTTCCCCTGATCTAGATTGTACAGTATGTGTGTGTGTGTGTGTGAGAGTGGGTCTGTGCATGTCTTGGAGCAAGGTGCGCAGGCATGTATGTGTGCGTTTAAAATGAGGACTCAGCATGAGGTCTTATTATTCAGCTGCATGCCAGCCACTTACATAAGCATTCATCTATAAATAAGGCATTTTTCTGTAGCCTAGACAACACACAAAAAACACACACGTTCTAGACACTGAGACGATCTTTCTTATTAGTATACAACTGATTAACAGCCCTCTTTGCTAGGAGTGTTTATACAGCATGATTTAGTTGTTTTATTTGAAGTGCTTATTATTAACAGCTGGCAGTGCTTTAGTTTGATGATTTAGAGGGTTTGGCCGATTTGCCGAATGTGAGTGCATCAGCGGACTGTCGTTAGTAAGTATGCATTAAGAAAAATCCACAGGTCGCCCAGAAGAGCTGTAAGCCACCTTAACTCATGTGTGAATTACAGAGCTGCTTCAGATGTTAATATTCCTCCTGTAACCTTATGCACTTATGCACTTAAGATGAAAAAAGGGACACCATTAATATTAAATACACACAACACTTTTATAGACTTTTACTAACTTATAACTAAGCAATGTACTCCGATTGATTCATTTGTTTTTCATGTATACTGGACCAAATGTACCAGCGAAGGGCAAATTTGCAGTCGCTTACTGTACAGTATACAGACATTCGATTCTTATGTTAGAAGTTCTTATAAGATATATATATACTATCTTGCTAATTCAAGGAGAAGTTGAAAAGAAAGAATAGAGATTTTCTTTAATGGTTGACATAAACTGCTGGCTGGTCGCTGCTGCTATTCTGGTAATGATGACCCAGAGCGGCTCGAATAATCTAGTGGCTGTTCTGCCTTAGAATAATATAACACTTATGCTAATATGGTGTGAAATAGGGTGTATAATGTGAAACAATTTTATCATCTAACAGACAGAATCAGAGAATGTGATGCATTGAATGTGGACACACACACACACACACACACACAGGCACACATGAGAACGAAGCCCTTCTGAAGTCTTTTCAGAATGACATAATAATTATTGCAACAATTAAAGCTACAATTAATCCTAATCATAGCATTAAACAAATTGTGGATGGATTGTGATGCAAATTCTTAAAACACTCTATTGTGAGGACATAAGGCTAAACGCACAAACATGTTTGCACATAGATTTAAAACCGTTCCATATCTAATAATTTGATAATGATGATGAGTGTATCCAAAGTTGTGTTTTGCGGCTTGTAACAATTTCGCCCCACAGGCTTAGGTGAAGTCTTATTATAGAGACTTGTCTAATTAGACAAATAACCATAGAGACGTGGGGTAGAGAGAAAGACAGAGCGATATTAATCTTCTTATTGTTCATATCTTAACAGTGAAGATCATTAATCCTCTTTTGACAATACCACTTGCACAAACAGAAATTCCCACATATACTGAAAGCTTTAGCCGTTTTGCCGTTTGATTGGTCAGGACTATAGAGGATCTGCACCGAAGCACCCGCTGCGATGGTGGCATTTCATTTGAATGGCTCTAGTAGAGAACACGCAGCATGGCTTTTTCAGTCAGCACTCATGTAAGACTAAGGGGATCAGCATTCCCAGTAGCCTGAATAGGATTAAGTTATGCATTACATGATTACATTTATTGATTTTGCACAGAATTATATGTAGCGCAGAGCAGTGCAGAACAAAACCTCAAGGGTACACCAGAGGACATCATAAATGACAGAATAATATATGAAATATAACATGTATCGTTTTGCATTTGTGTCTCATCATAAAGACAACATGGTGGGTTAGTGGTTAGCACGGTCGGCTCGCACCCCCAGGATCCGGGTTTGATTGCCGCCTTGGGTCTGGGTTCCTCCCACAGTCCAAAGATATGCAGATTAGGCTAATTGTTGTTCTCAAACTGTGTGTTCATTTGTGTGTGACCTGCGATGGATTGGCACCAACTCCAGGGTGCCAAGTCTCCTGAGATAGACTGTAATCTATATGATTTGTATATATCAAAGTATATATAGACTATAACACACTATATTGCCAAAGGTATTCGCTCGCCTGCCTTCACATGCATATGAACTTGAGTAACATCCAATTCTTAATTTCAAGGTTTCGGAGTGTGTTTATGGGAATTTTTGACGGTCAGGCCCGTCAAGTTCTTCCACACCCCTGCTTTATGGACCTTGCTTTGTGCATTTGAATTAAGAATTGAATGTTACTCAAGTTCATATGAATGTGATGGCAAGCGAGCGAATACTTTTGGCAGTATAGTGTATGTATATATGTATATGTATGTAGATCAATCAATAATCCATAGATAAATTACAATTTAATCAATTTAATAAGCAAAATAAATTACAATTTCCTTTAAGAAAGACAGCTGAATAGTATATTTACATGCATGAAATATTAAATGGAAAAGAAAAGATCTGTGTAAAGCATTTTTCACCTAACTTAACATTATGTTAAGTATATGGGGGGATTTGTGGGGTCAATGTGAATTTGTATTTATTTCAATTATATACCATAAATGCAGTGAAATGGAACAATGTTCCTCCAGCACCACGGTGCCACATAAAACTTTTACGATTACTTTAAAGCATCAAGTTCCAAGTTGAGACCAAAGGTGATCAAGATCACAAGTTCCAAAATTTCATACTTTCATGTAAGTGTGATTACGAAATACACTGTGAAACTCAGATTACACCATTTGTCTCTATCACCTAAACATGCATAATGAAAACATATTTAGTGAATATTCTTAGGCTTTTTTTAGTCCTGATCTAACACTGCTTCAACGTCAGATTGAGTCATTTTTCCTTTAGTGTCCTAGGCAGTGAACTAGAAGAGCACTGGGCTGCTCAACTAAAATACACAGGCTATAGCTTTGTTGTACATGCTATCAGACTTCTGTCTGCTGGTGCATGTTGGAGTATGATATTTTGGGTACTTTTTAATATATATGGGGCTGTTGACACTGACTCAACATTTGACAAACCAGTCAGTGGTTTGTACTGATTCGATGTAAAGTCTCTTTCTAAGAATTCATATATATAGTCCAGACTCAGAGTCTGAGAACTTTGAAACCCTGACTAGATAGTTTGGATAGGGATATATTACATTTGCTTTGAGTCTATATTGTACATACTCTGTTTATTTAAGGGCACCACATTGTTTGCGTATGGGAGTTCTCTGTGATTGGTTAGGGATTTGGTGAAGTAGGATTTTATTGAGTCTATCTGAGGGTCATACTTCCAATTCCATCCATACAGGTGCATACTATTTGGAGATAAAATAAACTGACTAGTTGATGCATTTAAAAAAAACTGGGGCTATACAGTATTTCTTGGTTGTCTGTATATTTCTTTGTCAGTCTGTTCATGTAGGTATTGGATCGATTAGGATTTTGTAGGATTTCTGTGAATGTTTTATTATAACCATCAAATGACCTAATTAGTGTTTGCCATCGATTTGGGATTTGGACAGGGTCAAGCAAACAGCAAGGTCTGAAATAGTGTTTATTCAAAAGCCTTCTTCTTGTGCAGACAGTTAAACACTGGGTTGTCACCATTAAAGCTCATCGTTTTTTAAAGCTCATCTGGACAGTGACTAAAGTTCAGCTGTTTAATGACAAATTCTACAGAATTTTGAAGGAGACAAGTGTGAAAGTGCCCTTAAACCAAAGAACTAAAGACTAAAAAAATTAATATACACCCTACCTAATTGTACACAATGAATGAAGCAGTTTATGACAAACAAGAGCGAGTAATGAGCAATAGGGGAGCAGTAAAGAGATGGTGCAGCAAGTAAAAAAACAACAACAAAAAAACATGGATCAAATAGGAAAGTCCATTTCTGTCATGTGTGAATTAGGCTAAATTATTTAAGACAAGACTGAAACTGTGTACAAGTGCACATAAGAGGTGAACAAAACCCACAATAAAACAATAGTCCAGCGTTTATTGCAGCTATATGTAACAAACTAGATGAAGTAATTGGACGGTTGGGAAAATGGCTGTGCAAATTGTTTGCAATTGTAAGCTATCAACATATTCAGCTATATTTGATTGCTTGATTATGTCATTTGCCTTACCTCTCGTTCTCGCTCTTTCTCGCTCTGTTTCTCTCTCTCTCTCTCTCTCTCTCTCTCTCTCTCTCTCATCAATTCAGTCTTTTATCATGATGATATGGTTGAAGTAATCAAAGCTGCATCAAAATGTCAATCCTCAAATTTTTAAAAAGCCTTCTTATTTTGAATTGATTTTCCTTGAAAAGGGGTTTCTGCTAATGTACTTTAAGTGTGCATAGGTGGAAATGAAAGTGTGTATTTTGGGAGGGGGATTTCATTGTAATTCCATATGTATATACAGTACTGCTTATAATGTTTTGTACTGTCACAATATGTTGTAACATGTCAGGTTCCATGAATCTTTACTTTAGCTTCTTTCTTAATCGGAAGTCTGACATATACTTTAACAAAATGCTTATATATTATATATCAGCATTTACAGTTATCTACTATGGAGCATAACAGTTTCACACACGGCATTATGGTTTGTTTCTTTATTTAACCAGATATTTTGGTCCGCCAACACAAATCCTTTCGAACGAACTAACCACAACTGGCAGAACTAGCATTTGAACTGACGACCAACAATTACAGACGGACAAGGGTGAAAGTAGTTTTAAATTACTTGGCCAAAAGCAAAATGTAGCCAAAAGGTGAGGATAATAAACCATGGGGGGATTGATTTAAAATCTGTAAAGGTTTATCTTTACAGTATGTCTTCACTTATTGCACTTTAGAATAGCCTAAGATAACTAACTGGAGTTGAATCCCATATAATCTGGGGTTGAATCCCGTGCAAACTGGTAAGCTGGTGTGCTATGTAGGGTGTGCAATATATATTTTTTTCACAAACCTAGTGGGGCCTTTGTTCAGGGGTTAAGGGTTATTGAATCACATTTGAAGTGGCAGAGTGATACATATAGTTAAACATCCCAGTGCTGTTATTCTCTATATAAGCACTAATAGAATACCTCTCATTCAATCAAATTACTTAAAACTGTTCAATTGTTCAACTGTTGTATAATTTAATTTGAACCCTTCATGCCTCAATTGAAAAATCTTCATCTGTGCTTTCTGGGTATATCTGGCAACACATGTTGCTGGGTATAGTAAATGGAACAAACTAAAAATGATTTTAATCAAAATATCAATGCTCTCTGTTATGTTTGCTGATTTGTTGATTTGATTACATTTATTATAAAAACTGTAGCCTATATATTCAAAATTAGGTTCCTAAGAATATCTTTTATTTTGTTTAACTCTTTCAGAACTCACCCACTTAGCTTCAAGATATCTTATAAGAGGGGGTGTGGAGATAATAAAAACTGGACACTTTTCAGTTGGGACTATTTCAGGATCGTATAGGGTTTTAGGAGGCATGTTTAATTGTTCCCAGAGTGCTCCATTAAGTGTGACACTTTATAATTTATTTGTTTGTATAATCGTTTACCTTGACTCATTAGGCAGGTGCTTTTATCTAAATTGACTTTGACGAAGTTAACAATACAAGCATATAGATGAGAAGTTGAAGGTTAATGGCCTTGTTCAGCAGCTCAGCTGGCTCCCCAGCAGTCCTGGGATTTGAAATCCCAACCTTCTAATATCTACCAAAGATCTTTATCTCTTGAACTACTGCATTTTTTTTTCTTTTATTCTTTTTTTGGGGGGGATTTCAGGCTGGTCCTGACAAAGAACAATGTTTGGTGTTAGTATTAAATATGAACACACAAAATGAGGGATTATGTTTTATAGGTGAACTAAGTGTATCCAATACAAAAAGGCTTATAATAAAACACATTTGGTTTTAAAGTGAATACCCAATAGCCACACTAAAAATGAAATAAGCAAATAAATTAAAAATGCCCTGTTTACAAAATGTAATAACGTGGTTTAGCTATTAAGTGTAGGGTAAGGAGGCCACAGTAAGGGAAGCAACCAAGAGCAGCCCACACAGAAGAGCTGGAAATAATTGTCCCATGCTGGAGCTCCAGCAATCATGGAAAAAGAAGATTCCCTGGTCAAAAAAGACAAATGTTTTACTTTGTCATTTTTCCGTAAAGCACTGCAGTATGTTTGGAACACCATCTCTGCAGTGAAGCATGGTGGTGGTAGCATCATGTTGTGATGATTTTTGTTTTTATCATTAGGGATTGGAAAAAGATTGAGAATAATGAAAAGGGAAAGAAGAATGGGGCAAAATATCAAATCAATGTTTGACAAGCTGTAAAAGGCATACTCTCTAAGACTTGCAGCCTAGTTGACCTTTGTTATTAGCAAAAGAAAAAAAATATACCTCAACTTTTCAAAACATTTTCAAAATAGTATTCCAGTTAAATCCAAGTAAAGTCCAGATTACACCACCACAGAATGTGGAAAACTACAAATGGCCCAATTATCATGCAGGACATATATGCGTTTAAATATATCGGAAGCTTGTGTGCTTAAGGACGGTAACTTCTCTGTCACACAGTACACCATTCTAAGATTACATCCTCACTTCAAAAAGAGTAAATGTTGGTGGAAGCTACTTTGAAATAATCCTCACTGGGAACAAAAGGCATGCTCTTACTCTCCTCTGCACACACAGACCCATACAAGGATCTCAAATGGTTTGTTATGGTTCATTGGTCATTTTTGTTCTGGTGCCTATGAAGTAAAAGGTTGTTCAATTTTATAGGGCACTTAGTTTCACTCCTTCTTTCTGGTCCAACAATTCAGCTCAAGGTTTCTTTTATAGGTATAACTGCTTTATTTCCAATCTAGGCATATTTGTAACTAGTACTGTATATTTGAGATGGCCTGGTATTTTTATTTATTATTATTATTATTATTATTTTATTGTATTTAATCAATTTATTTATTTATTTATTCATTTATAATTTCGTACTGTATAGTTCTGAAAACTCATAACTAAACTGAAATTGTCTTTGCTACATATATTATCCAATCTACTTATGGAGACAACATTGGTTGACTTGCAAATTTTAAAGAAGTATAATTTTACAACAGAATATGTTTTTATTTTAATTTTTATTAGACTCGTCCACAACAGTCTCAGTTCAATCAGATATCTAGTATAAATAAATACTGTTAAAAGTATGAAGAATTAGCTTTAAAAATGGCTATTAAATATATTTCTGTCTTCTAATTAAGTGAAATGGTCAGGAGCATCATGGACATTTTGAGAGCTAGTATCTATCTAGGGTTATGGTCATTGCCCTACAGCATGTACAGTAGCTATCCAACATTTGGATCAGATTAAATCATAATATTCACTGCTTGAGAAAATGACAGTTTTAGACACTTTTAGGGAGACTGGCACTTTACTCAATGTGATTTGTGACAGACGACAGCCAAGACAATGTAGGGAAGTAACTTAGAAAGTAATTTCCATGACATTTTGACATTTACATTTTTTTTTCGTAAAGCAGAGATGACAAAGTAGATTACTGGCAGAAAAAAACAATAGTCCTCAGCATTTTGGCTGTTTCTCAACCACAGCAACATCCACTGGGATCTTGCCAGATCATCACAAACAAAGTGCTGCATTCAACTTTACTGCACTCAATTGTTGGAACTTGGAATTACATCAGTTTTGATCATGTTCCTGCTAGAATCAAGCCTGCCAAAAACTTTGATTATATATACGTATATATATATATATACTCAGCAAAAAAAGAAACGTCCTCGGACTTTCAACTGTTTTTACTTTCAGTAAACTTAATGTGTAAATA
>JAQMYJ010000012.1:24213763-24236299 GCA_030014305.1 Clarias laeviceps
GCACATTTTATGACCAATTCATGCAAAACTCCACGTAATCCCAAAGGGTTCACATACTTTTTCTTGCAACTGTATATAACTAATTTAGGGACAAGAAGTGTTATCTTTGTTTACATGCTTGTGAGGAGCCATGTTGGATTTGGCGTGACTTGTTCAGCTTGGAATTGAGGAGACAGTGCTGAGTTCCTGAGTGGGAGTGGAAAGCAAAAAAATTAACAGTTATTACCTTAAGTTGGATGCAGCATAAAGTACTAACAACAGTATAACATGATAAAATAGACAATGCATGATTGTCCTACACTGGTCATCTCTAAACAAAGATTATTCAGTTTCATATTCACTTGTAATTTAGGGAAAGCTATAATATTTCCGATGTTTTTGTGTTTACAGTGAAAGGCAGTGAAATGAGCAAGCCACCTTTTTCTCAACCTCACAGCTGTTATACTTACCATGAAGTGTGTCTGGACAGCCAAGATCTTTTTTAATTTATATATTTATAAATTTTCCTTGGCTGCGTCTGAGCACACTAAATTAGTTCGAATCATTTTCATTTTTTGTGGGGAAGAGACAAAATGTAATTTTGGTGGTATTTTAATAGCATTGCTCTGCCAGTCCAGATGGGGTTTGTGCTCTGTAGTGTGTTTTACTCGTATATGGTTTTGTTTTGCAGAGCTGTTCTGTGGAGCAGGTTTGTAAGCGGGTTCTTGGAATGTGAGCAATTTGTACTGTATACTACTAAATGTGAGAATTTGTAAGGCAATTTCAGCTTAAATACAATTAAAGCATATGGTTTCCCAGTTCTGCTTCACATGGATCAGACTGTTCCTCACTTTAATCCTATAGTTTGCTTCCAAAGCACACGGCATGCAAAGTCTCCTATCAAGTGTAGGTTTGTTCAATGAGTCGATTTAACACCCTGTGTATACAGTTTACAGCACAAAATACTATGTAGTACTGGCATTAGTACACTATTGCATGATGTTTGCCCGTGTCTGCTTTGTGGGATTTTCTTCTGACTGACAGTTTTTCTTTTTTCCGCTCCTGGGATTAATTTCCAGTCAGCAGCAGTTTGTGTATTTTTTTGTGACAGGCCAACATTAATAATGACATACTGTAGCCGAAGGCTGTCACACATGACTTATGCTATAGGTTACTGTCCAGTGAAACATTTTTGAGTCATGGTGTCTAGCAGCTTATTAGGTGTGGTTTAGACATACCATTAACTGTGTTCAAGGTTAACTGGCGAAGACAGCTTTCAGAAAAATTTCAGCAAAAAATATTCTCAGTCTGTCCAGGGGGAAACTTCTGATGTATGGACTTTATAATTAACCTTCCCCTCTTCCAATATCTAAATAGGTCGAGCACCTTCCACTTTTTGAAAGTTGGCGTTAGAGCTCAGGACCCCTGTGCTCTGACCCCAACCTTCCAACAAGCTGGCAGATGACAAGAAAAGAATTTCACTGTACTGTTATTGACTGATCAGCCACAACAGTACAACCTTAAGACATTAAGCCCAACATTGTGTAGGCTCACTTCTCAAGATTCAGGATTCTTTATTGCCTATGTCATAAATAAAATTAAATAAGTAAGTAAATGCACAAAAGTCACATATAGGGATTTTCATACAATGCGAGGGTATTAAAGTGTAATGGAATGTAAATATGTTGAAAAATAAATAAGTAATTGCACAAACGTCCAACATAGAGATTTGCATATGATGAGAGGGTATTAAGATGTAACGGAATGTAAACATGATGAAAAAATATGAGTTACTGCACAGTAGTCTCAAATGGTCTCTCTGACCCTTGGAAAGAGGTGATCTAGGGAATTTCAACAGTATTGAACTCTTTGCCTGCTATGTCCAGTAGGTGTTCTGGTGTTCTGGTTCCTTTCTATTGTGGACAGCATTAACTTTTGTCAGCAATTTGTACATTATTAGCTTTTTAGTTCAGGACAATCTAGTCTTTGGGACCCAATGGGATAATTGATCCTCTCACCTTTTTAATGGTATATAAATGATGAATGTTGTGACTGATCTATGTAAATATGAGACAAATAAAGGTTTTTGTGAAAACATATCAAATTTAATTCAGGTTATTTGCTTTAACACTAAATGCAGCTATGGATGTCAATCAGCACTTGTTGCAGTTTTTGGTTTGACCACTAGGTGCAATAACAACTCTGTGGAAGCTACAGTTAAGTTGGGCCTTGTACATGCTGCCCTGCAACGCTGGCTTTTACTGTACATATAAGTAAATACAGTATATATATTATTTAGCAGTCACTCAGAAAATAATCATTTATTATTTAAATGTATACAGTAATTAGCATTAATAATTTATAATGCATGCTGTAAATCAGGATTTTATGAAGATTAATATTTGTTGAAAGGCTTATATGGATGAGCCCCCAGTTCACAGTGGTGATGATTATCATTTCAGGTGATTATATTCTATAAAATCTAAGAAAATGAGCCCTTTAAAAGATTACAGTTTTCTGAAATGAATGCAGGAGCCATGCTGTTTTAGCTATTTTTATAATGTCTTATAACTGTACTGTATATCTGCTGTAGCTCATTGTGTTCAATTACGTTTTTAAAGGTCAGGGGATATCTGTGTGTGTGTGTGTAAATGTACATACATTTGAGGTTTAATTTCATGACATTAATCACCACTTATATCACTTACACAGCTTCTCTAAACACACACACACACACACACATACAAATGCTGGAGTGGGTTGGTTATGTAATAGCCTCTCATATGCTCTCTCTTCACTCTGATGAGCCTTGGACATTGTTCCCCAGTGCAGAGAAGAAGTGTGTGAAAAATATGTAATGTGGTTTAGTGAATATGGGAAGTAGTGTTTGTATGTGTGTGTGTGTGTGTGTGTGTGTGTGTGTGTGTGTGTGTGTGTGTGTGTGTTTGGTCAGTGGCAGCTGGTGTGTGGAATAAACAGGAGTGGATTTGTGTGGGAGTGCTTGCACTGTAATATTGCCATTGACTTGTTAAGGGGATATTTAGAAAGCAGATAAAGATAAAGGGATGGATGGAGGGAGGGAGAAACAGGGGAGGGATGGCTGTGTCTCTCGTGTCTCTACAGCCCTGCAGCTGAGGCTTTTCTGGCCACTTTACCCTCTGCTGTGTCGGTGCGGGGGGGCCACATGCAGCCCACCGGGCAGGTAACAGCAGGATAGTATAACAGGTCACGGTGAACAACAAATGGCCCAGCCGCCTGCCTCTGAACGCGTGTTCCCCTGTCTGTGTGTATGTGTATGTATGTTCATGTGTGTATGTGTGTGTGTGAGTTACCGAGGCTCTCACCTGTACCTGTCATATATCCTCTTCTTGTCTTCAGTGTTTGTACTGTATCTGTCTGTCTGCTGCTTCGCCCCAGGTCCTTCCAAAACCTTTCTCTACACACAACACGCACACTCTTCCTCTCGCACACTCACTCACTCACGTACACTCCACTCTACCCGTTGGTTGCTATGCCAACAGCCTACTTTTCAGCTGGGAGTGATGGGATGAACAGAAGTGTTCTGGGGAATTTGAGATCATTCTGCCCCCTACTGCCTGCTCTTCATGCCCCCTGACTGCTCAGCTTTTTATAGGATTTATTCATTAATACATTAATCCTAAAGTATTAGAAAACATATTTCTTAGTTTCATAGTTTCTGGGGTTTTGTTATAACTAGCTTCACTGTGATCAAATGAAAGTTACATTCACTCCCATATTTTTTTTGTGTGTTCTGTCTCTCCTCTTACATAGTCTCATCTTCATTATTGTTAATACTTTCGATATTCCCTACACAAATGTAATCAAGTTTATTGTGACGTTTATATTCACAAGTGACTTTTACCTTCCTGCACTGTATACACTTCGGCATTTACACCTAAAAACTACAGTACTGTGCAAAAGTCTTTAGCCATAGAAAACTATCCCAGGAGTCTTTGGGCTCAGGGCGAATTTCCCTGAGGCATAAATCACAGACCCAGACACACACAGATCCGAGGTGTGAATTGAACCATTACATTACAGTGCCACCTGTGCCTAAAGATACAATTTAAAAATTGTTTGTTTATGTAACAACCAGCAGCAACATCATTTCCCCTCTCGTCTGTTCCAACCACTCAGCATTCAGCATCACCAGGATACTAATCACCGTCCTGATCATCTGTCATCATCTGCACCTGTTTCTCACTGGTTCATGCCTTAAATTAGATGCTTTTTTAGTGCTTGATCCATAGGTCACTGTGTGTCTTAACAAACAAAAACATTCCTCTAAAACTGGTCAGGTACAGAGAACTGGACCGAAAATGAGAGTCAAAAAGTTCTTCAGGAAGCCTCAACACTACATTAAAAATACAAGAAAATCTGGTTTTCGAAGCAGAATATGATGAAACAAGAGGTGGCTCAAGACTTTTGCACAGTACTGTATATTTATACATTGGTTAATTCCCTTGCGTAGTCCTGGAGGGTATTCAGTTTTACAGAAATGTCTGTTTCGACTTTCTAACGCACCAGATTTAGCACATGAGGAGCTATTCTAGAGAATAACCGCCTTCAATGTGATCTTCAAACACAATGAATTATCCAGAGCTCAGTGAAGATTTGCTCGGTCACGTCCCAATCAATAAGACAGAAAAGGTGTGAGAAAGTCAAACAAACAACAACAAAAAAATATCTTGGTTTCTGACTTTCATGCCCTTCGCTTTTGTTTCAAAAGAGAGCTTACACAGTCCTCTTCCTTTGTGTCAATGCATTTTGTATTATTTCCCCATTTCTGTTTCACTCCTCCTACTGCTCATGTCACCCTCTCTAGCTCAATGTCATGGAGAAACAATTCCACTAACCAATTAACAAATCGCCTAACCACTTAGCAACTGATTATCCAATCTGCCATACTGTGCAGCACTCAATTATACAATTAACCAATTACTTACTCATTAACATAAATGCCAAATATTACCTGGCATCTGTTAGCTGAGCATTTTATCTTCTCCTTTTCCCCAGGCTGTCATGCCAATCCTTCTGTGTTTATTGTCTGTCTGTCTGTCTGTCTGGCTTTCAATGTTGTTAAAATTTTTGAATGTCTCTGTCTCTGCTTGTCTTACCTTGCTTGCTATATATGTATTTAAAATGGTATGCCCATGTCTGTGTGTCTACATTGATTTAACTCAAAGAATAATAATGAAAAACAAAAATCCTGCAACATTGAACAAATGTTTAATATCCATGTTGGTAGCTAAAAACGTGTTGACAGACAGACAATGTAGGAGTTTCTCCTGTGAAACTCAGTCCACATGAACTGCTCGTGTCCCAGCACCCTGTGCTGAGTGTGGACTTCGGCCCCGTCCTGATCTCTTTAGACTGTTGGGGTCCAGCTAGTGACGTGGCTGAATTCTTACCATCTGATCTGATGGTAATTTAAATATCTAGATTGTTCATTTCTCTTTTCTTTCCTTGTCTCCCCACCATTCTAAAGATGTACATTTTCCCCTGAGTGTAGTGTCCCACCTTTGCTTGTCCGTCCGTCCGCTCAACTATGTGTCTCTCCCTATTCTGTGGCTTTGTGATTTTCAATTTGTTTAATGTGTCTTTTTTTTTCAAGACGTCACTCTTTCTCTATAGCTTTCTTCTCGTGTCCTTCTGTGTTTGCTTTTTAATCTTACTCTCTCACTCTTTGCGCTCTCACTCTTTCTAGCTGTCTGTAATCTGAGAAACGAAAATGTTTCATCCTTTCTTTTTCCTTTGTCAAACTAATCTCCAATCTTGTTTCTCTCTCCTTTTGCTCTTTTTTTCCAGCAAGCGCTCTATTTCCGCTTAACTTTCTGTACGCTCTTGGTTCGATTTACTTTTTCCATTGTTTGTACTTTCTATCTTTCCTTTGTTTGTTCTTTATCTGACTGACAGGATTAAGCGTTTCTTGTGTTTCCAGGCTTCTTGCTCTCCTTCCTTCTTTCTCTTGCTCTTATTCCTCCTCTCTTGCAGCTCTGCTCCTCTGATAACTCCGCACTGGTGTAGTCGTTGTGTCTCTTCTGGTTTCATTTGACTCTGTAATCAGTAGTCATGCTAATAATATGCCACATCTCTTTTCTGACAGAGAACATTCTCTTTTTTCTTTTTTTTTTCTTTTTTTCCTGTCTTTCCTAAAGTTGCTGTCTGAATTGTCCACCCATTGTTTTGTTGCACTAGCTTCATTTTCCTGTGATCAATCCATCTGTCTCATTTTCACCCAGCCTCCCTATTTGTTACTGTCTTTCACTGTTACTGAACACACAGCATTATCTTTGTCTCTTTCTGTGTGTCAAAGAGTCTCTCCATTTGTTTTAAATGTGGTCTCTCTCTCTCTCTCTCACACACACACACACACACATTCATGGTCTCTCTTTCTCTCGCATTTGGACTGTTTCATTTCATTAGTTTTTTGCAGGGTTTGGCTTTAAACACTAGTTCAGTAAGACCACACTCTGTGTGAGTGTTCTCTCTTGGCTTTTCTCTCGCCTGTGAGAAACAGACGACTCCACTTATTTTAGCAGCTTCTCTCCTGCCGTAAGGGAATAATGCATTCTCGCCGTTTGACAGGTCTCATCTCTCTGTAGTTTGCTGTCTGCACATCTATGTGTAATGTCTGTCAGGCTTCTTATTCCTTTATCTACTCCTGCCACAAAATTAACACATTTGACTGACATCTTTAATCTGTTAGTTAATCTGATGATGTGTGTTGGATGTGTGGTTGGATTTTGTTCAATGCCTGTTTGTTGTTCAAATGTTTTCTTGTTAACTGCATTTATAATTTGATCATGCTTAATTATTTAAGGTTGTCTGTGAGTGTAAGGGAGTAACGAAGGTGCTTGCTGCAATATTGTGTATGTTTTTTTTTTGTTTTTTTTAAAAATACATTTAATTTGCACTTTTTGGATATGGATTTTACTTATTATTTGTTTTATTGCATTTCCTATTGAGATGTCCATCACATGCTTGTTATCTCAACCATGTGTAGCTCAGAGAGAATATTAAATACCATAGAATTTTATCTTTAGAAGCATTGTAACCTTGAGAACACTTTAAACAAGTATGGGATTAAACTGGGAGACTCGCACCAAAAGAGAATCTACCTTGTATGGAAAGTCACTCTCTTGCTTTCTTTGTCTCTCTTCTTCTTTCCCTATTTTTACCTGTCTCTTTGCAGTAGGAATATGGGTAATAAGCCAGCTAACAGTCCTAAGGGCCAGCCACCTGATGCTGATGGACACTCCTCTGTCTCTGACCTTGCTAACTCACTGACTGGAGACATGGTGATGGTAAGATGGTGGGCTGTGGATTGTATGTTTCTGGTTTTTAGAGAAAGTTTGTTCACATTTACCCAGAGCCCCTTGTTCCCGATTTTGTCGTACACTGCATGACCAAAAAAATAAATAAAAAATGCGAAGATTTCACTCGATTGCCTTTAGCCTACATGCATGTGCTGTTGTATTGTTTAAATAACCTTCATTAGTTGTTAAAAAAAAATCATTGATGTGATTACCTGGCCATTCAGTACATTTACGCCAACAGCTGACTTCATTTTATTGCCACATAACGTTGCTGAGCCTCTGACCTCTTTCCATTGCTTCACAGTCCAGTCTTTATGTTCCCTAGCAAATTCCCTTTCTGATAATCCTCACTGTTTTTTTATGGCCACACAGCTATTCAGTCCTAATTCTCTGGGTTCTCACTTTGTTTATGTAAAAATTATCTTTATTTCACATGCATATCTCAGTTAGGGCTAAAAGAATTGTCAGCAACTAAAATAAGTCACTGAGATAATTATCCAATTAAAGTCTATTATGTATTTTGCTGATTTAAACCAAATCACAACTTTGGTCAGACAGTGTATACTTCCACTGTTTGTGTGCGTGTGTAGTTGACCAATACCAGAGTAAGAGATACTATGACTATTGTTTTTCAATTCAGAACAGCTATTGAGTAATCTACTTTGGTTACACCTTAATTACACAGTGTTTGGCTGTAAAGCACTCTATCGTAACTGGCGTAATTACTATTTACTGCACATCTCTGATTACATAAATGACTCTGTGTGTGTGTGTGTGTGTGTGTGTGTGTGTGTGTGTTTGGGTGGTTTCTCGCTTCAGTTGTCTCCCGGCTCTGATGAGGATCATGAAGGTCCAGTCAGTGAGAAGCTGGGGAGGATTCAGTTCAGTGTTGGTTACAGCTTCCAGGACTCCACGCTCACAGTCAAAATATTAAAAGGTCAAGACCTGCCGGCTAAAGATTTCTCTGGCACCTCCGACCCCTTTGTAAAAATCTACCTTTTGCCTGACAAAAAGCACAAACTGGAGACCAAAGTCAAGAGGAAGAACCTCAATCCTCATTGGAATGAGACATTCTTGTTTGAAGGTTTGTCAGTTTTATTCCTGTCATTTCTGTCCCCCTGTTCCTAAGTGTTCCTGTCAAGCCTCATGTTGCACTGGGATTAAAGAGTAAAAGGAAATGTTTCTTTATGGGACACAAAGACTTTATTTTGCTCATAAACTCTACCGGATATAGGTCTATTTCTCTTCACCACTTTGTTGATATGAACAGAAGAGAAGAAAGAAAAAACAAGAAATAAACTGAAGACATGAAGGGCTAGGTAACGACAGGCATGAGGGCTGTGGTGGTACTCGGCATGAGCGTAAGGCCAAATCCTTATTAGGGCACTGGGCCAGAAATAAGCCAGGGGTTGAAACAAAAGCAATTTTCTAGACATGAGACAAAAGCTCAGCACAAGTTTAATGTCAGCAAAGCTGGGCAGTGGTGCCAGTATGATGTTATCAAAGCTAGGCTGTACAGCAAGCAAGATGTCATGGAAGCTATTGTGTGAAGCAAGCACATCTTCACCGAAGCTAGTGTGTGGAGCAAGCATGACACTGTCGAAGCTAGGGTGTGAAGTAAGCATTACGTCATTGAAACTGAGGAAACTGAGCAAGCATGGCATCAGCAAATCTGGGATGCACTGCAGGGACCATGTTCTCAAAGCCATGTGATAGAGCAAGCACAGACGTCCTCGAGGCCAGGCGGTGGCACCTGCACAATACTTATGAAGCCAGGTGGTGAAAAATGCAGAATGTTTTTAAACTTAGCTGAAGTACATTCTTGGTACCAGAGGATAAATTTAGACACTGCAATGTCTAGCTGAGAATGTCTAGGACATAGCTCTGGCACTGCAGGGCTAGGTTTGGGCAGAGCAGGCTAAGCATACCAGGGGTTAGGTGAAGCAGGGCCTGTTCCTGGGTCAATTTGTGGGTCAACAGGGCTTACAGAGGACGGCTCTAGGCTATCAGGGTTAGGGGGACGTATCGTAAGGCAACAATGCTAACCAAGCTTTACTTTGGGCCCTGCTTGGATTTGGGTCAGCTGAATGAAGGGTAATACCCATTGCTCTAGTAGCTAAAATAGCCACTAAACAGCGTTCTGTGCTGGAGTATTAGTTAAGAATTTACACTGTGTGCACAATTTTTCCATGGAACTCTTTCATACGATTGAAGTGAATTGTATGCCTCTGTCACAGATAATTTCCTCCAGATCCCCAAATATACAGTATAAAACTTGATGCAAGAGTAGTTCAGCTGTCTGAAAGCGGGTAGTTTGGGTAATGGAAGGAGATGCAATGATGCGGAGAAATGGTCAACTGTCATTAAGATTGTTGCGTTGTTTTGACCTGGAGGAAATCTGTTATGAATTCGATTGCTTTGTGTGTCCAGGGGTGTTGAGATACAAGGAGGGGTATGAGCTTTCCTGCTGGTAGAGTTTGGGGCACAAATGTCACAACATGAGAGGAGTTCTTCTAGAACATGCTTGGCCACCAAATCTTTCCCTAAGAAGTTTTATATGTGCCTGTTGGCAGTAGCAACTCAAGTGAATAGTTGACTTTGGAACTTAGGAGGTGTTCTAAGTTCCAGAGTCCAGAGGACTCTAGTTCTTGTCTCTTGCTCAGTAATTCTCATGTGTTTGACTATTTATCTAGGCTCCAGGAGCATCCATGATTTGTGATGGGGTAAAATGTGTTCCTCAAACTTCACATTACTAGGCAGAATCTACCTTGGTGTTCTAGACAATATGTTAGAGAGAAATAAAATTTACACAGCGGAGGCAGAATTCAGTCATTTTTGCTGCTTGAGATGCATCTATCTCAATGATAAATGTTTGGTTAAGATTAGATGTTTCATAATGGAGAATGTGGTAAATGCTTGATTTTCTGATGAAGTGACGGTAGAAATTTGCAAATCCTAAAAGTCTTGCAGTTCCCTTTTTATGGAGGGGGTTGGCCAGTTTTTCGCCGATGCCACCATCATCTCATCTATGACTGCTATTTCCAAAAGTCTGGACAGCACTCTCTTTACATGTCAGACGTGGGTAATGTAATTGGGAGAATAGATAGATAAGAATAACATCGATGTATGCTGTTGCCGAATCTTACCAGCATATCTTTTAATGTGTCCTTGATTAAGCAATGAAATACTGCAGATGCCGAAGATAGCCCATATGAGATTGTACTGTAGGCGCCTTGAATATCTATTTAAAAAAATAATAATTCTCAGTAATCAATGCACGGCTTGAGTCCACTTTCTTTTTTTCAATGATAAAGATGCCAGTAGATTCAGGTAATGTGATGTAATGTTTCATAACGATTGGATATATCCTGTTGTAGCGCTTCATCTTCCATTGCCTGAGATTCATCTTTTGGGAGAAGGTAAATCCTTTTGCGAGAGGAGTGGTGCTGGTAAATAGTTAGACAGGACAATCATTTGTGTGATGCAGTGGTAAGCCACTTGCCCTGACTTTGCTGAATGCCTTTGAAAATTGTTCAAACTGTAACAGGTTTCAGTGGTAATGGTAAGGTTTTTTACCGTGATGTGCTCTATGGAATTCGATCAACACTGAGTCGATCAACACTGAAACAAGTAATATTTTCTCTAAGTGCAAATTCCGTACATGCTCAATGGGATTGTTTTGGGTAATGAGAGCAGTTGTACGCCCTGGAGTGGACACCGGGGTGGAGTTGGCATGTTCAGACTCAGTATTTTGTGACCGAGACCAAGGTTTAATGGGGCAACGAGAAATGGTGTGTTGTGGACTACCATAGCTTTTCTGCTTGCCTGCGTTGATGCTCTCTCCTGCGTGTTTATTTTCCCCAGTTACATGGGCCAGGTAGAGATAGTTGCTGGATTTCCCAGGGGTTCGTAGGGGCAGGTTCTCTTTTTGGTAAGGCATCATAGCAAATGGACATGTCAGTTAGATCATCTAAGGTAGCACTTTCATCTCAGCATGCTAGTTCTCTTAATAACTTCTTGTTGAGCCCCTGGGTAAGGCTGTTTGAGAGTGGGCTCATTGCATCTATGGTTAGCTGCCATGGTGCAGAAATTCAGGGTGTATTCAGCCATTCTCTGTTACTCAGTTTTCAGTTAAGGAACTGTTTGCCACCTCTTTTCCCTCTGGAGGATGGTCAAAGAGAGAAATTTCTCTTTGGAACACTCATAGGATGAGGTGTTTTCTCCTCCCTAATTCCATACCTTTGTGGCCTATTCAAAAGGCTTTCTGGTAAGAAGGCCAAATTTATGTTGTTCAGAAAGCACTTCTTGTCCCACAAAGTATAGTGAGTGCTGGAACATGAAACCCATACATTTTGCAGGTCTCGGTTTCTTAGGGTGGTTTTTAGGTCAGCGACCTCCCCTACTGTGTCCATGGTGGGGATGAAGTAATCTGTTGGGTATTACAGATGGACACCAGTGCAGGTTGATTCCACTTTAATATCATGTACATGAAGCAAAAAGTATCCAAGGGGGTAATCGATCGGAATCAGAAAACAGGCAAAGGTTGAGAGATCTACAAACTACATAAAGTGGAATGGAATGGAACATGCAGTGGAAATAACGCTTGGCAGTGGTGAAAATATAAATGGGTGAAAGTGACACAGAACATTACCTCGCAATTGAGTGAGTGAACTAAACTTCTTTAAATGTTGTATGGATATGGGTGGAGTGATAATGTTCAGGTGAGGCTAGTCAGGGGATGTGGAGCCATGTCTATTATGAAAGTATCACTCATTTGCACACTCCATAGGTTTGGCTCAGGTGGTGGAATGTCAGTGGTAAAACTGGGAATGCTGCGCTGTATCATGACAGGATGATAATAAATTCTATGCATGTTTGGTTAGCATGCAGGAGACAGGAGTTCAAGCATGTCAACCTGCATGTCATTTGATTCACTTTAGCAATTCTCATCTTCTGTATGGTGTCAGCTGTCTAATAGTCTTTGGTTTGGCTCTGCCTTGTGGTATATTAGTTCTGAAGGAAACAGAGTTGTATGGGAGTCAAAAGAAAGTTTACTTTTTGACGGACTTCTAGGACCACCATGGGAATGGCCTCGTGGCAAGCATGATATAACAAGGGCCTCATAAAAGTTGTACACGGTAGGTCACATTCACAAGGTGGCAATTTTGCTATTAGTACTTGTCAAGGAAAAGAGCTAATGGGAAAACTCCACAAGTTCCAAAGGAAACTGCCCAGGCAGTTCTTTTAATTAACACTTACATGCAGTGTGTAGATTAGCAAGCTATTATATCAATATAGGAAGGATATACTTCTTGTACTTGGTGCCATGGTGCCTCATTTTCTTAAATAAGTGAAGTAAAGACAAATAACAGCATTAAAAAAAAACACAAAAAAGTTGAAAACTTCTCTACTGGTTTATTTAAATGTTTTATAATTATTTTGTATGCTCCAGTCTGTGATGAAAACTGCCCCTGGCATTTTTCATATTCTGTGAGGTCAGCTCCCTTTGGTTTCTTTTAGTTGCAGTGTTATTCTGGCTGCTCGGATTTTGCAAGATATAATACACAAACTCTGGAGATTGGGGTCATGTAAGGAAAAAAAAACATTTTCAAAAATATCTTACTGTACAGTTTTTCCTGTGTTGTGGGTTATGTAAATGTGTACAGACTTTATTTTTAACAACTCTGATTTATTTATTTATTTTTAAAAGAACTTAAATCCTTTGCTGTTCAGCATTTCTATCTCACTGGTCTTGTATTTGGCTGAAGGTTACAATACTGTAGATAGACATATTCAGTTCTATCTGACTATCCAGGGTTCCCGTATGAGAAGGTGCGAGAGCGCACACTCTACCTGCAGGTGCTTGATTATGACCGCTTCAGCAGGAACGACCCTATAGGAGAGGTGTCTATTCCTCTAAACAAGGTGGAGCTGGGCCAACACCAGACGTTCTGGAAAGACCTGAAACCATGCAGTGATGGCAGTGTAAGTGGCATGACACTGAATGTGTACTGATTATTTGGGGATATACTGTACAGTAGATGCATGAATTAGTTATATGTTTTAAATGAAAATGATTAGCTGTGTAAAACTATTCTCTAACTCTTTTACGTAACATCATTCTTTTACGAACACAAGCATTACAGTCCTGTTGTAATTATTAACAATACGAATATTTATTGTATTTCATTATTTAAGGATATTTATGGGGCAGTGGTAGCTTAGTGTACGCTAAGGCACCGAGTTACTGATCGGAAGGTTGGCGGTTCGAGTCCCAGATCCACAGGTTGCCATTGTTGAGCCCTTGAGCAAGGCCCTTAACCCTATTTGCTCCCCGGGCGCTGTATCATTTCTGACCCCAGCTATCATATACCAAGAACGAAGTGTATATGTGACAAATAAAAGGTTACCTTTAATTTGCGTGTGTGTTTGATTTCTAGGGAAGTCGAGGAGATCTGCTTGTGTCTCTCTGTTATAATCCAACTGCTAACACCATTACTGTCAACATTATAAAAGCACGCAACCTTAAAGCCATGGACATTGGAGGCACATCAGGTAAACCTAAACCAAGTAATATAGTCATAAACATGAATGGACTTGATGTTCTTTCTCCTCTCTTTTTTTCTACATGACTTTTTCATGCGTGATTGATTTGTCTGTATTTGTCCTGATCTTTCAGACCTCAGTGTTCCTTCAAAACTCATTTGCAGTCTTATGCACTCTTGATCATTCTAACAGCATCAAACACTGACGATCTAACAAAACAGTCTGCTTTTCTCTTCGCTCCTTTTCACTGCTCATTGCCACCCCACATCAGACCACTGTTGTGCTTACACCCATTAACATCAATCTGTTTTTTTGCTTTTTCATGGTGAGAAGACAACGCCAGTGATTTCAAAGAAAAATATTGATCATGTTTCTACTGTATGCATATTAGCCAACTCTTAAACCTATAGACCGGAATGTTAACTAGGTATGATTATTTTCAGGTGTTTATTTGTTTATTTGTTTAATGAGGGAGGATATGGCTTAAAGTCAGGCCTAAATAAGGTTATTGCATATTTATTAAGAAAATGTGCCAAAAAAAAAAAAAACCTAAAATGCCTATGAGAGAGATGGAGCATAGTACAGATTGCAGAACCACTGAGGTGTGACCACTGAACAATCAAAAGCTTTATGAATACTCAACAGTGTCAGAAAAGCATGTGGAGAAGAAAAGTTGACTCTAAAGAAATTACCAGGAAGGAACCAAGGTTACCAGGAACACATTAGCTTCAATTGCCACCATATTTCAGAACTGCAACTTTCCAGGTGTTCCATGCATGCAGAAGTACAAAGTGTCAAGTGCCCAGAGACATGGGTATAGGAAGGTGGAAATACTCCCATCACCGAGTACTCACAAGCTGAAGCATTATGACATGATGAAGAAGACCTATTTCCTAAAGGTTTCATGGACAGATGAAATTAATGTGTAATCAGCAGGCACGTCAATAAAGGATTGTGACACAGTTACCCCCACCTGTATAATGTCTTTCCTGCAGCACAGTGATAAATCTGCATATCAAAATAGTCATCGAGAATTAAGTACTACCTTAAATGCTGATGTGGAAATATATGCCTGGTTGACTACAGGAACACATGGTTTAACAGCAAGCATATTTCCATACCATTTCTCATGAGGCAATTGCAAGGTGTAGGAGGGGTACTGCTCCTGCTATGGGCTCGTAATGATGATCTAGTTGGATTTCAGTTTAAAGATGAAACTGAAAAGATTATAACTGAGAATCAACTCCTAAACCACTGTTAGTTTCTAAAAGACACTTTCTTCAAGCAGTAGTACAGAAGGAAGTCAGTAACATTCCAGAAGGCCATAAGCTTTATGCACGACAGCAGCTTTCTGCCATCAGAAAAATGACCTGGCTTCCTTCCACACTTGTCTAAAATCCTATTTGAGAACTTTTGGGTCATTCTTAAGTGTGAGGAAAGACAATTGCTGGCTCACAAGAGCAAGTGATAAATTCAATGGATGGAGGGCTCAATGCAGTTTTTGTAAAAGAGAGTAGTTATATTCCACACTAGCATTGAAGGGGCATAATTGTTTTTGTCAGTGGCTATCTCATATTTTGTGTTAGTTATTTGTTAAATATTACCTTAAGACTGAAGAATAAGCGGAAAGAAAAAAAAATCCCACAGGATAGACAAATCACATTTTTCTTTGCTAAACATTCCATTTTGATAGGAAATGAACATTTAGGATCTTATTGGATATTAATACAAGATTAGGCTTTTGCCGAATAATTGTGCACGCAGCGTGCTGTATATTTGTAACAGACTGCCAAATGTGTGCTTTCATTCACTTGTAAAGATTTGTTCTATTAACATTGTTATTTTCTGATTTTCTGAATAATCTACAGATCCCTATGTGAAGGTGTGGCTCATGCACAAAGACAAGCGTGTGGAGAAGAAAAAGACGATTACTATTAAGCGCTGCTTGAATCCTGTCTTTAACGAGTCCTTCCCCTTTGACATTCCTGCACACGTGCTCCGAGAAACCACTATCATTATCACCGTCATGGATAAGGACCGGCTGAGCCGCAATGATGTCATCGGCAAGGTACTTTTAATCTGATTGTGCTCTTTGGCCATGGACTGGGCTTTATTCATGCATTGAATTAATTAAGCTTTTAAACATTATCAAATGAAAAAAAGTCAGTTTAATTCACAGTATGGAACTATGGTATACCATTTTGACGTTCTGAATAAAAGTTGTGCATTAGCATGAAAATAGCAATAGCAACATTTTTGATGATCTATTCAGTTTACTGCCACCTGCAGGAAAGCAATACAATAATAATAAATCACCATGACTCTCTATAGCAGTTATTTACGTGTGTGATATTCAAATGAAACTTTAACAGAAGACACTTCAAATTCGTCTTGTGGTATCGACCTTAGATTGTAACTCTGGCACAGAAATCCACAACCTATGTCAAATTGTGTGTGTGTGTGTTTGTGTGTGTGTCAGATCTATCTGTCGTGGAAGAGCGGACCAGCAGAGGTGAAGCACTGGAAAGACATGCTGAGCAGACCGCGCACCAACGTGGCACAGTGGCACGCCCTCAAAGCCTGATCACACTCACCTGGTCCCACCCTGACCCCATTAGCTCTGACCTTTGACCCCATGCCCCATCCTTATGCACAAGACTGACTCGATGCCTGGCTGCAAAACACGGGTACTTTTAGCCATCCACTCTCAAACCTTGTAACTATTAGCCTCTGCTCCTTTGTGGCCTCTTGTCCTTTTCTCCTTTCCCTATCTTACATTTGACCTTCTCAATTTCTCCCTTAGTTTTATCACACACTCTCAATTTTTTCCTTCTTCCTCTCTGTCTTGCAGTCCTGATTGATCTTTGGTTTAATTTCGGTAACATGTTTTGTTAAGGTCTGCATATGAAGTGATCATTATCATTAAATTAGCAAAGTAGCTCCCCTTTTGTAACTGTAAGCAAGTATGAATTCTTCAGTTCCTAATGATGAACTAAATTAAACGAAGCCATTTGAAAACTGCTATATGCAAACTTTAATGTGATGTGTTACCAGTATCTCCTTTTGAACCCTTTATTTCCCTTTTAGGTCATTTAATAATATATTATATACAAATATTTTATTATCAAATTTCCCTAGAGGTCAATCGCATCAGTCCTGCTTCTCCTCGATCGCTCTCATTTTCTTTACTTTCTCTTTATCCTTTCGCTTCCCTTACCTGCTCTTTGTGGGTCAGACTTTACTCTTATTATATCTAGGTGAGAGCCTTTGGAGACTCTCGGGAGCTCATTTATTAGCCATCTTTAGGGGCGGACTGTCCGTCGCGAAGTTTGAGACTTTTCCCAGTGGGCCACTACATTTTCTGGTGTGTGCCCTCCACTGCTTTTTTTTGTTGTAAATCTCAGAACTGCCACTAAGCTACTTAAAGGGAATGTTGCAGAATATGATTAGCTAGCAAAATGAGTCCTGGTATAACTTTCCCTCAATACTCCAGTAAACAACCAAGCTTCAAATTGGCCAGCTGGGTTAGTTTTGTAACCATTCCCATAGACTTATTTAGCAGAGAAACTGCTTACCAATGAAATCAGTCCACACTTATTTAGAGAATGATTGAAATATACAAAATGACCTGAATATTGTGGTATTTTAAAAAGCCGCTGCATTGTCCAGCAAAGAAAAAACTGTGAAATGCTGAATTCGATTTACTTTTATGACATTGCATATTGGATGTGAGGAGCTTAGGTGCTGATACACTTAACTAAGTGATTTTGGACAGTTGTCAGCACTTTGTTGGCTCATTTTTGTTCCCAGTCCGCCCCTGGCCATCTTTAATGCTTATTCACTTTTACACACACAAGGAAATTCACGCTTGTTTAACCCACATGAGGTGAATAACAGATGTCAGATAATAATCATATCTTTATCTTTTTTTTAAATTAACATCTTTCTTTCTGTGTCTCCTTACTTGCATATTCCATTGTTCTCTTCGCTTATTTTTCTTATTCCACCTTCCCCCCTTCACTTGCCCTTCAATATATGACTTTATCTCTCTTTCTCATAGACTATTATTTTTTTGCTCAGAACTCTGTACAACTGGAACAATGGTAGTAAATGTGCCCCTTTTCCTGGGATATTTTGTCATCAGTGTGCAGTAGGTGAGTGTTGAAGCTCCAGATGGAAAAATAATGTAATCTAAGTGAACTGAAGGGAAAACCACTAGGGAAAAACTACTTTTGGGGCTTACTGTTCCAGGTCCTCGGTGACATTTGTGAACGCGATATACAGTAAATCAGAAAGAACGAGAAAAAAAAAAGACAAAAAAAAGTCATCTTTGCCATAAAATTGATGAAATGAAGCAAAATGTTCTTCCAAACTTGCTGTGAGAAGTGAGAAGTGGGCTGCGTGCCACGTCAGGGCATCTGTAACGCAGTCGGCTCTGTTCTTTCTTTTCTTTTTTTCTTTATTTGTTGATAAGGATACGTCTCTGCAGGAATCTTTGAGATAAGATTTTGCCCTAATACTGCCTTTACCTGATGTTGTGTGAGTGTGTGTGTGCGTGTGTGTGTGCGTGTGTGTGTGCATGTGTGTGTAAAAGTAAAATCATTGATGTGAAAAAGCAGCCGATATACAAGGTTCTTCTCTTTTCTCTTTCTGCCTTTCTTTCTGCCTCTGGAGACAAGATGGAGAAATAGAGATAACCTGCACTATATGGCAGTGTAATAATGATAAATATAATAATAAATGTTTAAACAGTAATACATTTTTTTGTATTATAAGGGGAGGTTAGATAAAGATGGGTGTAGCAATACATGGAGGCTGGGCCATACAGTACAGCACTGAGATTTCTCTCTCTCTCTCTCACACACACACACACACACACACATACACACACACACACAGGTCTCTTTAATCTGCTGTGAGTAGTCCTGATTTCTCTCCATCACTTACATTAGGGCCTCCAACACATGGATTTCACCTTTAAGTACATACTGTATACTACAGGGTGTCCCAAAAGCCTCAGTACATTACATTAAAAGCCTCAGTACATCAGGGAGTCAGTACCATGACATTTTGCTAAAGAGACACCTTTTATCCCTTTATACAGTATATGGTCCTAAATCTTACATCATATTTGCCAGAGAGAGTGTATTAGTTGGGTAAAAATCACAAGCCCCAATACCAAAGTTATATTTATTATTTATTTAAATAATAATAACAATCATAATAATAATAATAATAATAATAATAATAAATAGTCTGTTTGACTGGTCACACAAGGGCTTAATGCCATCCGCACTTATTCCATAACATGAGTTGCTTCGACCTAATTTGTTCTGTCAGTCGAACGTATAGAAATAAAAATCTGTGTAAAAATGAAAGATCAGAAGAATCCATTGTAATTAATTTTATAGCATTTTTATATAACAATTGCATTGTCAAAAAAGGAACTTTGCAAGCTAGTGTGAGAATAGTGTGAGGTCTAAAGAAATACAGTACAGCGGTGGTCAAAAATATTGAGACAAAAGTGAAATTCTCTGTTTCATGACATTCTGAATAAAAAAATGACAATCAAGGTAATAAAATTATTTATTTTATGCAATGAAATTGCTCTACAACAATCAATATTTATTATGAAGTCCTTTTTTGTTTGATCTATTTCTACTCGTCACCATTGTCCAACAGTTTTCAGGCCATGGCTCCAGAAGCTTAATACCATTGTCACATAGGCAGTTTTTTAGTAGGAGTTTTGTTAATTAGCACAACTATTCAGCCAGATAGGGTAGAACCAATTAGTGAATCCACATGTTTTATGCACAGGAAGAAGTAGAATAAAGTACATGGCAAATGTTGTCTTAATACATTTAGCCTCGACCGCAAATTTTTTATTTTATTTTATTTTTTTTAAGAGAATGCAACTGTAATCTAATCTAATCTATATTTAACAGTTTATTTTGCTACATCTATTACAAATGTCTGTATATTATAAGATTATATGATTATAAAACAACACTGATAATAACCAAATATTAATAAATAAGTAGAAATGAACACAACTAATATTTGAATAAGATTTATGAGCAGTAACAAAATTGTAAATAAAATGTCAGAAAATCATGACGATTAAGTGAGATTTTGTAAAAATACATTTACAACAAACTCATCAATGTATGTATAAAGTCATCTAATGTTAAGCCCTTGCCTAAATGCCACATTCATGTCTGTCCAGTTACAGCTTGGCGGATCAACAGCTCTGCCACAAAATCCAGCCTGAGGAATAACATTAAGAAAAATCCAGTGGCAGTAGTTAAGGCTCTCACTCTTGATCCCCAGTCTTTAAATCTGTTTAGATGTTACAGTTTAGTTGAAGGCAATTCAGTTATAACATGAGGGTCACATTGGTCACTTTCAGGCATTGACAGACAGCTGAGCTCTACTTACGGTATGTAGACTTAAGAGCTCAGCAAACTGTTAAATGTACTCAAAGACAGCTAAAATGAGAAAGCGTGCAAAATGAATGAAAATGAAGATTGGATTTGGAATTTGGTATTGGAAATATATTAGTGGTAAAATTACTGTATATTACACATGGGCATGGAAAAACAAATGTAATGCCTTAATATCCCAGGCCATGTTGATGGGTACAGACTTCCATAGTCTTAGTTTTACTATAGTGTCTAAATGATTTATTGTAGTTATGATAAATTTTACTATGGTATGTACTATATTGTATTTTGGTAAACTATAATGCATACCATAATTTTATTACCATGGTCTTTCAGACATTACATATATCAGGCATCACTATAGGGTACCACAATACATGATACTTACTGGGCACCATGGTAGCTACCAAAGTTCAGCAGAGGGTGAATATGGTATGTATAACATACTGTACCATATTAGATATGTTACCACATATTGCGTGCATGGTATACTACAGGCAGTACCATATTAGATACCTGGAAAGCTATGGTAGTCACTGGGCCACTCAATAAGTAACATGCATTTCACCAAAGTGCTGTGTATTAACCTTTGGAGGTAAAACTGTACTGCAGAGATTTTTATATAAATATATTACTATTATTATACATAAAAATGTATGACTTATTTTGGTACATGTTCTATGGCACACGGTTCTACTTTGTTCTGTAGTATGGTATTATAGAACATGTACCAGGATACTAGAAGGAGTTACATATTTTTCCAGACCAGACCATATAACTTTCCCACTATTATGTTTACAGTACCAAATTCTGTTCGTGTATGGAGAGATGGTGTACGGGTTGTTTGTTGTGGATGGTCTTTGTTTGTATGTTACTCTGGATCCCTGTGGGGATGTTGGGTAGTTAGGACAGCACTTGTGAGTTCAGGCTGCTTTCCGATCATCCAGTGTTCTTGAGTAAGAAAGCTGAGCTCTAATCAATCCCCCTTACGCCCATTCACACTTAATGGAAATCCATACAGTATCTGTGGAGCGCTTCTTGTTGAGTGCTTGCTTTTGTGGCTTAATGTGGCCTCCGCCCATTGCTGCTTTGGTTCGTGAACAATTAGCGAATGAATAAAAGCTTCACGTCTTATAAGTACTGTTCCTCGTTATGCATTAGCAACAATTAATGGATTTAAAAGCAAAGATCTTTTTCTGTCTAATGCACAATGCTTGTGCATTCTGTATTTCACAACACCACAACACCATATACAATACCTTGTATTGTTGTTTTCTCTTTGATTTAAGGAGGTGGTTTAAATGAGTAAACACTGTTCAGATCTGCTTGTGTGTTTCTGTGCTACAGTACAGCTAATTATACACTGCCACTTAGTGTGATCCTTAAACACTGCCTGTGTACCAGTACTATGTGTGACCTCATTAAATACTGCCTTTATTGAGCTGATGTCTAACCCTTTGCTAAAAACGTGCTACTGCTAAGCTCCCTGCAGATGTCTGTACTAAAAGAAGACTTGAATAGTGTTCATCAAGTTGTGTGTGCTGTGTGAATGGGTCAGTTGTCACAGTGGGTGTCTAAAAGGTGTCACAATGTTTTACGCTCTCCACGTGAGGCTTCTGGATCCACACTGGGTTGACAGTCTCAGGTTAGTATAGTACACACGTTTACAAACTCCATTAAGTGCATTCTCATTATTGTGTCACTAATTAATTTGATTATAGTCTTGTAAATCTGGAGTTGTGCAGAATGCAATTGAGATTGAGACGAACGGAGCAGACGAGACGATGGAAGTGAGACGGTCGGCATCTGTGTTCAGAGGCAGTTTCACTACATTTCACTCGATTGCATCATACAGAAGATTTGGGTTGCTGCTGCATCAATATGGAGCATATTAAACTTTTTACTGTACTGTTCAAAAGTCTACAGAATGTTATTCATTTAGATGATGTGCTTATGGAAAAAATACTTTATTCATATTAGAAACTTGATTTACTAGAATACTGTAAATATCCAGATTCACATATACATTAATATACTACCGTTCAAAAGTTTGGGGTCACTTGCAAATTTCTTTGTTTTTGTTTAGTGGTTTATTTTCTACATTCTACAACAATACTGGGGATTTCAAAACTATAAAATAACACTTAGGTAAATTAGATAATTACGTAACAACAAGAAAAACAACAGTTAGTTGTTATTTTAAGACACAGAGGTCAGCCTTTCTGTAA
>JAQMYJ010000012.1:24236399-24248810 GCA_030014305.1 Clarias laeviceps
GAAATAAAAATCAGGAACCATCATGGAGTTAGAAAGTGACCCCAAACTTTTGAACGGTAGTGTATATATATATTTTTAAGCGAAAGCACAGGACAAGGGATTCTTAAGGACCAGACTTGGGAACCTATGATGCAGCAGATCTGGTGAACAAAGAATTCTGAGAATTCTTAAAACAGTCATGCAGGTCTGATCTAATAAAAATCACTTGCAATTAAGTCTACATTTAATCATTTATTTTGTTATGTACACTATATTACAGATTGCCGAATATTACTGCACATGTCTACTTGAATTATAAACCTTACAGCAAATATAAAAATATATATATGAATAAGTTATTCCAACAATCCATCTATGAATCCCAAAGCACGGGGAGAACATTAACAGCCTATTAGTATTTTAAAAAAAAAGCATAGGGATTATGACAGCTATATTTTATCTATCACATATGTACCATAAGCAATAATACCATTGTAAATGATATAAAATGTTAAGATCATAGTCAAATTTATTTAGTTAGTTTTGTCACTGTGCCAGACACACCAGTTCCATGACTGAAAAAAATCTACAATCTTCAAATCTTATTTTATTAAACTTCACTTGTCCTTCCTATCTTTCATCATGAACATAACTAAGCTGTGTGTAACCTTATTATTTTATTATATACATTATTAATTTTTGTCAAGGAAAAATTTACATTAATAAGTGTTAATTTTGTACATACTGTACCAAGTGACATCAACTTCACCAGCAACATGTTTTTACAGAGAGAAAATGTAGGTTTTTCCATCACAACTGGAGTAATGGCTTGGAAAGTGTTCAGTAAAATGCTTTAAAATGATGTTTAGGAGGAAAACTTTGCTGTTCTGCTTAAGGATGAGGAAGGTAAGGTATTTGTCAACTGATTTTAGCTTTACCCAAATTGCTTACTCCACTCCACTGACCGTAGCGCAAAGCTTACCTGTGCGAATACCTGAATTGATGCGAAGGGTGAAAAATTTGCTCGTTTCAAGCTTGAAAGTTTCTTATTTCGCATTGATGGCTCACGGACTTCTTGTCTTCCACATGGTAGACCTGGGTGTGCTACCCAGGCATCGCTTCAAACTCTGGGGTTGCAAGTGCCAGTCCCAAGCCCAGATAAAAATTTGCTTTAAGAAGGGCATATAAATCAAATGTGTGGATCATAAACAGTTTATTGTTGCAATCCTTTAGCTTGTAAATACAAAGGACCAACAGCATTCTATTGGCAGGTCATTTTTCTTATCTATTTTAGGAAAAAACATTCGAAATGATCAAGAAAAATATTTGAAAATAGAATAAGACAATGAGTAATGATATTGGGATAATAATCTTATTCTTTAAAAAAAAAGAAAATAAATATTGGGTGAAATCTATACTATTTTAGCTTGCTGAAATTTCTGCTAAAATATGCAGCGTAAGACTTTTACTCTGTACTGTTTGCTTCCTGCTGTTAGTGGAAAAGCTGTCGAGGCATCAAATCGAGTTGTGACAAGAGTGAGAGAAAAGCAGACGTTCGATAAAGCGACAGTTCTCCTCAGACTGTTATTTTTTTACATGTTTTTTTTTTCACAGTCACATCTCCAGACTTTAACCTTCTGTCTTCCTTGCTGTTGTGTTTAAGTAGTTTGTGCTTTATTAGCAGTAAAGGTCAGCACAATTTGTGGTGGGATTTAGAGATTATTGTGCAAAGCTCTGATTGTGGACGTTTGTAGTGATCTTAACTACCATACTCACCCCAAACACATACACACGCACATATACACAAACACACACACACACACACAAACATCAGATAGCAACAATGCATTATATTATTCTCCAGCTTATACTGTAGGCCTTATCACTGACTTCCTCCCACTGGACAGGACTCGTCTTATAGCTTGGTGTCTCTGAAGTCCAAGTCTGTAATCCAGTGTGGCTCGAAAAAGGAGCTAATAGAGTGTGTGTTGGTGGGACGGCTCAGTCAGACAGGAAGCTTACTCCATCAGGTGAAGTGTGTTCAGAGGAACTTCTCTCTCTCTCTCTCTCTCTCTCTTGTTTCACTTTGACTGCCTCAGTGTGTGTTGTTCTGGTCCCAGCCTCCATCTGCTCTCCTTTTCATTGTTTAAATGCTCTGGTCCGTGCACTGGCTTGGCCACTCCCAGTCAGGGTTTCTGTGCACATTATTCTAAATGAACATAAACGACTACAATAAGTAATAATAGCTGTTTTTTTCTGTTTACATTTGACTGTCGGTCTGTGTATAACTGTGTATGTGTGATAGAATAGGTGTTCTAATGTTGAGTTTGTTTCTGGAAAAAGAGGGTGTAACAAAACCCTAAATATTATATTATGTTTAAAAAATTTTTTTCCTGTAAATAGTTGAAAAATGAAGAACTCTGTGGTTGTAAAAATGTTTTAATTGCCACTTGTAATAATGAAAAAATATTATTGATGGTTAATGATGCTGATGATAATTATGATGATTATGATGATGATACGCCCTTCTTGAACAAGGGCATTTGATGTCCACTGTATTTTCATTGGAGTAGGGATTGAGGGGGATGAATGAGCGGCGAGACGAGAGAAGGAGAGGCACAATCTGTGACAGAACACAATGAATTCAATTAGATTAAACACCCAAATTACTGTATGTGTAATTCATCTGTATAAGCAAAGCAGCCTTAATGACATAATTGTGGGTATTAAAGTAACATCTTTTCCAACTATGCTGGCAGATATTTGGGGATGATGTATAAAGGGTTATGTTCACACAGATAAAAAGGGTCCCCACTTGCATTCTTGCAACCACCTGAAAGAATTTCAAGGTTAAACCTCTCAGCTGGGTTTTAATACACATTTAAGGATACAAACTACACAGATCAGTCATAACATCAAAACTAACACATGTTGAACTGAATAACATTATCAATTATATAATAGTAAACCAAGCACCAAGCCCCAACTTCATCAACTAGATCAGCCCATCTATCCCACTGAAAAAGCTGTATCAGAACCCCAAGTGCACCACAGATTGCTGTGTATGAGGCTTAGCAGGCTGAGTGTTCAAGGTTGTTGACCTCTAAATTCCCCAGATCTCAGTCCAGTTGTGGATCCATGGAATGCTCTGGACAAACAAGCCCGATCTATGGAGTCTCATCCCACATCCCAAAGGATTCACTGCTAATGTCCTGGTGTCAGACCACCATAGCAAACCCACAGACATCTTGGGGAGTCATGCCCCCAGAGGACAGAACGGTTTTGGTGCCACAAGAGAAACCTAAAGCGTAGGTAGTTTTAATGATAATGGTTTTAGTTATGGCTGATTGGTGTATATTTCCATAAGCAGACTGAGGGCAGTTTTTGGAAATGAAGAGATAAGAAAAAAATATTTAAAAATATATATATTTTTGCAAACTGAAACGAGTTGATAATGAGATGAGTCATATTGTGACCTGAGAGTTCTGAGACACAGACGGTTGATCTCCTTCTCTTGTGCTGTCTGTGAATTTGTCCCAAACCGACCCTGCTTCCAGTGAAGAGTGCTCTCCGTGTCAGCACTCATATATGTGTACAATCTTCATGGATTTATTTCTGTATTTTTTGCCAACTTTGTATAGTGTAAAGAAGTATAAATATATGAAAAAAAAGAGTACTGTATAGATTCTAGCTGCCTGTCAAGGCCCACAAGTATACAGTATATAAATGGTAGAGTAAATCGGTCAGCCGCGTAGAAGCATTCTAAAGGAATCATGCTTTCTGTAGATTCTTGCGGTGCCACGGTTTCTTTTCTTTTCCTCTTTTTTTTCCCACCTTTGATTGTCTTTATTTTTTATGAATTACCATGTGGCATCTTAAAGGTATGTGTTGCTTCCTGTTAATACTTTGTACGGGTTGTTTATTTGTTTGTTGTTTGTTTGTTGATGAACACAGCGAGGTTCAGGCGCCCAGGAGAGTGCATGGGAACGCAGAGAGGAATTGTGGGAGTTTGTCTGCGTTTGTGTAACATGTTCGTTCGAAACTTAGTCCGATGCCTAGTCTGTGTTAGTGCTATACAAGCTTTTGTGGGTGTGTTAGATATTTCGATGTCTATGAAGTGCTTTTCTAGCACGGGTCAATGTTTCCCCTTCTTCTTCCATCTTCCTCTTTATTAAAAATGAACCTGTATAATAAGGGACCCAGAAAAAATCATTAAAAAAAAAGATAATACATCAAGCATCAAGGAACAAAAGACTTATTAAATACCTTTGTCACACCGTCTTAAAAAAAAAAAAAAGACACCTTCGGTAATTATTGGGAACTAGGTAGCTCTTGGCTTTACCTGAGCATTCCGTGTTTATGATGTATATAGCCAGGACATTTCTCCCTCCTCATCCCACATCCCAGTGTCTGACTATGTTTAGATGTGTGTACTATAGGTATAGAGCTGTCTCTGTAAGTGAGCATGTGAGTGTGTGTGTGTGTGTAAATCTTTTTACAGAGTGTCAGATTAGTTCTGGGTTGAAGATGCTGTCTGGACGCCTCTGTACTCTTACGCCACTCCGTACTCATTCGAGCATCTTATATCTTCAAACATTCCATGAAAACTATTGAACTGGTGTTTGACAGAGGGACGGGAAAATTTCATAGAAATGAAGACTCGCGATCATGCCTTACAACTCAGACCAACTGTCCTGTCAACATTCATAGCACTAAATGAATCTACATATGTATGTTTGTATGTATGTATGTCGAGGAGTGGGGTTAGAGACTGAGGTGTCTGTAAGCTCCACCCAGAAGCACAGAGGTTATGCGTTTCCTTTCTTTTTTTCTGCCTCTCCTGTTTTTTGGCCGAGCGGACTGTGATTTAATTGGTGGACATGTTTTCCTGTCTGCCCCCCACCCCTCTGTGTGCGTGGGTGTGTGGGGTGGGCGGAGCTATGGAGCTGAGCTCTTACTATGTTCTATGATTAAAAAAACAAATAAACAATAATTTGTACAAATATCTGCGAGTCCGGCGTGTTCTTTGCACTCGTTCAGAATGAACCCTGTTGCTAAATTATTGACTCAATATGCATGATTGGATTTGGAAAAGAACATTGTGCTCTCTTATACTGTACAGTACATACAAACATGCACACTCACACACACACACACACACACACACTGCATATCTACTACTAATAAAGTTGATAAGCTCAATTGTGCAAAAAATGTTTAATAATTTAAATATTTGAAGCGCATATAAATTTGAGAGGGAGTTTTTGCAACCATTTACGAACCAGTGTACCGATAATACAATACACTCTGCGTAGTAATGCATTTGAAGCAATTGGTCATGCTCGGTCAATATTAAGAGCGAGCATGTTGTTAATTTCAGCATGGCACATTCATTTGTTACAGTGTAGCAAATAGTTTGGATTTGTTAGCTACAAAGTGTGTGTGTTAATAGCAAGTGACTGAACAGCAGGTGTTGTACCTGTCTAGCCGAGAGCCATCATAACAGCAGCCTCGAAACAAAAGGAAACCTGGACAATGGAAATCAATATGAAAATAGCCACGCAGGAGAACAATGTCAGAAAATAGAGCGATTCACGCTATAGAGCAGACACACATACATACACACACACTGAGCCAGGTTCCTGTAGACAAGGACTGTGTGCTTGTCCTTTCCTGCGCTGCAGCAGACGGCTGAATCCACCCGACGCGACAGGAGCCCCAGCTTACATCACGTTACTCTATTAATAGACTCACATTGTACACACCTTAACTTTTACTTTCCCCTTTTTAATCTCTGTATTCCCAAGTTCTCTCATTTAGCACTACACACTCCATCTTTCTCTCTCTCGCACACACTCACACTGTCATCTGGTTCTTCCTAATGATTTTAATCCACTCTTTACAACTAGGAGCTTTTAAGTGTGGGACTGATGCCATGTAATAACCACTTTTTTTTCAACCTTGGAGACTGCACCCCGCATCCTTTTTCTTTTAGTGCAGCGCAGAGGAAAGAAGCAAATGTTCCCTGTTTTGACATAATAACATTGCAGTTCAGAGAAATGTGAGAAATTCTATAATTGCAAAACACTTACAGACGGATAGACTCTGGCAGCAGGGCCTCCAGGACAGATGGGGACGAGATATGATGAGGGGAGAAAGGAGAAACTGAAAGATGAGAAGAGAAGTAAAAATTGCAGAGAAAGAAAGTGGTTTGATTTGAGTGAAGAATAGACAGATAATGCAGAAATAGTCAGCTCCAGGAATATCAACACTGGTTGTAAAAAATTTATCATTATTATGATGAACACATGGATGTTTCATGTTTTTGTCTTTCATTATCATAAGAGAAAAAAATATGACATGTGAATATGGTAATGGGTATAAAATAGACACAATCAGAGTCATGATGTTAAATGGTTCCAAAAGTCTGGAATAGTTTAGTTTAGAAAACAGCAGACATGAGCAAACTGCTCCAGCCAAAGAAGAACTCCAAGACTAAATTTAAAGTTTCTGCATGAATTATATATAATTATTTATATACTATATTGCCAAAAAGTATTAGCTCACCTGCCTTCTCATGCATAAAGGCTTTCAACAAGATTTAGGAGAGTGTTTATGGGAATGTTTGACCATTCTTCCAGAAGCGAAATTTGTGAGGACAAATTGTGATGTTGGATCTTGCTTTGTGCACTGGTGCGCACTCATGTTGGAATAGGAAGGGGCCATCCTCAAATTGTTCCCACAAAGATGGAAGAATGAAATTGTCCAAAATGTCTTGGTATGCTTAAGCATTAAGAGTTCCTTCCACTGGAAGTAAGGGGCAGTAAAACATCCCCACACCAGTTCACAAAGCAAGGTCCATAAAGACATGGATGAGCACAGAGTCCTGACCTCAACCTGATAGAACACCTTTGGGGTGAATTAGAGTGGAGACTGGAACAATGGTCAAAAACACACTCCTTAAACTTGTGGAAAGCCTTCCCAGACGAGTTGAAGCTGTTATACCCGAAAGGGTGGGCCAACATCCTGGAATTAAAGTTCATATGCATGTAAACCCAAGTGAGCGAATGCTTTTGGATGAAACCCATTTTGAGTACCTGTGGTCTGAATAGTCCACACAGACAAACCAGAGTATAATGGCTCTTTGTCTTTTGTTACCAACAGGCTCGCTAATGTTAATTACTGGTGTATATTTATCTCGTCAAAACAGTGAACCATACAGTCATTGTTAAAGATTTAACAAGTAAATATGACCAATTAATCTAAAGCAAATATCTGTGTGTGCAATATAAGTCATTCACAGTTAAAGTTACAGTTGTAGTCTGTCTTAAATCAAATTTGAGGTGCATATAATCACATTACAATAAATCTTGGTTGTTATGAATTTTTGTGCTCTGCACTGAAGTCTAGCTGGTGTTATTATTAATGGTTTTCGTTATGGCTGATCAGTGTATATTTCTAAAAAGCAGACTTGGGGCGGTTTTTAAAGTGTCTACAGTCTGGAAATAAAGAGATAAGGAAGCGCTGACAAAATGTAATTATTATTATTATTATTATTATTATTATTATTTTAAAGTGAAACGAGTTGATAATGTGATAAAGGCATATTGTCACCTGGGAGTTTATGAGAGAACATGAAGTCTTAATTCCGTGCAAAAATGCATTCCTCATTTCAGCTGAGCCTCATATGAAGCATCTGCAATTTCACTGAGCTAAATCAAGTTGGTATCTTTCAAAGACATGGCTGGACAGCAAGGAGTGAACACTGCTTACTTTTTTACACAAAGGACATATACTGTAGAGTAGAAGGCAGAAAGAATATTGAATAACTTTCAGCATTGATAAGTTTTATGGATAAAGAAAACACCATCTTTCAAAGATGGAAATAGCTGCTCTGCTCTGCTTGTAGTTTTATTTCAAGGAAGATGAGGCTTTTCAGATGCTAAAAAATAAAAAGGTTTCAGCTTCTGCTAGCCCGTGCTGTAGTGGTTGCCAAAAAAAATCTAGAGGAATAAAGACGTGCTTTTATTATTTAACAAAGGCAGATCAAAGAAATTATTAAATTACTCAAGCGAATGGAAAAGAGGCCCTGGACATTACAGTATGCCATGACTTGTTGATAATGACAAGATTTGACATTAATTAAACAATACAAAACTTTATAAGCTTGATAATATATATTTTTTTCCCATGAAACACAAACCAAATACAGTATGTAAGAATTCACTCTTTTTTCGTAATCTTAATCTTACCGTAACAAGTGAGCCTGTTTAAGACACTTGAAAAAAGGAATCCAGAGGAATCCAGAGCCCAGAACTGGCAAAATATACTCCCCAGGTTTCCATCAATCACTTAGTGCTTTCATAATGATATGGTAATCATATAGTATCTGTAATATTGTGGATTACAGTCCTATCCTAATAATACGGATTGGTGGAATTGTTTCGTTCCTGTCCTTTTCACTCGAGGTAGCCTACAGTAGGTCATACTATGGTGTACAGAGAAGTGTTTCGTGAAACACTTATGTTTTATTAGAAAATCAATGCAGTTAATAAGTCTACGTTTAAAATGTACTAAAGTAATAGTACACTCGAGTAAAGTACAGATACACGCACAAAAAAATCTTAAGTATAGCGATGAATAATTTGTATTCTTTTACTTGCCACATCCAGAGGAGACTGCCCTGAGTTGGGATTTCTAATAAAGAGGGTATTCCTCATTCCTAAACAAAATTCCGATATGTTTGCAGTATATATTGGAATTGTTTTATTTTAGAGAATGTAATTTGACATAAAAGCAAAATCAAATACTAAATCTGTTTTAGTGGGAGATGTGAAAGAAACAAAGATTGAGAGTGTAAAAAACTTGAAGGAAAGAAGTAAAGGAGAAAAAGAGTCTAGAAGACATCAGGAGACAGATTCGATATCGCTGCTTTATTAGATCTAACTGGCTGTGGGCAAAAAAGTCACAGACTGGATGATTGATTTGCTATGACAGATGCACCCAAAATGAAGTTCTCTCTCTCTCTCTCTCTCTCTCTCTCACAGACACACACACACACGCACACACACATACACCTCCAAAAAGTGTATTTTGAACACAGCAGTTGAGAACTCGAATACTTAAAAGTTGTTTAAATTATATAGGATGTTAGTTATTTAAAGCCCTGCAGACCTCCACTATGCCCTCCTGCTTTGGACAACATATCGCAAGGTTGATTCTGAGGTTTAAATATTCCCACTTCTACATGATTTGAAATTAAACCTTTTCTTGAAACAATAAGTGAACATTTGCTGCAATCCACACATGATTCATTCCCAGTCTAAGTTTGTTAAAACATGGTCAAACTGGGGAAAAATCTCTTGGCCACCCACAGACAAGGGTCTGGATCCTGTAGATCCTTAGAGTGTGCGATTTCACAGCTATCGCACATGATAAGGTGTCAGTTTAACTCCTTTCGCTTTGAAAATGTAATGCAATCCAGTGACCAGTTCATGTGTGAAAATTATTTTGGAGAGATTGTGAATATATTGGTAAAGGATGTTGAGGATAGAACTGCCAGCCTAGGGATCTAGCGGAAGACTAATGAGGAGATTTATGGATGTAGTGAGAGAGTTAGTTGGTGTGAGACATGAAGTTAGTTGGTTTGATAGAAGAGGATGCAGAGGATAGGGTTAGATGGAGGCATATGATCCTCTGAAAGGGAATAGCCGAAAGACAAAGAAGAAGAATGCTCCAAAATGAAGTCATGGAATATGCCTGCACCATCAGGAAGGAGAAAACCCAGTTTATGGGATAATCTGGTCATTTAGTATATTCAGGTCATCAGCTGACTTCAATTTATTACTACATAATGATGTTGAGCCTAGACCTGAACAAATGAAGTGAGGTGTGCACTATGCATGATGGGTGCACTACTTCATGTGCTTCCCTTCTTACCCTAATGCACCCATCGCTCTGGAATAGGCGCAACCCAAACTCATCAGGCCACATGACCTGATGCTTCCAGTGTTTTGCTACCTACCAAATAGAATAGTTTTTTTCAAAGCTTCACTAAGTAGTGTATTTTTTATGGCCACACAGCTGTTCAGTCCCAGTTCTCATTGCATTGTGTGTGGAAATGGTCTCACTTTCACTATTAAGCACAGCAATGATTTCTCCTGTTGATTTATTTTAAAAAGCAAGTGAAAGACCTTCATTTATGTTTTTTGCAGGAATTAATAATGTGTTGGACAGTTGTTTAAATTATTTAGGATGTTAGTTATTTAAAGCCCTGCAGACCTCCACTATGCCCTCCTGCTTTGCACAAGCATGAGGAAACTCTCCACGGCTTGCTCGCTGAATAAGGTCTCTGAATTCTCCAATGAATTGTGGTTCCTGAAACCTTAAGTTTGTTTGCCCAAGAGACAATTTTTTTTGTCAAAGCATTTTAGGCAGTGAGTGGGGTTTGTGGCTTCTGGATCGGCTGGAGTGAGTAATTTTCACTTAAGTCCTACGGGAACAAGAAGGGACAGCTACAGGGAGCAGGTTTGGAAACTGCTGTCACCTTCAGTTAGTGTCAGCCAGACCCCAATACACCATTTCCTGTTCAATCTAATAAATAAACAAGGCCAATGTGATCTATTCTTTTTAATTATCATATACTATTTAGCTAATAGTTAACAACTGAATTCAAAAAGGGAAATTGATTAAAATTCCTTTTTTTGGGTAATTCTACACACAATACTTCACAATGTAAAAACAAACAAACAAACGTGTTTGTAGTGTTTTTGATTTACATAAAAGAGACTGAAATAACACCATTTACATAAGTATTTAGACCCTTTATTATGACACTTGCACTTGGTGCATCCTACTCCTATCTGTCATCCTTGAGATGCTTCTACCAATTTACTTGAGTCTACCTGTACATACAGTAACTGACTTTGGAAATAAATAGAAAAGGCACACAACTGTCTACATAAGGTCTCAAAATAGATGGTGGATGTTAGCGTAAAAACAAAGCCAAGGGTTTGAGATAATTATCTGTAGACCTGTACATAAACGTTTTTGCAGCATTGAAACAGGTAAAGAAGAAGGTGCTCTCCAGATCCCGTATCTGGCTGCACAGTCAAACTGAGTAATTGGTAATGAAGGACCTTGGTCAGAGAGGTAACCAAGAACCCAAGGGTCCCTATAAATGAGATTGTAAGTTCCCTTGCGGAGATGGGAGAGACTTACTGAAGGACAACCATCAGTGCAGCACTCCACCAATCAAGCCTACAGTATATGGTACAGTGAACAGACAAAAGCCATTGCTCACTAAATGGCAAATGACAGCTGGCTGGGAGCTTGCCAAAAATCTGAAGGACTCAGACCATGAGAAACAAAATCCTCTGGTCTGATGACATGAACTATTTGGAATCAGGAAATCAGTCACTGTGCATCACCTCATTAGTAACATCCCTGCAGTCACAGTTGTGGAAGCATCATGCTGTGGTGATGTTTTTCTGCAACTGTGACTGGGAGACTAGTCAGTATAGAGGAGAAATTGATGTAGAAAATAAAACCCTGAATAAAGAGTGCTTCAGAGTGCTCAGGATCTCAGGCTTTGCTTACAGTTTACATTTCAACAAGACAACAAAGCAAAACATACTGCCAAGAAAATACAGGTGTAGCTTGAGAACAACAGACTTTTGCACCTGAACCCAATGGCTGTGCACATCCAAACTGGTTAAACTTGAATAATTTTGTCAAGAAGAATGGAAGAAACTTCAAAAAGACACAAACAGACTGTAATTGCTGCCAAGGGTGCTTTACCAAGTACCAAGTGATGGGTCTGGGATATGTCTTTTTTTTTATAAATTAACAAAGTAATCATGGCATGGTGACACAGTGGTTAGCACAATGGCTGTGTACCTCCAGGCATGAGGGTTCAATTCCTGCCACGCAGGTTAAGCTAACTGACATTTCCAAATTGCCTGTAGTGTATGAGTGCCCCTGAATAGGATAAGTGGTATAGAATATGAGTGAAATCTTTTTTCAATGTTGAGTATTGTGTGTAGAATGATAAGAAAAAAGGATTTTAATAAATTTTAAGATGAGTGTTAAATACAGTATAACAGAATGTCAAAAACTTGAAATGGTCTAAAGACTTTCTGTCAGCACTGTATATTCATTGTTGCTAGGATCTGTGAATGGTATTGAGACCAACAGTGGTGTCATTAGCAAAACTTCCTCCAGGTCTCACAAACTGTGATGTCATGGAAACAGGAGACATTGTAAAGACTTAATACTGCTCTACTCTAAAGGGACCATCTGGACAACATATCGCAAGGTTGATTCTGAGGTTTAAATATTCCCACTTCTACATGAGTTGAAATTAAACCTTTTCTTGAAACAATAAGTGAACATTTGCTGCAATCCACACATGATTCATTCCCAGTCTAAGTT
>JAQMYJ010000012.1:24248910-24264282 GCA_030014305.1 Clarias laeviceps
GTTGGTGTGAGACATGAAGTTAGTTGGTTTGATAGAAGAGGATGCAGAGGATAGGGTTAGATGGAGGCATATGATCCCTCGAAAGGGAATAGCCGAAAGACAAAGAAGAAGAATGCCCCGCTGCGTAAAGGCCTTATATCCACTATTTATGGTGGATTGATGGGTTCGAGTCACACCCCTTTGAGTAAAATTAAAATTGCTTGGGAGAAAGATTTAAATTTGTCATTGTCAAATGATACTTGGAATTAAATTCTTAAACTTGTCAACTCAACTTCCTTATGTGCTCTTTATTACAGTTTAAGGTTGTACACAGGGCTCATTTTTTTAAATTTAAACTTTCCCGTTTCTATCCAGACGTTGATCCTTGTTGTAATAAATGCAAAAGCGGAGAGGCGTCTCTTATTCACATGTACTGGATGCCCGAATTTAGAAAAATTCTGGAGGGATGTTTTTAAAACCTTGTCGTACATATTGAAATGCGACCTTGAACCAGATCCTCTGATTGCTCTTTTTGGAATCACTGGAGAGGAAGATAAGCGTCTAACTCCAGCTAAACAGTGTTTATTATCTTTTGTGACACTCCTGGTCAGGCGTTCTCTTTTATTCAAGTGGAAGGATGCTACGTCACCCACTCACGCCCAGTGGCTCAGAGATATTATGTCCTGTTTGGCCCTGGAGAAGATTCATTACTCAATCCGTTATTCAGACTTGAAATTTCAACAGGTGTGGGGGCCCTTCCTTCGCTTTTTTCATATACATTTATAGTTTGATTCCCTTCTTATTTAATTGTTTGTTTGTTTTCTTTTTTTTTTTTTGCACGCAGTACCAAAAAACTTCCAGCTCCATATTCTTTTTGTTCTTTTTTCTCCTTTTTTTTTTTATGCCTGGCGTAGCCTTTCTTATGCCTAGCCTTTCTTATGCATGTAAAGCTGGCTTGGAGTCAGGAAGGGGGGTAGGTGCTATAGGGGTTTATAAGGGGGTTATAACATTACATGTTTACCCTGTTATATCTCTGTTTAAAAATAAAAATATTGTTGAGAAAGAAGAAGAATGTTCCAAAATGAAGTCATGGAATATTCCTGCACCATCAGGAAGGAAAAAACCCAGTTTATGGATAATCTGGTCATTTAGTATATTCAGGTCATCAGCTGACTTCAATTTATTGCTACTGTACATAATGATGTTGAGCCTAGACCTGAACAAATGAAGTGAGGTGTGCAGTACTGTATGCATGATGGGTGCATTAATGCTTCCAGTGTTTTGCTACCTACCAAATAGAATAGTTTTTTTCAAAGCCTCACTAAGTAGTGTATTTTTTATGGCCACACAGCTGTTCAGTCCCAGTTCTCATTGCATTGTGTGTGGAAATGGTCTCACTTTCACTATTAAGCACAGCAATGATTTCTCCTGTTGATTTATTTTAAAAAGCAAGTGAAAGACCTTCATTTATGTTTTTTGCAGGAATTAATTATGTGTTGGACAGTTCTTAACCCAATTGCAGTAATTTCAAATTTCAAATCTTATTCTTTGCTTGATACAGGCCACTAATGTGATCCTTCTGAAGTTGAGACTTTTCAAGCAGAGTATAATCTTATGTTGGATGCTGACCATCATTGGTCTTTTCATTAAGCAACTTTTGGAAAGAGGGAACGCTGGACAAGCAGTACATGATTTAGATCATGATGAGGTTGAGGTTATGTCTTAACTTTGAGTCAAAGAAATGGATTTATTATATGTAGTGCTTCAATGTCAATCCACTATCTACTATCAAGGCATCAATATGAGACAACATACAAATGACATCAATACAGGTACATCAGTAGAACGCAAAGGCTTTTAACCAAGTGTTTAATTAGAGGTAGGATCAATGGCGTGGACTTCCCAAGCTTTTATACTTTTCCCAATAAAGCTGCCAAGAATTGATATTGAGAGTGATGCCATAGAAAAAAAAACATTCTGGACATTGATTTTCTAGGAAAAATTTTATTGCCACAGATGTTACCATTGTGTAGATGGATCAGGGTGTGGACAAAAATTTTGTTTATTGTGACAACAAAAATCAGGGTGAAAGCTTTTTTAAGACATGACAAATGGTTCTTCATATAACCAAGTGTGGTTACTTGAATGGGTCTTCAAATAACCAGACACCCATCAAGTGTGTGTTTTTATATTGGGTGGACAGTTTCAATCACTCACATCACTGCGCTGCTTGAACACTCTCTCTAATGGCGTGATCCACAAGGGCAGCCAAGCTGGGCCAAAATACCCTGTTCAATATTTTGGAGCATGGTGAGAGGTGGGACAGTGACAGGTGACTCTGCAGGAGGCAGGAGGAGTTCTGCTGCCTAAAGAAGCTACTCACAATAAAGGTTGGATGGAATAAATGGGAGAGCTGTAGAGTTGACGGCAAAAGGAGACTGTGGTTGGTTGGTTCCAGAGTTCAATTAATATTTTAATAAATAAATCAACCATAGATGTGTCATAAAGTTTACCACTATATTAAAGTTATATATCAGGCTGTAGGTGACTGCTCAGATGCTCTTGAGCTTGCTTTCAATTTGGATTAGAACTAAATATAAGAAATATCAGGTGTTCGCATAATAAGTTGATCCATAGAGTAATCATTACTGGTTTACACAATCTGGAGGAAGCGTGCTTAGCCGTGTTTAAAGCTAATCCTCTACAGCTGATGTACAGTATGTCTTAAGTCTCTGACCCATACATAGGCTGGTATATGTCCCTTATTCACTGCTAGGCTTTTCCCCCACAGTAATGCAGGCATTTTTTTAGTTTCTGCTCGTTTCATAGCCTTGTTGAAATTACTAGTGGGATTCAGGTTTTGTGGTTGGTTAATCAGGAACGTTCCACCCTTTAAGCTCCTGACCTGAAAACCTCCTCAGGCGCTTTGTTGCGTTGGAAGATGGAGCGTTGTTTACCAGGATTTGATGGATGTATTCTGCTCATGTTGTTTGGAGTCATTCATCAAGCCAGACTTGTGGGTCAGTTCACACATCTCTATGCCATAGCCTAATGCATAACAGAAGAAAAGCAGTGCCTTTCCTCCATACTTTCCTGTTTCCATCTGTGTTTCTGCTAGATTTGTTATGATGCTCATGCTTTTTAGCAGCTGGGGAAATGTTTTATGAGTAATTATTTTTAAGAATTGTGATGGTTTTGACACTTGCTTAGACTTCATTCCACAAAAGGAATCACATCTGGACTAGATTTGTGAGTTGGCTTTTGCAATATCTAAAGATGCATAACTTTAACATCTATAAAAACAGACATCTGTCTAATTGCAGTTGGCCCTCTACAACTGTTGTTTCATAACCATAAATTGGAAAAGAAGGATGAATTTAGGACAAGAAGCAGACAGTGTGTGCTCAGACTTCTGACAGAACAACACCGCCATCTCGTGGTAGGAAGTGTAAACGACACTGTGACAGCAGGACAACCACAATTAGCCTTCAGAAATCAACTTTGTGAAATTTGCCAGAAATCGATAACTGCAGCTTTTCCCCAACTAAATTCAGCCTGTTAAACTGCATATGCAAGAAGTGATTCAGAAGAATCAAGCTTTGATTTGTTTGATTCATCGTCCGGAGGAGGATCTAGAAAGAGCTGCAACAAGAGCTGCAGTTTGCTCTGACCTAGTTGTCTCGCCATTACAAACTGGCCCTTCTCACAGTAGCTACATGTTCAATATCTTGTTACAATGGCGTCTGGAAGTGGGTGGGATATATTAAGTGAACTCTAGGCCTTTAAACCTCAATATGCCCTAAGAGTTCTTTACGTTATCCTCAGCAAAATAAGATACAACGGGGCACTCAAGTCAAAAAGGGGTTTGTGATTAAATTTCCCTGGAATGAAGGTTTAAATCTGACTGACATTTACAGAAAACTTCAAGCAGAGTACAGTGATGAGATTCATAAAAACATTTAAATGGTGCAAAGGTTTTAAAGAAGGCCGGACGTCCATGAATGATGATCCCAGCCAAGGTCGCTCAGAGCCCGCTGCAGTCGTCCCCATGAACAATCAATGAGTGGAACACTTGATCTGTCTGTGGAAACTGTACATACGTTCATTCATTTACGGAAACCACATGAACATCACAGGAATGTATTTTTTTTTCTTGAAATAGTTAGTGTACATGAGTTCAAGTAAAATAAAACTTATGTGGAGAGAAGTTAAGGATCCACCTGTCTGCCTTGCATCAATGAGGTAAAAAACCAACCCTGAGTGACAGCCAAAGGTTTGAAGGCACCATTGGAACTGGCTAACATCTGTGTTCATGAGTGTACAGTACATAAAACATTGAACGAGGAGGGTGTCCGAAGGAAGCTGCTGCTTACTAAAAAGGACATTAATGCACGCATGAAGCTTGCGAAAGAGCACATTGCGGTAATGGTAAAATGTTTTGTGTTCTGATGAAACTAATATTGAACTATTTGGAAAGAATACACAGAACTACATCTGCCATAAAAGGGCACTTCATATCATCATGAAAACCTTATCCGAACCGTAAAGTATGGAGGATGATTTTGGGCTGCCTTGCTGCATTAGGGCTTGCAGTTATAGAGGGGATGATGAATTCCCTAATGTGAGTGTCTGTACGTCAGTTGAAACTCTGTAGAAGTTGGGTAATGCAACAAGACAATGACCAAAAACACCAGAGCAAGTCCACAGCAAAATGGCTGCAGAAAAACAAAATCCGTCTTTTGTAGTGGTCACGTCAGGGCCCAGAATCTGCAACAGATTCAGGAGATAGTGATGCTATGGAATGACTTGAAGAGAGTTATACAGTACACATGAGATGTCCAAAGTTGAGATGTCCATGAGCTAAAGCAGTTCTGCCAGGAAGAATGGGTTAAAATTTTTCTTGAACAATATGCAGGTTTAATCCACAAGTACAGGAAGCACCAGGTTGAGGTTATTTCTTGGTTGAGGTTTTCTTGTCCCTGTATACTTTCATTAAGATAAGAAAGATTACATGCACATAATTTTATATTTTTAAATGTAAATTAATGGATGATTCTAACTAGGGAGAAAACAAATGGATGAGAGAGTTCACTGAAGCAGACATGAATGACCTTGTGTTTGAGTACCAGCAGTACCAGGATACCACAACCTAACAGGAGTTTGGGGAAGAGGAAAAAGAGGACCTGGCATAAATCTGTCAATCATGTTAATTTTTTATCCATGTGCGTTTTTTTTTTAGGCATTTATAAAAAGTTAACAACTTTGCCTATGTAATTTTAAATCCCCCCAAAGTATGAATAATGGCCAACAGCCATTCTGTGTGATTCTATGATTTAATAATAAGACGTTTAAATACTTTACGGTGGGAGTAAAGGCACTCATTCTGTAAAGAGCTTATCCTGTACTGGGTTGTGGACTGGTTGGCGCCTATCCATACTTCCATGGGTGCTAGGCTACACACTGGATAGGGTGCCAGTCTGTCACACACACTGTGAGCAATTTTGAAACACCAATTAACCTAATATTCATGGCTTTGGATCGTGGGAGGAAGCCAGATTATCTGGAGAAAACTCACCAAACACAAAGAAAATATGCACAACTCCACAAGAACAGACCTGAGGCAGGAATTGAACCCACATCTTCAGAGGTGTGAGGCCACAGCATAACCCCTACACCACCATGCTGCTAGGCTTCAGGGTTTAAAAAAATAATGATAATAATAATAGAGTATAGCCTTATAACAGGCTACACCCAAATGGAACTGCCTTTTAAAATAGTACAGTGCATCTGAAAAAAAAAATTCATTTAAATAACATAATTCAAAAGGTGAAACTGTCATTTATTCCAGTTTCATTACATGCAAAGTGAACAATTAAGCCTTTTTCTTTTTAGTTTTGATTATAGCCATTATCACAGTCAAATCACAGTATCTCAAAATATAAGACTATTTAATTTCAATATTGAGTAAATTACTATTGAAGCAGTATAAATGCTGTATCCCTCGGTCTAGTTTAGTACACACAACCACAATCATGTTGAGGAGTGCTGTCCTGACACTTGTCCAGAAAATGATTGACAGCCTTCACAAGGAGTGTAAGCCACAGATGCCCATCGCTGAAAGGGCTGCTGTATTGAAGCATATTTATGGAAAGTTTAAAGGAGGGGAAACTATGGTAGGAAAAGTAGGAAAAGCAAATGAGATGACTGCAGCCTTGAAAAGAGTGTCAAGCAAAGCCAATTCAAGAACCTGGGAGTTCTTCATAAAAAGTGGAGTGAGGCTGGATTCAGTGAAGTCAGGATGAGGAATAGTGAAGAGGCACAGAATCAAAGTTGCTTGAAGTCCAGTGTGAAGTCTGCCAACTTGCCTTACCTTTTGCATTGTTGAGTCAGGGGTGTTTCACCTCCCTCTTGACAATACCCCATACTGTAGATCTCAAAGGTTCCATTTCTTTAAGATAGATAGTAGATTTTAACTTAATGTCAGGGCTAAACAAGGCTAGACAAGCGAGTTGTGTATGAAATAGCCTCAACGTGATTTCTTGCTGAATATTGACATACACAGTACAGTAAGTTCGCTACATATGAGCAATTGAGTTACAAACTTTCCAAGATACTAACATGTGTTCAAACGTGGAAGTTATGGTCACATATCCAGTGTACATTGTCACAGGCATGATTCTAAAGAACACTCAACTGCAACATGTGTATAGCCAATTGTGTTAGTATCCTATTACCTAGACAATGTTTGTCGGACTTACGAACAAGCTCACGGAATGAAACTTTTCGTATGTTGGGGACTTACTGTATCAGTCAAGAGGATAGCCACAAGTTGGAAGTTGTCACTAGACACCAGAAGTTGTCTTCATTCTTTTCAAAATTAATTATAAATGAATTAAAAACCCACTAAGAATACATGAATGGGGCAAGTTAATCAAGGCTTGAAACCCCTGAGACGAAGGCTTGTGGCTTGAAACCCCCGAGACGAAGGCTTGTGACTTGAAACCCCCGAGACGAAGGCTTGTGACTTGAAACCCCCGAGACGAAGGCTTGTGGCTTGAAACCCTCTGAGATGCGGGCTTGAATTCAGGAACAGACAGGGTATGATGGGGGGCAGAGAGTAGGGTGCGATGTCCATAATACTCTTAAAATTACAAGTTCTGAATACGGATGTACAGATGACATTATGCTCAGGCAAGCAGACTGGTAAACAGAAGTTGAATGGATCCTGGTTAAAAAAACAGGACACGAACAGGGTGATGGAAACACCAGAAATCCATTTAGCTCCTCTTTCCTGAGTTTAGAAACCAGCAGATGGTTTTAAAGCCAAAACAAGGCACAGGTGTAGCTCATAACTGCTGGGAGAGATGGAGAAACCATTTGAGCAGGGGTGCTCTGGAAAAGAATCAAAAGAGCAGTCCAGACCGGAAGCCAGAAATATGACAAGCACCTCAGATTAGAGGCGTTATGAAAGTTTCATCCTGTTTTACAATGTAGAAAGCAATATTCATCAGTAAAGACCATGGAATTAGTGTCCAAACTTTTGACTGGTAGCATATATGCTTAATATGTTTGTTATTGCTGTGTACTGCTCCGATAGTCCAATGTTTTAATGTGAAAATCTGATACATCCTGCTGCATACTGTGCAGTTTGCTAAGTAACTTTAGAAATTTAAGCAATTCAAATTACTGTATGTATTGTCAAGTTTAGTAGTGTAGATGCTCTTCCAAGGCGTAGTAAGTCAGACCCAATATTTTAAATAATTCATATTAAAAACAAGCAAAAATGTAAACAAAGTGATTAGAAAAAAATCGTTAGTACATTAAAGCTAAACAGAAAAACTAGATCTTTAAAATTGTGTTTGTATCATCCATAATGCTAAAAGGCTAAAATGTTTTCTTTTTGTAACAGCACAAAATTATGTAGTATGTCTCACTACAAAAGAAGTTTTAATATATAACAAATATATAATTACAAAACAATAATACAGTTATGTATAAAATTATTGCAGTTTATGTCAAGATTGGTACAAATTGGTTAACAGAGTGTATTGTTTAATATTTACATTATATCTCTTACCCCAAAAATTATTACCAAATAATGTAACTACAAACTTTGTAGAAATTTTATATAACATTTCGTTCAACAAATTTATCAAGCTTTATTCTTGATTGTAAAATTTGTTATTAGTTTTAACTTTTTTTCTTCCAGTAATACTCCATTTTAGCCCGTGGAGTGGTGGAAAATAACAAATTACATTTACTCGCGTTATTGCAATTGAGTAGTTTTTTTTCGTGTACTTCTGCTTTTTAAAGTAGTTTTAAAATGACTTAATTTTACTTTTACTTAAGTATGTTTTGTTTGAAGTATTGTACTTCGCTACATTTGAAATCATATTCGCTACTGAGTAAAAAATAAATGAATAAAAATGAAAAATAATTTTTAAAAAATGCAACGGGGAAGGAAAAAATTGCACCCAGAAACCACTGCACTGATTGATTGATGGGCGGGGAGAACAAACGCGCTAAACTCACAAGAATGATGGAGACGGACAGAACAGATGCCAGTGATGCAGACCCAGCTGAAAGCGAAATGCCATCAAATTCTTATAAAGCAAACCCTTGGCCATTGTAACGGTCACTACTATGTTGTATACTGTACCATATTATGTATGTACTGAATGTTGCCCTTTTAAGAGTTGCCGCCCCTCCCCCAGTGTGTGTGTGCTGCAGAGGTGTGTGTGTGTGAGAAGGAGAGAACGAGTAGGAGCCCAGGTGTGCTGCACACACCCCGAAACGCTCTATTCATTTACCCTTTTCTTTATTTTTACTTTATGTTTTGCATTATAATTTTGTGACGCTGAAAGAGGCCGATAAAGGTTTTGTGCTGAAAGTTATTCTTGGCTCTGAGCTCTTTTTTCTTTGAGATTTTGAGAGTTTGAGATTTATATCCGCTTGTCTTTTTTGAACTACACTAGAATCCCCCATCCCACCCCCGCTGTTAAAAAAGTTTGTACTTGAGTACAAAAATTTATTACTCTTTCCACCTCTGATCCCGGGTGAATTTGCTTGTTACCTTTTTTAACTAATCATCTTTCTCATACTCAAATAAATCTGTAAAAATGAGATTAGGAAATTTGTGTGCTTATTCCTTAATTTGGTATTTTGTAAAGATATTTATTTTTATTAATTTATTTCATTACATTTATTTAATTTCATTTTATTATTTGGAAATGTCAGAATTTATACATTATTTCATAATTTTGTCTGGCTGCTTACATAATTAAAAAAAATAAATAAATAAATCGGACATTACGATTGAAACAGTTACTAAGTACTTGTATAGTCTTTTCACAGAATACTTTTTTACTCTTACTTGAATAATATTTTTGATGACTACTTTTTACTTCTACTTAATAGTAATATTATTTTGAAGTACAGCTACTCTTTACTTAAGTACATTTTTTGGTTACTCTACCCACTTCTGCTTATTTTCTTTGTAAGAGTAGGCATAATTTAGCTGTACTAATCACTTACTTTTTTCAGTTTCTACTACAATGCAGTTGGTTTCCCCATTACTGTAATATTCTGTGGCATGATTGCTGTTTTCCCCAAAAACTCAGCAAAGACATTTCCAAGATGTCTAGTTTCTCTAAGCTAGTCAAATTATGAAATCAAGTTTGTATATCTACACCCAGATATTCTTTTTTAACTAAAACGAGTTACATTACATGTTGTCTTTAAGTCATTTACCACGTTTAAATAAATAAATAAATAAAATCCACATTGGACAAGCATATTACCTAAAGCCCTAAGGTAACCTGGTTTTATGTGAACAACGTTTGTATTCAAGGACATTGAGTTGCTTGAATAATTAGTTGTAGGAGTAGAATTTTAAATGATTAAACAAAACAAGTTTTACTTTCAAAATGAATCAAAATATTCTCTAAATGTTGATCTCTCTTTGAATGTAAACAGAAACCCATTTAAACAATTTTATAGGTATTCTTTACTAACATTACTTCTAAAACACTACTAAAGAGTGGTGATTGTTTTAAATGCAAGGATACTAATAACTAATATAAAATACTTTTATTAAACTAAACTATACTAAAATAATAATATAAATAACATAAAGTAGTATTTTGCACATTTATTTACTTAGCATGGTGACTTTGCAAGAAAGAATAAATGCTGGCAAAGGGCCCAGTTTCACCCAATATGCACCTAGAGAAGTAAGTGAAAGAAATGCAGGATGATAGGGAAACTAAATTTAAATACAGTGAAACCTTGGATTGCGAGCATAATTCGTTCCGGAAGCGAAAACAACACTTGTAAATCGAATTTCCCCATAAGAAATAATGGAAACTCAAATTATTCGTTCCACTGCCCAAAAAACTAAATTCGTAAAAATAATGAATACCAAATATAAAGTAAAAATAAAACAAATTAACCTGCACTTTTCCTTTGAAAAGAATCATGACAGAGCAGTGTTTCCGTTAAAAGAGTGTGTGTGTTTGTGTGAAGGCGAGAGGAGGAGGGTGTGTGTGAAGGCAAGAGGAGGGGGGAAGGAGCACGCTGTCCAATGACGCATGCGCACACACACTCACAATGTGTGACAGGCTGACACGGAGAGAGAGAAAATGGATCTTCAACCCCTCTGATGAGACTTGCTTTTGCTTTAAAGGACAACTTTCACAAACCCACACATACAAACACAAAATTAAAGATGTTTTACACGCACACACGTGGCCACAGTGTTATAGTAAACAGTACACGCATGCATGGATGCTGATTATACCAGTAAGTGACGAGCACTAAGACCCAGCAGGGGAGATGATTACCCACAATTCCTCAGCGCGCGCGCAAGAAAAACTATTGGCTCAGTTGTGATCATGTGACACTCGGCATCAAAACAAGAAGCGCATGCGTGATACATGATACTCGATATTCGTAAATCAAGACTCACTTGTTTTTCAGGTCAAAATGTATATAAAATTTTTGCTCGTCTTGCGGAACACTCGCAAACCGGGTTACTTACAATCCGAGGTTCCACTGTATATTCGTTTTTTTTTTTTCTTTTTATAAAAGGATATCTTAAGCTTTTAGGTATGCCTAGAAATTAGCAAAAAAAGTCCTTATTATTCTCTCTTTTCACAGGTCAGAATGGGGCTGGAAATAACTGGGTAAAAGGTCATTATACTGAGCGGGCAGCGCTGGTGGACTTGGTGATGTATTTCGTGCATAAAGAGAATGAGAACTGTGACTGCCTACAGAGCGTCCTGCTCACTCACTCCCTGGGCTGGGGCACTGTATCAGGCGTGAGCACGCTCATCAGCAAGATCCGCAAGGAGTATTCTGACTGCATCATGAACAAGTTCAGTGTTGTGCCTCCTGAGACACTGTGGTGGTGCCCTAAAACGCCACTCTGTCTGTGCACCAACTCGTTGATTTTCATGCACCGTAAGCCATAATCATCAAAATTAAAACCATAAAAAGCTTGAAATAATTCACTTGGTGTGTAATGTATCTAGAATATGAGAGTTTCACTTTAGATTGTACTCAATTTAACCTACAGTATAACATAATCTTTCAGAATGATTTTAGTTAGTAGGCACCAGTGCCGGCCCGTGCAACAGGCAATACATGCGGTCGCCTAGGGCCCCGCCTTACAACAAGGGCCCGCGCACGTTATTAAGAGCATTTTCTTCTCACCACAACAGAACATAAATGCATAAACATATCTTTATACTCGCAACACATGGACCCATTAAACATGATACAATTCACAACAACGTTATTAAATAAAAAGGATAGAGCTGTATGATTAACACATGACAAATTGCTGAAAACGATAATAATAAATACAAAACAACAGTATAAATGAAACCATAAGGGTTGAAACATACACAGAAGCACCACATGCTCATTTACAAAACACCACCTGTGATATACTGGGAGAACTGGAGTGCTGTAATGATCCTAAAATTTGTATACACAGATTCCACTATCTCTTTAAATTGCTTACATTTGATCCAAAATATCCTATGTTAGTTATGCACTTACCATTTATTAATGTTTCATTGCTTATTAGGCAGTTGCGTTACAGAAAAGGTACTTTAAAAAATAAAGTTCTTGATATTTTTATGTTTTTGGTAATATGGATTTAACCTGATTTGTGTACTGTATTGCCTCTCACAACGTCGTCTGTTTTGGTGCCGATTTACACAGTGCAGGCGTACAGGCTAAATGTGTAGTTAATGTCTGTGCAAGGTAGCAGTATGTACAGTTGCTATGTACAGAAATATAAATCAGATAGATTAACAAATAGGTTAAGAAAAACAAGTGTGTTTATATCTGATATTCCTTTTAGTATTTAATTCAAGCAAAAACAGACTTTGTATACACATTCTTAATTCCAGTTTTCATGATCTCACCTAGAGCCTCACAACCCCACACTGGTACTGGCACTGGTAGGCACAATATGTATTTTTCTCCAACAGATGGAGCTATTGATTTGATCTTTTTCTACTTCCTAAAAAGTTGATAAATCAAAAAAAACTTTAATTAATTTTTATTTACTCATGTAAAAATTGAGCATACCATTTACAGTATACTGTTTAAGCCATGAAAAAGTATTTGTGTATTTAAAGTATGCTTTTATGCAAAGAAGTACAGAAAGGTGTAAAACTGACATCATAAATTCATTTAGTTATTAAGGGACATTAAGGCAGTGTAATAAATAAATAATTTAAAAAATTCTACTTATTAATTATAGGCATTCTTGGTGGCAGGGATGATAAATGCTGGAAGGAACGAACACCACGAAAATCTACAAACTTTTTAATTGAATGCATTTGAATTGCTTCAGTTTTAAACCTGTGAATTATTGAAAACCAAAAAAGATAAAGGTCGTTGTTTTGCAGTTTACAACTTGAACACCATCAGGTTCATTCAGGCTCACACGCACCATTTTATTTTCAACTTATTTTTTCTTTGCATTTAAAATAAACACCCAACAAATCTCTGTAACTAAAATGCAGCAATATAAGTGGGCTTCACTACATACCTTTTCTAGTCCTTTATTGTTCTGAAATTTGTTAATTGTTCTTAATTGCTCTGAAGTTTAATTTGAGGCCGAAAAAATTTTGTTCAGTACAGTGCTTTACTTATTTTGTAGCTCTGAAAATTATAAATAAATAAATGAATATAGACTAAAATAGAACATCAGCTTCTTATGTCAAATTACTGAAAACCATATAAATTTAAACATTTACATTTCAACCAAATGTGTTCCCAAAATCTATGAAAAATATAGCCATGTCAACGATATATCAAATACTTGCTAAAAAAAAAGCGACAAAGACTATTCAAAAAGTAATTTTCAGTTACTTTTAAATTGCATGGTATTTTACATTTGAATTCCTGTTACATGCTACATGTTACCTCAACTTCCTGTAATGTAGGACATGTTACCTCGCCTACCTGTTTCTGTGTTTCTGATTGTCAGGGAGAAACTCAGCAGATGCAGAATAGCGTGACGAGGAAGGACTTTCACCCTTCAGTTTCTCTCTCTCACACACACCTACTGTATGCTCATCCCATCTCCTTGCTTTTCCATCAAGTCAAATTTCACTCCTACACTCATCTTCGTTAAACTCCATTAAGTACTTGGTAATAAGCTTACTCAGCAATCTAACAGTGTGCTCTGTGCTCAGGATTATCTACAGGTGCGTCCTAATGGCCGCAGACTTTTAAAAAGCCTGTTGTTTGCCGTCTGGATGTAAGGTTTGATTGACATTCTTACTCTCTCTGCATAGATTATCATGTCAAGTGGTTATAGGCCAAGATGACTAGGCGTGTATAATCAATCTCACAGACATTTCAAAAAGCTGTTTAAATTCTATTAAGTAGTTGAGAAAATTAGACCTTAATCCAATTCGCTAGGAATTACTAGACGTGAGGGGCAAGATGATCCTGGGGATGCATTCTCTGTTATCATAAACACCCATGGCTGTACTGTATTATGCAGTATATGGGAAACTAGGTTTATCTAGATAAACCATGCTGTATTGCCTGCATTCTGGTGCTGCAATATGATGGATTTAGAGAATTCCTTATTATATTGTTGTGTATATCACTATTATTAGTGAGCTTTCTTTTAGTTTAAAGGCAAAAATTTGGGCACCCCCTTATTTACATATTAATGCAGTATAAATTAAATCATCTTTCCTGTGTAACATGGGGTACACGCAGAATGGGTGCCGAATCATTGCATACACACTTAGCTAGTTTTGTTAATATGAGAAGAACACCCAGAGTACCCAGAGGAAGCCCCAACCCTGGAGGTGGGAGGTGCATCTAACCACCATGCATCTCTGCTTTATGTCGATATTAACATAACCAATATGAAAATGGATGAAGATCTGTTTTAGACTTCTAGAGAGTAGAAAGACACAATTTTAAAAATGGTTTAATTTATTGACTGATTTTCCTCAGCTTTTACTTTTCATCAGAAAATGGTCTATATTGGAAGTTCTTTAAATGAATTAGGGAGGACATATTTTAAGTGTTTCTTTGGACTAAGTTATTGTGAATTATCCAATAAAAACTGCAGGGTTGCATTGGAGAGTAATGATTTTTACTATTAGTAAGAGTGCTTAAAGTCGGTTGAACATAATTTGTCCTTTGCTTGAATCCCATCTACTCTAATCACATTGTAAGCAGTGACTGAGTTATGGTGTACTGATGCCAAATATGACCATATGAAACAGCGGAGCAGTCTGAACTGAATTTCCATGGAGATACGGTGCAGTAAAATATGCGTTATAGACAGTGAGCTTTGTCACAGTGTGCAAAGTAGGCCAGTGAGTTCTGCTCTCTTTCAGGAAGACTCAGCTTTCATCCTCAACACCTCAAGACCATATCAGACACACCGTCTGACCCACTGTAGTTCCTCTCATACCACACCAAATGAGTCTGCTAGTCTGAACTGCAAGTACCCTGTAAAGTCCTTCAAATTTTAAAAATAAATACAACTCTATATTCCAGTGAACTTAATATCCTCATGTCTGTGTTTCCTTCTGGCTCTCTCTTTTTAGTTATGCTGTCATAGTTAGTCTTGCCGGAGTCCCTGCTTGCACTCTGCACTAAATATACATTCACCTTTTACATTGTTCGACTGTGACCATACTGTACCTAACTGCCATCTCTCCATCTCTTTTGCTCTCTCCTCTTCTGCTCTCTCCTCTCCCTCTTTCCTTTTTTCTCTACCTGTCTCTCTGTCGAGCTATACATGTCGTTCCTTAGCTGCCAGTGACCCAGACCTCCTCTGCCCTCTGGACCTGTCTAACTCGTCCTGGAGTCCTGCTTCTGGTTGGAGATCTCATCACATGG
>JAQMYJ010000012.1:24264382-24279717 GCA_030014305.1 Clarias laeviceps
CATATCATTTTGATTCATACACATTCACATTTCATACAAACTTAATTCTTTTGATTGTGTAAAGCTGCTTTGTGACAGTGTAAATTGTTAAAAGTGCTATACAAATAAAATTGAATTGAATTGAATCCAGAGTTTATACAATAAGGCGTTAGATAAACCTTTGTGCTGAGTCTTTCTGAGATAATTACATTTGTACAGTAGTGTAAAAAGAATATGACCTTGATGATGTGTCTGCCGGTTTTGCAACACAGCAGGGTTTGATACACTTAAGGCAGGCTGGACTAGAGGAGGAATTCACAAACACAGAGACATTGGATACAATGGATGAGAAACAGACAGGTATAAGTACTACAGACACTCACGTAGTACTTATACTACATGGATATTATAGGAGTTACATGATGACTACTATTTCTTTCCTACTCTATTAGCAGATCATTTTCCTTAAAAAAAAATGTTAGCAATATTTAAGCCTGATCAAAATACACAGCTCAGCCATAACATTAAAACCACTGACAGTTGAAATTAATAACTTAATAACAAAATCACATTATAATGGCACCTTTAAAGGGTTAGCCCATTACCTATTCTACAAACCGAGGAACACAAAATTCCAGAAACTTCCAAAAAAGCTAAAGTTGTTGCATGTTTACACTACAAAGTAACCTTGGGAATAAGGCTACCATACTGTAGGCATACCAGCTTCTCACCTCTTAAACACAGATCGCCAGTCCCTCTCCAGCACTCGTTTCAGCATTGTTTACCTCGCATCTAGTCTCTTTGCTACTTGTGTTGTGTGTACCCTTTGTTTTCGTGAGAAAATGGCTTGTAAAAAAAGCAATTAAGTGGTCAAAGCAAATCATCAAAAGCTAAGAGTGTTTAGTTCAGTAACAACCAATGAGCGTTAGCACAATAAAGCTTTTTTGCAGCCACAGAGATAGAAAGAGAGAGATTGAGATACAGCTTGGCAGAGCTTATGACACACGCATGCATGTCCCGCAGAGCGTGAACTTGAATTTGACGGATTGAAAGCTGTGAGTCTGGGACACACCTGTTTCTGTTGAGTCGTTTTGATTTTTTAAAAAGTTTTTAAAAGACAGGATTCAAACAAGCCTGGAGGCTCAGGTAAAATTCCACCTGTCTCCTGAGTCTCTCTGTAATCTGTCACACTGCCGTTCTACAGCTGGAGAGACTGTTTTTCTTGTCGCTATTCCCTAAACAATACAGTTGAACAAGTATTTACAGTACATAATATTTACAACTGTATTAGGTAGTAAATGTTATGGACAAACAAGCGTCTAAGTGGTCCTGAAAAGAGCCAGATTGTTATGGCTAGACGACTGGGTCAGAGCAACTCCACAACGGCATTCTGACAAAAACCTGTTTTAATTTCAGGGCAAATTTAATAAAAAGTTGTCTTTTCAGCTGTTTCAGAATCCAGTTCCTCTTCTTATTCACATGTATGATGCTCATTCTCTGTCATGACATAGTCGTATATATTATATTAATAGCAAGTAGTAAGGCTTTCACCAATGACGGTGCAATGGAAGTGAAGCACATTTAAAGCTCATTTACTGTTATGTGTTAGAATGCTTTGTTACTGATCCAAAGAGAATGGAGGGAGAATAAAGTAGAAGAGAATGTTCTACATGATTAGGCACAGTGGATGCCTGCTTTATGTCACAGCCTGCAACAACCCCACAAACCTACATCCAAAACAGTGCAACTTAGCCAAAGGTATACGTCAGTGGGAAAAAAAAGACGTCACGGAAATGGACATAGCCATTCATTCTTTATCAACCTTCAGTTATTAGTATGCTTGTATGAATTACATGCTATTAGAACAGTACGTTAATGGACACTTAAGGATGCTCAAATAAACTAATGATAATGAAAACAGCAAGGAAATATCCTGTATATCTTGTAAACTCTTTTGTTAATCTTATAGAGCTTAATGCTTTGGTAATAAATTTTATCTTGTCCAGAGCCATACTATGTGACTAAAGGTTTGTGAGCACATCAGAGACATATGTCATGATTCCATAAACCTTTGCCAGATAGTTGGATGTTCACAATTGTATGGAATGTCTTTGAACGATTTCCCTTTACTGGAGCTAAGAGGCCCAAACCTGTTCCAGCATGACAATACCACTGTGCAAGACTTGATTTGCCAATTTTGGCATATAACCCCACTGGACAACTTATGGGATGAGTTTGAACATTGACTGTACTACAGGCCTCCTCACCTGACACTGGTGTCTGACCTCACTAATGCCCTTATGCATAGATAAACACGAAAACCAACAGTTACATTCCTAATATAAAATAGGGGAACGACTCCATATTAATGCCCATGATTTTAGAACGGCAATAGTGGAGGTGTTGTCACTTTTGGCCATATAATGTACTATATAGAATCTGGCATGTACAGACTTTTGCTTAGGATTACAGTATTTTGTGCCTTTAAAAGAGTTAACATTATTTTAAGAGTTAACTAATCTTATATATAGGATCTCCACACTCTTGCTAATGATGCCCCATTTTACCTGAAGCTTGTCTACAAAGTCACAGTTAACATTGGCAAAATTTCCTTGTGAGACAAAACCCTTTCCAAATACCTCATGCTACAATAACGATGAGTCAGAAAGTCAAAATGATTTAGCAGATGGTTTCTTTAACATTTCAGCAGACAGAGAGAGAAAGGAAGAGTGCATTCAAGAAACTGTATCTGATAGAACAGTTAAGCTAAAGACTTTTTAAATTTCAGTATTTTAGAATTATGTGTTTATAAAAACACAAATAAGTTACAAATTTAGCAATATATTTATTATTTAAAGCACGACTTTGTTCTATTATTCTTTGGTTTGGACTAGACTTTCACTTCATACACAGTGAAGCTCTAAACAATCGCAGATAAAACTGAAGTCATAAAGTTGAGGGAAAAAACATCAACTTCTGATTAGTGTCAATGTAAACAGTTCTAATCAGAACGATTTCAACAAGATTGAAAAAATATAATCTATATGAACACTAGTTAGGTTTGCAGTTTATCAACTTAATGTCAATGATGGAGAGAAAGAAAGAAAAAATTATTTGTGGCTTTGGTGTCTAGAATCACCCAGTTATCACATTTAGAAATATATCTACAATTCGAAGTGTCTTGAAATGTGATTCTCTCATTTTATGCAATTTTATTTGATAGGGTTTATGTAATAATAATAATAATAATAATGAAGTATCTGTGTCCCTAAAATTTTTTTGTCAATTTTGTTTGTGGTTTGATGCTAACATGTACAGACTGTCAAGATGAAATAGACAACAGTACAACAGTTCATAGACTTTTATACAACAGTCCTACAAATGCCTTTTATTACTAACAGATTAGGATTATTATTATTAAAATTATGTTTTGTTTTTTGTTTGTTTGTTTTTTTACCAGTTATTGTGCTCCATCATCACATATCGTCCCGTGACTGGTGAAACTAACAGTGACTAGTGAAGCTGGCAAGAAAAAGTAGCTGGAGTAAAAGTAGTTTTAAATTCCGATCCCTACTATGTAGCCAAAATGAGAAGAGAATAAACCATGTAGATTGTGGACAGTCCTGTAAATCTTGTAAGTTTATACTCCAACTTCATATTTCTCTCTATATTTTATACTATCAGCTACATTACCTTCCATGTTCCAGGGTTTAATTCCAAGTAGCACTAAATAGGAATTAGTGTGCAGTATATGGTATACAATCACATGTTCCACACATCAACTAGTGCCCTTAATTAGGAGTTAGTACTAAGTTAGTAAGTACTAGGGAGACAAAGATGACATAACATTATCAGATGTGTTTTCTTGCTGAAAGTGATTCTATGCCTGGTGTTGAATGTACTGTAGATTTTGACAGGCAGCTACTCTGTCCTCATACTGACCTACTTTCACCCATGCTGGTGATAGACAGTTAGGGTAATTAATGATTGTTAGAGCATCTGTGACACAGAGTGATACATATAGATAAACATCCCAGTGCGTCCCTATCATCTATTATCACAACCCAGGAAATTCCTCTCATCCAATCACATTACTCGGTCAGAACTAACTGTAGTATAATAAAATAAAATGTACATTTTTCAGAAATTTTAAATATTTGTGATAAACATTGCACATCCAGTCACCTTTAACAGTGAATCATTTGGTTCACTAACGGTCCACCATGCTCATTAAATGCACATTTTTTCTTCCATGACAGAGTGGACACATGAATAGTTTAGATTCTATATTGTTGAGATGGGGACAATAGATCTTTTTGAGAACATACATTATATAATGTATTTAGACTACTTTAAATTTGTCAATGCCAGGGTGGACATATGTTGTGATTTGCTCATACATTGCTTATCAATTTGCAGTTAATTTAGTTAAAAAGTGCTAAAGGTTGACTAACGTGCATTTCTAAGGTCTACTTAATAAAATTGATATGAGGTTATAATAACTCTCAATGGAACATTAGAATCATAATGACCCAAATAATTTCCACTTTACAGGACCACCAAGTTTAACAGGAAGGAGGAAGAATGGTTAAAAAAGAAGTATGCTGTACCCTGACAAAGAGGGGACAAGAGGCTTGAAAATTGTGACTGGAATAAATAAAGAGGAAAATATACTGGTCTTTGGAAGGAAAGAATGAAGACGCCTGAAAAAAATGAGTATTAGAGGACGCAGCTGATGACAGCTCACCTCTATACATCAAGGCTCATTTCACTGCCCTCCCTCCTTGTCTCATACTAATGTTTAAACATATTTGCTTCTCACTCTGGCCTTTTAAGGAGAAGAGTTCCCTGGTATCCTTTCCCCCTCTCTCATCCCCTCACACCATCCTGGTTTTCACATTTTGTCCTCTGAGAAACTCTGGCTCCTGCAACAAAGTTTATCAGTGGTAGACCTTCAAAAGCTCTGTAGCTACTGTTGCTTCTGGCTGCCTTGTCTCATGTACCTCCTTCGAATGAATTACAGAGCTGGTGTGCATTGCGGATATTTTATAAGCCAATTTGAGTGCTCGATCTTTCTCCCAGCCATGCATGAATGATTAAAAAACATTTTTGCAAACCCAATGATTATTTAATGAGAGATTTCGTTTCAGGAAAAGACATCACAGCAATCGCAATATCCAATTTCAGATACAATACACCCAGTTTAGCGTAGAATTACACCCTCTCTCCTTAACCCAGTCACTTGCACGCAGACACACACACAAACACACACACATTGGTCTTCATTAAGTATAAAGCTGTTGCAGTTTCAGTCAGTTACAGCTGCACTGTATACATTGTCCTTCACAGGTTATTGAATGAGAAATTAAGTGCAAAACCTAAAGAGTCCTGTATTGTAATAATTTTTTTTCACAGTTGCTTTTACTGGATAAAACTACAATTTTTAACCTAATGTCTATCTACCACAATCCCATACCCTGTATGATTACCAGTAAATGACCTTTAATGTTAATTTACAGAGGAAAAAACTCTAAACTCAGTTTGTATGAAACTCATTTATAACCATGGTCTATTAAAAATTACTGATTTCAGTTACTGTAAGAAGCATTAATGCAAAGCACAGTTAATACAAAGTAAAATTTCTCCTTTCAGAATGTAACTAGTTTTCACATAGAGAAGCTTATCAGTTATCTGTTGCTAACCTAGTCATGTTGCTTTGATTGCACATACTGTAGATACAGGAATTCTCCTAAAGTAAGTTTAAGTAACATGAATCTATTACAGTATTTATTGTTTGTTACTCAACTGCTCAAGAAGAAAAAAACTGTTCTGAACGTGCACAGATAGAGCCTGTGGGTGGCCTAAACCTCTTCTCTTAGCCTAACACTTTATAATTATAAACTTTCAGGTGGCTCCTAGAGGACGGATGTTGCTTGGATTGCACTTGACACTGAAGACTTAACACCATTAGTGCAGCTGATCATAGAAATTCCACAATATTAGTTAGCTTAATTGCTAAAATGCCACCTGGTAAAATTGTTAACACACTCATCAAGGTAAGACTAAGACTTTCATGTTTGCCTTTTTTCACTATGCAATCTCTGCTGAACAATATCTAACTACACGATATTGTATAAGACATGATGTATCTTATAATTATACACTGTCCAGTTATTCTATAGCAGTAAAATAAAAAAATTGGGGTTTGGGAAATAGGAAGCAAATATTTAAATAAAGTATTTAAGAATATTGTGCATTTAAAAGCGAAATATACTGTCTGGCAAGGTTTATCTCACTGGATTATCTTAGTGGCATGGATGGAAGTGTTTCTTAAATGATCTACCCTGTTCCTAAAATATAAAATACAACATTGTTAGTCTATAGCAACCTGGTAAATGGTCTTAAAAGATTTCCATGGACTTCCCATGGCACTCTTTTTTCTCTTGAGCCCCTGCCCTCCAACATGTATAGAAAACTGTAGAAGTTATATTTTTGTATTCAAACATTTTAAAGGGTTAAGCGAATTCTGAACCTGTTCTTAAACCTCTGTTATGAGCGAGTTTCGAATTTAGGTTCTCTCGATTTTAGTACAAGGAACTGTGTCAATTCTTGTGTTGAATTTGCATATATGGTGTAGATGTGGTAGATAGACATAAGGTAAAAAAAATGCTAGAGTATTCTTTTAAAGAGTTAGTGCAATCCAAAGTCTAAGCTTGTTGTAGTTAAAGGGAAGGTGTAAAATTTTACATTCATCTTCCTTGCTCAGGTTCCTCCTCTTCATACTCGTAGCTTATCTCAGCTTGTTCATACTCCAGCTTAGACCTTCCATAATTGTCATACCCCTCACCCTCATAATCAAGCTCTCCCTTATCAAATGCCATTGTATAACTTTCAGACTCCAACTCTTCTTCTTTGCCGTGTAACATGACATCTTCTTCAGCTGATATTGCTGCATCGCTTGTGGTCAAAGTCTTGCTCATTCTCAATTTCTTTAGTATTCCATGAATGGTTGGGCTAGCTGCTGCGACTGCCGCTGCAGCCGCCTCCTCCGCCTCTCTTTGTGCTCTCTCCTTCTCTTCCTTTTTCCTCTCCCTTCTCTCCAAGGCATCCGCTGCCCCTTCCCCAACAATTATAACATCTTGTCCGAAACGTGGTGGACCCTTCACAGGATTGTGGTCATAGGAGAAGAGTCGGAGTGCTGGGAACTGCAACAGACTGGGGAAGTCTGAGATACTGTTTTTGTCTAAGTCCAGAATCTCCAACTGTTCCATTTTCAGGAGAACACGTGGGAACTCAGAGAAGCGGTTGCCATAGAGCCAGAGATTCCTCAGGCCTTCCATGCGGCACAGGTCTGATGGCAGCTTTTTGAGTCTGTTGTCACCTATTTGCAGTGAGTGCAAGTTAGGGAGATCATATAGCTGCTTGGGGAAGTGCTGAAAGTAGTTACTCTCTACCCAGAGACAATGCAGACGCTGCAGGTTTTTAAACTCTGGTGGCAAGCTCCTCAGACGATTGCTGCCAAGATATAGGCGGGTGAGGTTGGCCAACTGGCACACACCCAGTGGGATATCGTCCAGTTTGTTTAAGTCAAGTGCAAGAGTGCGCAGGCCCTGCAGTTGAGCAATGCTATCAGGCAGAGTGCGAATCCGATTTCCACATACGTACAGTTTCTCCAAATGTTCCAGGCCCACGACTTCCTTAGGGAGGAATCGCAAACGAAAATGGCTCAGGTCGAGAACTGGATCACCACTAGAGATTAGCTCGTTATAACATGAAGGCAGCTTTTGTACCACCTCTTCTTCTTCTTTCACTTTTGCAGTTTCCTCTTCGTCCACTTCCCCCTCACTGTCATCCACTTTTTCCTTTGCCGTTTCCTCCTCCCCCTCTTTTTGAGAGGAGTTTCCCATGCCCTCCTTTTTGGGTCACTGTGTATGGGATGTATGTGTCTGCCAGTGGGAGTATGTGAAAGAGTCTGTGTGTCTCAGGATGGGCTGTGTGTGTGTGTGGAAGTCTCTCTGGATGTTTTGCCCTCTCGCTGCTGAGCTTCACTCAGCAGGCTTTCCCTGGCACAAAGAGCTGCTATGCGGGGCTGCATGGTGTGTTGGCTGGGAGCTACCTGAACCCTGATGCAGGACAGCAAGGCAGCATGTCATCAAATACTCCCTCACGGAGGAGTCCCATACTAAGCACTAAAACAAATGTTACAGTTCTAGAACAGATAGTAATAGTAATAGTAGTAGTAGTAATAATAGTAATAATAATTGTAGTAATAGTAATAGGTGTAGTTATTGGAGGGGTGAACATTAATATTGTCAGTATGGTTTAAAAGTGTAATCCTGACACAGGTGTAACAGTCAGAATCCGTTATGACATTAAGTAGACAGATGTCTCAGAACTCTGCGCAGAGAGAAAAACTGCGTCTGAGACACAAACTTCTGTACAAATACCTTCCCGCGTGCGCGCGCGTGCTGCGCTGAGAGGAAAACCACACGCTCCCGGGAAGCGGCGTCGCATCCGGAGTCGCGCGGTCTCTTCTCTTCTCTGCTGTTAGTCTCACTGAAACCTTGTCTTCATCTGAGGGGAATCCGCGTGAAAACGCCGAATCGTCGTCCTGCTTTTGTTTCTGCAGCTCTTGAATGTGCTCTTCGGCAAAACTTCGAAGTTTACAATGTTAAGGTGAAAATCCAGTCGAGTCCGGTGTAAAGCACTGAGACAGCGTTAAGTGTCTCCATACTGTAGGAGCTGATGTGTTTGTGTCCGCCTACTACTACACACACACACACACACACACACGGTGAGTGAGAGAGAGAGAGAGAGAGACGTTCATATTCTCATCATACCATAAAGTAAAATCATCTCTTATCCAGTACAAACGCTATTCATATAAATATATAAATGTATGCATATAGAGCTTTTGTAAGTAGTACATATTTTCTGTAATAACGTCTATTCGTGTATATTGTATTCATTATTGTTTTTTAAATATATTTTTATATTTTTAATTGTTTGTCTACATTAATAGAATTTATATTCGTTTGCCTTGCTAGCATTAACAGATATGCCAAACTTGAATTTACAGAGAGCTATAGACAAACGCAGAGGGAGCTAGAGAGCAAGAGAGAGAGAGAGAGATGTTCGTATTCTTATCAAACCATAAAGTCAAATCTTATCCAATCCAAATACTATCTCTTCAAATATATAAAGTAAGTGTTTCCACTACTGTAGGAATTTTCTGCATTATGTATCTAAAATAACGTCTATTCATGTATATCTTTTATTGTATTCATTATCTTTTTTATCTTGTGTTATTGTTTGCCTACATTAATCAAATTTGGATTCGTTTGCTTTGGCATGGCTGTTTTAACATTATTAAAACAGCCATGCCAATAAAGTACCCTTTGAACTTGAAAACCTTTTACTGAGAGAGAGAGAGACACGCAGATGGAGCATGAGTAAGAGAGAGAGAGACTTTGCATGTAAACACTGCATATTATCACAAACTACAAAGGGCCACATGACAACTACACATTGGCTTTATTAAATCTCACACACTAATATTTTCTTATGACACCAGAGATAACAGTTCAGTACTTTCCTTCTAGATTTTAATAGTGTACTTCTGATCATTATATCAAATGTCCAAAGCTAAGATGTCCTGATGATGATAAGGCTTTATGTTCACACCTGGGAGATGTTATGATGGAGATAGACTACCTAACACACTGCCATAAATACATAACAATCAGAGTAGAGTTTTGTGGGGGCCTGGGCCCAATCCCAGAAGACTTTGAGCATGAGGTGTACATGCCAAACCATTGGGCAGGGCACACACATATGCACACACACACACACACACACACACACACACACACACACACACACACTTCCAGGCAATTTGAGATGGAAATTAACCTACAGTATGTCTTTGGACTGTGGGAGATACCCCGGAGGAAACCCACCAAGAACAAGTAGAACGTGTAAACTCCACACACAGACCTGAGGCAGGAATCTACCACCATGCCAACCACAATCAGAAATATAATTAGGAAATAGTTAGCATCTGAAGTTAATGTGTGCAGTCATAAACTTCCATATATCCTGGGGAATAAAAGTAAACATATAATGCAGCCAATGTTGTTGCTTGTTAGCACCATCCTAGGGGCAACCAGTAAACAAGTCATACAAATGTTTGTGTTTTTGAGAGATTATCTCCATGTGATTCCTTGTTATTTTTTGCTTTTACCAACCTACAAAGAGTTATCTTTTTAATTCATTTCCATTAAAAAAGTAAAAAAAAAAAAAAAAAAAAAAAAAATATATATATATATAAATATATATATATGGAACATTAAATAAACATCAGAAATTAAAGGGCAATTAGAAGAGCAGTGTACATTACCAGCAGATATAAATTACCAAATCTTTTTATGAGTATAATTAATATTAAAGTCACAGATGCTGGTCTGAAGGCGAATTATGGATAACTTAAATTCAATAGCTATTGAACCCTTGCCAATGGATGAGATTCCTGTGGTTAGCCATGTTTCAATTTAGTCAAATTAACTCTTTCTGTAAAAGTAGACAGTAGACAGTCTAGCAAATGATGGAGCCCAGGCTTGAACAAGACAAAGGACAAGACCTGTTTATTAACCTCCATTCCCCCTGCTGGTCACCAACTCAACAAACTCGTCCAGCTGAGGACATAATTAAATAAATAAGTGTACTTTTATTATAAGTGCAAAATGTATTTTTATTTGTTAGACTTACCAACAAAATTATTTATCAGGTTGTCTGAAGTTTTATGAAGATAAAGTACTAAAATACATTTGAGCCATCAGGGAAGAAAATCTCTATAGATGTGATGACCTGGTCATTCAACAAATTCAGGTCATCAGCTGACTTCATTTTATTGCGACATAACTTGCTAAGCCTAGACCTAACTAACAAAAAAAAAATTTGACCCTTTTTTTCTTGTTCTCACTAAAGTGCTTTTCTTATGACTACACAGCTGTTTAGTCCCAATCATGTGAGATTGTATCACACTGTGTACATATGGAAATGTTCTTATTTTTAACAAGTAAACAATTATGTTTTTTACTGTTGATTTTTAACATTTACCTACACCAAGTGTTTAAGGGATCTGATTTAGTATTGTAAAATCTCTTTAGTTGTTTTCTTAACTTGATGTATCTCAATAATTTGACTGTTCCAAAATGGCAATGTGTTATTTTACCTAAGTATATTAAAATAATGCATAGCATGTGTAATATACAATAATTACATAATTGCTTGTGAAAACTAGCCTATGTTAATAAATTAAACAGGCAGAACTGAAGACATCAGTTAACTGAAATGTGCATTGTTTGTACGTGGTTTGTTCTTTAAAGCTGATTTCTTTTAATTTGCCTAATTTTAGCTTTTCAAATGTAAAGTTAAAATTAAATAGCAATTTTTTGCTCTTCAAGTGTAAAGTAAATAATACAAGTACAGGGTACTGTTTTAAAAATCAGACCTTTTATAGCAGCAAGTGCTATAACCATAAGTATTTCCCGTGACAGCAGTGTAGCTTGTAGATGTCTAGCAGTACAAAGAGCAGATTGTGGCAAAGTGACCTGCGCTCTGTTATCAGTCAGTAAAATAAAAAGATTAATATAAGCACCTCATGAGTACGTGCAGGCAGGTATCCTCACTGCCAATCTGTTTGTTCATCTGCAGACCTTGTACCAATGACATTTTACCCATTTCTTATGTTATTTGATCATTACTATTTACATACAATACTATAGTATTTATTAGTAAAAATATAAAGAGAAAGCTGGATCATTCATAAATTTCTATTCATAGGAAAGTAAAGAGTTAATTAGGCTTTTTCATTATATAATACTCCCAAAAAGCTAATACTTAATACATTATTTGTAAAGGTATATAAGTAAACAAGAAGAAAGAAAGTTAAAGCATTACTCTAAAATAAAAAATATAGGCCTTAGATTAATTTCAATGGGTTGTAGATGGTAACAAAGAGTTATTGGTTGGTAAGTGACGTTGTGGACAATGGTTTATACCCCTCGTTTCTTTATATTGAATACTGTAAAATTTAATTAAACTTTATATTAAATTAAACAGACAGAATTAAAAAAAAATAATTATTTACTGCAACAGGCTGCAAAGTGCGTAAAAATACAATAGAATTTACAAATTTATTTTTTATGTAAGAATCTCAGCAGCAACCTCATTTCTCTTCTCTGTTTCTCCCCGGTTTATGCCTCATGTTAGATGTTTATGCCTAAATGATTCACAGGTCACTGTGTTGCTTAATGAGGAAAAAAAACATTCCTCTGACATTGGTCAGATACAAGGCTACATTAATAATACAAGAAGATGTAAACATTCAGATTCAGATTTTGTAAACAAAATATGAAAAGATTAGGGGTGGTTAAATTTTTTTGCATAGTACTGTCAAACTAATTCCGAGAGATGGCATAAGATCAAAACCATAAGCAGTGTTTACCGATAATGTCATATCAGTGTCACTGTCATACCGTCCAAGTGAACCAACACACACACCAGTCAGTTTTCCTTTATTCAAATTATCAAAAGCATTACATGGCCATAACATAAATTATGGGAAGATTATTGGATTAAAATGATTTTATTTATGAAACATTAAATGGTGTAATGAATCCTATTTTGATGTCATTATATTTAAAAACAATTAAATAGTTGGTGAAGAAAAAAAACAGTTGATCACACAAAAATTAGGGTTAAATGACATTACTATTTTTGTACAATTTTATTTACTTTATACTGTTTGTAATTTTTTGTGATTTGTGTGTGTGTGTGTGTGTGTGTGTGTGTGTGTACATCTGCGTGGCACACAGTCTGTGCATGTGTGTGTTATGGAAAAATAAAGCATTATAAATGTAATGCTAGTGAAAGACCAGGGAGTGGTATGGCACAATAGACTTTAGAAATAAGCCGTACTGTGATATTGCTTTCATGTACAGTACGTACTTTTTTGCTTTCATTAATCTCTCTCTACAAAGGAGTGGAATTGTGTCAAAGTAACATTCACATAAATGCCAGGACCCAACACTAGCAGAACATCAACCAGAGAATTGCCCAATCTTGGCTTCACAGGAGTGCGTCCTGGTGCCATGTCTTCCACAGGGACACACATGCACCTGAAATAATCCACATGAAATAAAAGAAACATAATTCATTTTTCATAATTCATAATTCTCTTCCCCATATACAGAAAACTGCTATACAGTGCGTGTTCTGACATCTTTCTGTTAGTGGGATCAGACAGGCTAGCCTTGAATCCCCACATATATCAGTGAGCCTTAAAGTATTAACTTGTCTTACTTTGACCTGTAGACACCCATAACCCAGTCTCCAGTTCACTACCCTTTTATTCTTCCCTGGCCTACCTTTGACAGGTACTTACCACCACTGGGTCACAATCCTCAAGACCTGCAGTTTTGGAGATGCTCTGATCGTTTCCTCATAATAATTTGGGCCCAAGTTACTCAGATCTTTACACTTGCCCATGTTTCCTGCTTCCAACACCTCAACTTGCTATCTAATATATCCAACTTCTTGACTGTTGCCACTTTAAAGAGATAATCAAGGTTATTTATTTCATTTTTGAACCTGTCCTTTAATTCTTATCACGTTTGCATTTTTTTTCTAGAACGCTTTACACAAATTCTTTTTGTCCTTTGGCCAGTGTTCCTGTTGTTGAAGGAAAGTTTATCCTGCAAAGTTTACCCTACTTCCTGCAGAAAGGAAGAAAAGTGTGAGAAACATGAGTTGGTGATAGAAATATGCTTTTCAGGCATGTAAAACCTAATCTGTTATAAGGTAGAGCATATTATTGCATAAACAGTTTGCTTGAGTGTGCTATTTGTAAGACAAACAGACAAACAAACAAAAATAAATAAATAATACATTACCACCATGTTAAATGATTTTTATGGGACATTTTGTCATCAACGAAAAAAAACAAACTATGAAAGTATGAATACTTTCAATCACTTACGAATTCAGAGAGAGACAATGAGAGAGAGAGAGAGAGAGGAATAAACTCGGTAGAATCGGTAAGTAGAGCTGCGCGTTGATTGGTCAGAAAGCCGCGGGACGCGCGCGCGGATTGGAGCAGAAGCGCTCGAACGATGTGTTTGGAACTCAGGAGAGGAGCGCAGTGATGAGAGCCGGTATGAAAGAGCAGCGGCGCACCGGGGGAGAGCACTGATAACACAGAGTACACGCGCTCAGCACGGAGGACTGAGCTCCGTTCAATTCACATCACGTCTACGTGCATGCAAAGAAGCAGCACCCTAACGAGTGAGTACATCTCTGCACGCGTTTACTGCATTTGTAGAGAGTCAGGAATCTGCCATTGTAATATGAGATGTGTTATGTCTTTGTACATGAACTTACAGAATACTTTTATTTAATGAGACTGTATTACAAACTAACAGCAACCAAACGAGACCTCTTCTGACTCCTCAGGCAGGTGCATTGCTCCTGAATAACGGTTTTTTAGTGGGAAGCAGTAATACAATATATAAAATATAAATAAGTAATTATTAATTTGTGTGTATTTATATAAGCACATAAGAGCCTGTCATTAGTTGTTAAAATGGATTCGTTTCCTAAAAAATGTCTAAACATTAGGAATACAAGTGCATATGAAAACATATTTTTGTTGTTTGTTTGTTTGTTTGTTTGTTTCTGCTTTCAATCTTTCCAGCAATCCTGGACAGCAGTCTTATTGTGTGTTCTTTGTTTATACCGGTGGTGGTGTATGTAAAAAAAAAAAACTGAACAACAATGATCATCAGCTATACACCAACATAAGGGTGACAGGATCATGTGCTCCCAAAGCTCACCTACGCCCACGGGAACTAAAGGCTAGCCTGTTTATTCAAATCCTTCAAAAACACCAATGCAGCATAAATTAAAAAATTCTATGCTAGAAAGGCATCAGAACACCCACTGCACCACAGCCTGCCACACAAAGGGCACAGCAAGCAAATGGCCACCAACCCGGCCTCCAAATTCTTTAGATCCCAATCCAATTGAGCACCCATGGGATGCACTGGACAAAAAAGTCCCATCCACAGACACACAACCAAAAGGCCCAGAGGAGCCACAACGGGAAGCCAAAACTCCTATGTATACTGTATGTTCCATTAGGTTTAGATTATTAGGTATCTCCACACCAACATTAAAAAGCAATGTAATGGGGAGATGGAGTTGTTTATTTGTATTCTATCCATCTATGCATCTGTCTATCTATCTGTCTAACTAAGCATGTTTATTTGTTTGGGCGGGGGGGGGGGGGGGGGGTG
>JAQMYJ010000012.1:24279817-24303989 GCA_030014305.1 Clarias laeviceps
GGGGGGGTGAGGTGTCTAACTCCAGTGCTTTTGCACTTTCCTGTTTGAGTGATGTTGACTGTTTGCTCACAGAGAGATGGGCGGCGGAGGACACCGGGGCGAGCAACTGGGGTCAGGAGAGACAAGTTCATGCAAACAGTACACCTGGGATGAGGTGCAGAAACACAATCGCAGGGGTGATCAGTGGGTTGTGATCGAAAGAAAAGTGTACAACGTGACTGAGTGGACAAAAAGACATCCTGGAGGACGCAGAGTTCTTGGACACTATGCTGGAGAGGATGCAACTGTAATTAGCCACCTCTTCAGATATTCATTTATGTTTTAAATTTAAACTTTAAATTTAAACTTTAACTTTTTAAACCACAGATGTGGTTCTTATATAATTAATGCATGAATTACCATGACACAGTAATCACACAGCTAAATCCTCAGAGTTTAATAACTACAATTTAGTTTGTGATCACTTGCATATAGGCCATTGAACAAGTTTTTCTATTTCACTGGAGTTATTGATATAAATCCGGTAGTGTTGAGCAAAAAGAATAAATATTGTTGCCCTTGCAGGAAGCATTTACAGCCTTCCATCCGGATCAGCGTTTTGTGCGGAAGTACATGAAGCCGCTGCTGGTGGGAGAGTTGGCGTCCTCAGAGCCCAGTCAAGAAAACGGAAAAAACGTATGGCTGCAACTGCACATTACTTTGTTTCTATCACTGACATTACATAGACATGGGCAGCGGATGGAAAATGTAGCACCTTTTTTATTCTTAATGCTATCTAATATTGATTTGTTGCAGATCAATTTGTACAGTATTTGACAATTCAGGTAGAATGGCACAACAGGCAGTCATACAGTATAATGTGAAGTGCCAATAATCATTTCAGTATAGTTGCCAATACTGCTCTGGCTCTAGCAGTAAATCATTTACATAGACAGGAACATTTAGGGGAGCCCTGAGATCTATGTTAAAGAAATAGTAAAATTATTTTTCCAAAGGTCTATCACACTGGATGACTCAATATAATTTCCCCACAGATTGGCTGCAGATAATTATGTCCGTAGTATAAAATCTGATGTCTATAGAATATACGCAGTTAGTGGGGGTTTAGACCAGGACCATTTCAATATACCAGCATTAACTTCTATATACCAATATAAACTGCAACTGCCAAGTATAGTGTATTATTGCGTTCACACTGACTTAAAATTTATCAAGTACTTACCTCCTGATTTCTAAGGGAAATATTTAGATAAATTATAAAGAAGTAGAGAAGTGCTTGTTGTAATGCTTTTTTTTCACTGCTAAATAGATAAAGGCTGAGTGACAAACTGGTGTAAATTAGTAAAACAACAAACAAACAAAAAAAAAAACAAATGTGGCTGATGGTGTTCTCATATACAGTATACAAAGCCGATCAGACATCGCCTTCTGCTACACTGTTTTATGATGCCGCATGGGTGTTAGTTCAAGAACAGTGTTCTGGCTGGCTTGTGTTTCACAGAGTATGCAATGTAGTACCCTCACTGGGTTGTGGCTGTTTTATAATCTGGGATTATAAATCGCTGGCGAGTGGGTAGGAAATGACAAATTACAAATTGGGAAGAAAAGTAATAAAAATAACACACTTGAATTTACACACTGGAAATAACACACTTGAGAACTTGAATTTCCACAAAATAGATGGTTTTCACTGTAACATAATTTATATATATATAAAAAAAAAAAAACGAAACAAAAAAACATGGGCAATACTAAGTACCTTCTTACTGCTTCCACAGGATTTAAAAGGGTTGTAGCCAGGTGATGCTGATCATCAGCACTTTAGGTGTTTGTTAACACAACACCAAGAGGGAAAGATACTATATAAGCAATGGTCTTAAGGAAGCAATTGTTAGTGCATATCATTGACAAACAATTTGAAGTTCAACGTCCTGCAGTGAAATGATTATTCCCTATAAGTGAAAGCATTCAAGTCCATGAAAGCACAATTAGAAGAAGACCAGAAAATTATGGCTTGTTTGGAGGAGCCTTTTCTGTCTAAAAAGAACATGGAAGCACAATTGCGTTTGCAAAACCGAATCTGAACAAACTACAATGTCCTATGGGCAAATGAGACCAAACTGGTGTTGTTTTGCCTTAATGCAGGGCATCCGAAGGGCATCTCAGAAACACCTCATACCCACTCTCAAGCACAATGGTGGAAGGTTGATGATCTGGGCTTATTTTGCAGAGACAGCACCTGGGCCCTTACAGTCAGGAAGTCGGCCATGAACTGCTCTGTATACCAGAGTCTCCTAGAAGCAAATGTGAGGCGAACTGCTCGACAGCTAAAGCTTGGTTGAAATTGAGGAACAGGACATGATCTGATGCACACCACATGAGAATTGCTGAAAATAATAGAACCAATGTTTTGGAATTTCCTAGTCAACTTAACACAACTGAAATGCTGTGGTGAGACCTTAAGAGAGCTGCGCATAAGCGATGCTTAATGTTGTAAAGAAGAATAGACCAAAACACTGTGAGAGACTGATAAAGAAATAGATTATTTTAAGTTAATGCTGCTTACGGTGGATTTACAAGCTATTGAATCATGGGGTACTTAATATTGCCCACGTTATTTGGCTTTGTCATTATTTTCGTTGAATAAATAATGGCACAGTAAAAAAAAAAAGTTATGTGTTGTTTTATTTGACTAATAACTGAGACTCACTGTGAGCAGATGATTTTTATCATGTTTTTAGAGAAATAAAAAATAGAATTACAGTATAAGAAGTGGCATTAATTTTGAACATAATTGTACAGTAAGTCCTTGAAGGCACACTTGCTGGAAGGTCTCAGAAACAAAGCTGAATAAGTAGGATTTGTTTGCTTGCATTTACCGAGGTGCTGTCAGGCCAGGTTGCATTAGAAAATCCTAAATAAGGATTTAATGTAGTTGTTTAATGTTGAAATTGTGGCTTTAAGGAAAAAAACATATTACAGGAATGAATTTTTAACAAAACAGTCTGTTGCTATACAATCTGTTGACCTGAACCTATTGAAAGCAGTGATTGTGGTGGTATGAGGTCTCCTGGTTCAGGCTCTACCAGCTATTGGCTGTTAAGGTTTAACATGCATGTGACTGTGTGTGAGGTTATTTAGGGTCAAAATAATGTCTCTGTATCTACTGCCACCTGTTGCCTCTTAGAGGCAGTACACTTTGCCCCAGTTTGCCAGACTGGGTCCAGTTTCATTCATTTATTCTATTGCTGTTCAGGATAAACCAATAATTCTTCTTATCTTTCAGACAGGTTACAATGAGATATATCACTTCAATAGGACTGTATTTAATTACTTCAAACACATTTGATGGTCAGTTGGGTTCTTTGATATAAACAGAGTTCTAAATCCTTTCATTCTGGACCACCGTGGTGGCTTCTTTGCCGAGTAAACGTCATCATCTGGTGACTGTGACCATGGAACCCTGCCAAACAAAGGGTTTTTTCCCTACAGGGCTGAAAGACGGAACCAAATTGGCTTTACTGACTGTGAAAGTGCAGTTACTATTAAAAACATCCAAAAATAAAACTAAAAATATTTGTAAATGGAAAAAATTCACATACTCCTTGAGCCCCGGAGGTCTTTAACCCCATTGAAGAACTATTTTACTATTTATTGTACACACATAACCTTATATAGTCTTAGAACAACATACATTATTACTTTGCAATAATATCTAATTATTAAGTATACTATTAATTCTTAAACATGCTAGTAAGAATATATACTTAGGACAGTATGTATAATTTTCCATCCTCAGTTCCTGTTGGTGTGACTCTATCGTGTCATCTATTTCAGGTTGCTTTAATGGAAGATTTCGAGACTTTGCGTAAGCAGTTGGAGGCACAGGGCTTATTCCGCACCAGTCCATTGTTTTTTATCCTATATCTTGGCCACATTCTCCTCTTGGAGGCCTTGTCTTTAGCACTACTTTGGACATTTGGCAATGGCTGGATTATTACAGCGCTAATATCTGTCATACTGGCCACTTCACAGGTAGGATGGCTTAATTTTTTTATATTCATATTTCAATCATTCATATTTTATATTGTCATATTAAGTCATAAGAAGGTAGTTACTGAAAGTAAGGGAGTAATGCACTATGCTATATCTATATAAATAAAAGCAAAGTTTTGTCTGTACATTGGTCAGAACATATCTTGATGTTTCATACATTGGTTGATGAATAGAAGAGAATTGGCAGGTGACCAAACTGGGGAGAAAACTAATGTAAAAAAAGTGGTACTGAGGCTATATGTTCATGTGTGCTTTCTCTCCTTTACTATACAGGCTCAGGCTGGATGGCTTCAGCATGACTTTGGCCATCTGTCAGTGTTTAAAAATTCCACCTGGGATCACATTGTGCACAAATTCGTCATTGGACACCTGAAGGTACCAGATCAAGTGGCATGCAACCATTTATCATATAGATATACTGTACACTGAAGAGTCAAACTACACTGTAAACCCTAAGGATCAAAGTAATTAAACATATTGAGTACTGTTAACTTAAATAATTACAATTAGTTCAAATTAATAGACTTTGTAGAAATGACACTTTTCAAGTTAGCTGAACAAATTTGATATTTTAAGTATGTGTAAGTACTTTAGTAACAGTAACCTTAAAGTTCCACCAACTTAAAATCTTTCAGACTAGCGATTTTATGTCTGACATCACCAGGCTCAGTGGTAGGTGTTTCGCCTGCCAAGCAAAAGGCCCGGGTTCAATTCCCAACAACAGGATGACAGGGTGCCTATCCCAAGCCCAGATAAAATATATGGTACGGTTGTGTCAGGAAGGGCATCTGGCAAAGCCTGTGCCAAGCTTGTGTGCGGACCGGAATGTCTGCTGTAGTGACCCATTGCCGGGAGCAGCCGAAAGACCAACAATGTATTTGATTTGCAACAACTAAATAAAAATTATAATTGCTATTAAATAGTATGAGTTAGGCTACTCAATATGCAATTAAAGAATGATTAATTTGAATGAGTACAACAAACTCAAAATGTTTAATATGCTATTGGTATTGCCAAAACAACTTCAACCCACCTAAATCATGGAATGCAAGTCCTCTGAAGACACCCAGTGGTATCTGGCAAGACATTCACAGCAAAACCTTTAAGTCCTATAAGTTGCACAGTAGAGCTTCACAGATCAGGCTCTTTTTTCCATTGTAGTTGCATTTAATACTGCACAAGGGTTAGCATGGGCACTCTAACTGGGTCTGTGACTGTAAAGCTTCTTACACGGCAGGGTGTGGAGCACTGTGTGGTTTGACACATTCCTTCTGTAACCATTATTAAATATTTCCATAACATGACATGACAACCCTTGCTGTCCTTGTGTGTTGATGAGCCTGCAACACCCTCTTGCAAGTTCCTGGTTTGTCCCTTTTGGGCCACTGTCAGTAGGCTCTCACTGCTGAAGAGTGGGAGCACCCATCAAGACTTTCAGAGATGTCCAGAGCTAGACATCTGGCCATACTATTTGGCCCCTCTTCAAAGTTGCCCATACATCCAACGTGACCAGACCCTTCGATTACCATTTAACATATCACATACTCATACTATGCTCTAAGATAACACCACCACCAACAACAACAGCAATTATATTAATAATTTTTGTTGATGTTGTTATTATTATTATTATTATTTACTTAATCTTAGAGTGGTCTAAATGCTTTGACTCATCAGTGTATATAAAAAAATTTACTTTCCCTAGCAGTGTTTTCAAAATGTTTGCATGTGTGTGTGTGTGTGTGTGTGTGTGTGTGTGTGTGTTTGTGAACACATAGGGGGCTTCTGCAAATTGGTGGAATCATCGGCACTTTCAACACCATGCTAAGCCCAATGTGATCAGTAAGGACCCTGACGTCAACATGATTAACATACTGGTCTTGGGAAACATCCTGCCTGTTGAGGTAAACTGAATTCTGTGTTCTTATCAGGAACAGATATGACTATATAGCAATTAATTTGTATTTACAGTTTTTTATGGAATTAACACTGCAAAATCATGTTTGTTTATTTTTATTTGTCTTTACTTTCTTCCCATCCTTCTTTGTTACAGTATGGGGTTAAAAAGGTGAAGAACATGCCCTATAACCATCAGCACAAGTACTTCTTTTTGAGTATGTCATGCATTATTACTTTGGTTGAACCAGTATAAACATGTTCAAAATATGCACATAGTATGCATATGTGCATAGTATGTTTACCATTATAACCACTCCTACCAACACATTTCTTCTCTCTTCTCACTCTCTTTCTCGCACATGCTGTAGTTGGCCCTCCCCTGCTCATACCATTGTACTTCAACCTACACATTTTGCAAACTATGTATTTACAACGGGATTGGGTGGTAAGTTGCTTTGGCAATTCCTTTTGCTCTGACAAAACACAATAAAGTTACATCTTGATAGAATAGTGACAATTTAATTTATTTCATTTTATTTTTAAGGATTTTGCATGGTATCTGTCCTTCTATGCACGTTACCTCTCGTGCTATGTTCCCTATTATGGAATTCTGGGCTCTTTGGTGCTTCTGACTTTTGTAAGGTAAGACTTAACGATCGGAGACAGCATATTACTATTCTGTATATCAAAATCCTACACATGACAGAAAAAAGATACATTGAACTTTATGTTACTTGTGTGATCACCAGGTTTCTAGAGAGTCACTGGTTTGTGTGGGTGACCCAAATGAACCACATTCCTATGGACATTGACCATGACAAAAATGATGACTGGCTCAGCATGCAGGTATATTTTGGCTCCATTTTTTATGATCACTGACTCCTAATCAATGGTAGTTACTCCACTCTATATACCATAATGCTCAAACACTTAAAACTAGAATAGCCCCACACATTTGTGGATCCAGTAAATACAGTGAAATTGAAAGTATGTCATGAAAGCAAGCTGGGGAAGAAGGTGGAAATAAGTACCAGCCACATTCCCTGTAATGTGCAAGTGGTATTTGTGAATGATTGTGTTCCCACAGACAGATGTGTCTCTTCCAAAAGTTATCTGTTCATTTTAAAGGATTGGGTGTTCTACTCGCAGAATGTTTATGGGAATAAATGCAATGGGATCTAAGCCACCTCGGCCTGGGTCATTATTCACAGATCTACAGACTTCTTTAAAAATTTGCCACCATTAAAATGTGCTGTACTCAAAAAGTTCTGTAAATGTCAAATCAGTTTTATGCCTTTCACAAGAAAACTACCTTTCACGAGAAATTTCACACCCCTTGACCACACCTTGTAGATATATAAATTAATAGCTTTCTTAAATTAAATTAAAATTTAAGAAATATAGTTATATAGTTATGCTATAGAAACATCTTACCCCTAGCTATTTCCACCTAGCTCTCATCTGCTTGTGAGTCTTACAGTACATGCACATGTACCTTACTATTGACCAAGAAGTATCCCCACAAACTTAAAAAAAGTTTATCTTGCCTCTTTGACAAACTGTGCTGATGACTTAACACTGACATCAGTCCTGGCATCAGTAGTCATGACTTGATTTGAGACTTGTCCTGACCTACGTCATGTGTTATTAACCCTTTTTTGGGACATGTGCAGCTTGTTTACAGAGCCAACTGTTCTGTAGAAGATGCTGTAAGCATGGGGCTTCATTACCTTGCAGCACATGGATTTCATTGGATCATATGCCAGATTAATTTTTTGTATTTGGCTTCAACAAGTTCTTGGGAATTTCTTTGCCTTTTCTGATTTTGTTCTCAACAAGTAAAATGCAAGCTTAGTGGGATTCGGGTCAAGGGATTGACTTGGCTACCAGCCAGTGCATTCATTCTTTTTAAGAATGTACCACATAACTGACTGGTGCAATTCTAACTCTGAATTCTGAACCTTGATGAGTACAGCCTAAAAAAAAGATGATTTGGCCAAACCAAATGTGTTTTTCCTGTCTCTCTGATAGATTGGTTTGGATTTTTTGCCTAATGATGGCTTGTTTCACTGGCACTGACAGCCCTTTGGATTTTATATTAAGAGTTAACAGCAATAGATTACAAATCCTAATTGTTCTTTATTTTTGGTCACTTAAAAATGGGGGAGCAGATATAAGAGTGCTGTAATTCCTATACCGTTCACTTGATATGGATGTAAATACCATCATATAGCACCAAATGCTATTCCATCCATCCAGGAGCCTCTGTAGTCCAACTAGGGGGCATGGAGGCCAATGGTGACCATTGTATTTATTCCCATTTTGTACAACGGTGGTAGGACATCTGGTCAACAATCACACACTACGGGTAATTTGGAAACGGCACCGGAGAACCACACCAACTCCTATGCAACTCTATTTTACAATGTATATTTTTATGGACTTGTCTGAACATTATAATAATAATAATAATAATAATTATTATTATTATTATTATTATTATTGTTATTATTATTATTATTGTTGTTGTTTTTGCTTATTAAGACAGATGTATAATTACAAAGTGTTTGTGGGGCATGGGTAGCTCAGTGGTTAAAGCATTGGTCTAGTGATCAGGTTCAAACCCCAGCACTACAAAGTTCCCACTGTTGGGCCTTTGAGCTCAGAGCTCAGATGTATAAAGAGATAAAAATGACGCTCTGGATAAGGTTGTCTGCCAAATGCTGTAAATAATGTAAATGTTTGTATAACACCAGCTTCTGTTTGCCACTTGTGTAAAAAGAAATGTTTGTTATTCTTTTGCAGACCTTTATTTTTAAAATCAGTCTGTATTATGTCTGTCTATATTCTCTAATAACATTTAACATTTGATTACTTCCTGAAATCAACTTGGTTGTCCTAGAGATTACAGCAACTTACAGTATTAGAACCAATCTAAAATTTTATATACAGTGAGCCAAATAAATGTATACACACTTCAACAGTTGTTATCTATGCGCTTTTTTAAACATCAGATTGAATTATGGCAGCAATGTGTAGTATTGTGTTTCCTCTAAAGATGTCAGTAGTCGCACCATCGTTGATGCTATCATGCGACTGTCAGAAGAGAGGCAAATATTTATCATGTTGATATGTGTAGACATTTTTTCCCTTTAAATTTAAATAATATAATATTATATATTACAAATACCACATAGTATTTTTACAGTGTAGACTTTAGTAAGGAGTTTATAGGGTATATTTATATATCTATAACATACTTTATATATATACAGATATATTACTGTCTATATTTCTTTAAGTAACACATTTTTTATTTAGGCATGTGTAGAATTATGTAGAAATAGTAATTTTGTAATTTAATAATAATTACTGTTTTATCATTTAAATTTGTGCTTTTATGTCTTTTTTTCAAGCTGAAAGCTACTTGTAATATTGAGCAGTCGCCATTCAACGATTGGTTCAGTGGTCATCTTAACTTTCAGATTGAACACCAGTAAGTGGCCTAAAACTCTTTTTTTGGTCTTTTGTTCATGGGTGCATACATATTACGAGCATGCTTGTGTATGGTACTGCTATATGATGTCTGTATTTTTTCCCACCCCCACCAGTCTCTTTCCCATGATGCCTCGCCATAACTACAGCCGTGCAGCTCCTCATGTACGAAAACTTTGTGAGAAGTATGGTGTCGTGTATCAGGTCAAAGGCCTGTGGGAATCCTGGTGTGACATTGTCACGTAAGTAACTACTGTTTTTTTTTTTTTTTTATATATACCCACTGTTTTAATACACCATGTGAAATATTACAAAATTTCTTAGAAAAAATGCTTGGTACTTCGGCACCTTTTAACACTGAGATTTTATTCATGTCTACTTTAGGTCTTTGAAGAAGTCTGGTGAGCTGTGGCTAGATGCATACCTCCACAAATAATCATCTCTCCTGTTTTTCCTTCACTGCTTGTTCAAAACTATATATACTGTGTAACCACAGTTCATCAATATTGATTTAGGATTTTAATTTAATATTAGGAATATCCATAACAATTATTTAATTCACACTTTAATCTTCACATTATATCTTGTCCTATATGCTGGAACTAATGTGGTATTTTGGTACTTTATTTGTAAGTGAATTGGGACCACAGATTTCTCCTGAATGAAAATAATTTTTATCTTTCCATGCTGTTGGTTACATCCTACACAAATAAAATCAAATTATAGTGCTAGACATTTAAATTCCACAGATGATTTAATTGCTCCTTATACAGTATGTTAAATAGTTCTCTAATAATGCTTTTCTTGTATTAAACTGCTTTTTCAACTAATTTACATTTTAAAACAACTCATTGTAGTAGATTTACTGTAGATGTTGCTCTAATTGTAGATGTTGTTGAAACGCAATAAGATTTTTTCTTGTAGAATTACCACTTAAATCTTAAAGAGTTTCCCATTAGCTGTGATTTGTGATTTTTACAGCTCTCATTTATTTTATTTTGTTATTATTTTTTCTATATCTTGTTGCGTCCCTGTTTAATCCTTGTAGTTTAATACAGAGATTATGATGATTAGAACACCAATATTGCTGATATATCCATAAGTGCCATGTGATTTTTTATTTTTTATTTTTTACAACTTAAGGTATCCCTTTTGTTTTAGCGTAATCCTTATAATTCCTGTAGCGTTTGCACATTGCATTGCTGCCTTAAAGCTTCTAAAGGCATGGTGATTAAATTTTCAGGGTTTTATTTGGTACCTAGCCGTCTCTCCACTGTAAGAGACCAATTTTCTTCCCTTTGATGCCTAGGACCCAGGATGTTTTTTTTTTTTATAATCTTTTTAATACTTTGGAGCTATATGTATAGAGACACTTAGAGTACAGTGCTTGATAATCTGGCCCCATACTTGCAGATCCTCTGCAGCCTACAGTATGTCTACCTTTATGAATCCTGACACTCCAGCCACATTGTTTGGCATTTGATTCAAGCGCAGCATATGTAAGCCTTTTGCTCTTAAAAGTGTAATCCATTTCATCATTTCAGGATACTATAATCTATAACCTATGAAGTCCATGACAAACACAGGACAAGGTCTGGACAGAGGTTTTATTAAAGCAATCTCACCTGGAAAGTAAAACAGTATTGTTCCATTCTGTGTTATACCCAGATGTCTAATTCTCTTGTATATACTGTATGGGAGGAGACTGGAATGTTTCTGACAAATAAGGAGGGTTAAAGTAGGTGGTATAGAGGTAGCACAGGCAAATATTTTGTTTTGTTTCAATCACAGCTTCTAGACATGTGAGCCATAGTTCAAACATCAGTCGTATGTTTGTCCTGATTTGCAACCTACCAAAATGTGGTTCAGTGTTGATGGGGATAAGCAAAGTTGCAAATATAAAACAGGAGGATGGACAATAAATGTTACGTGGAATCATTATTATTGATGTACCCGTGCTTAATTCATTAAATACATAAAGTATTTCGAACCCCTATGTACTGTCAGGTGAGAGTCTTGTCTCACTGCATACATGATACATACATTTGGCATCCAACTAAATTGCAATGTATAATATGATGAATGATCTTTTTATTGTAATTTCTGGGGTATTGCATTTTAAACGTTTTCAGATGTGTGTTAGATTGTGAGCATTGAAAACTGTAATAATTAAGGAATAAAACAAACAAAAAAATGGCATCACATGTTTCCCTTGTTGGTTATTTTCCTCTTAATGTCCAATCTCACTAAACATATAGAATTCCAAATGCTGATAGATCCACAATGCATTAACACAAAAATCTACACAATTCACCATGGCAGTATGCTTGTACAGGGAGTCTCCACAGGGATACAGATGATGAAGTCCTTTATAATGCAGAGATAAACCCAGTGGTAACATCTGTATCAATGTGAAACCATTCAAAGCAGCAGAAGGTAAAGTGAAAAAAGGTCAACGACATAGAGAGTTACAGGATGCATCACATACAATCAGAGGTCGTGTAATTATTATCTGAACTATTTAAATCAATAAAAAGCCTTTAATTCTTAGTACAGTGGACGCAATTGAACCCTTTTAATTGACTAATGGTTATAGAAGCCTCAACTGTAAAAGTGTGTCAGGGTCTTGTAATGGCAGATCAGGGAACAAAAATCCATTTATAGCTCAAAAGAGATAGTGGACAGATTATTAGGCTTGCTCTTAACATATAGTGGTACAGTATAAAAAGGTGTACATGATGATCAAAGTGCAAGAGGGGACTCCAGTAGGTCTAGCAACAACAAGATAACTAAAGGTAAAAGTCATAAAGTAACACAGACATAAGCCATTTTTACACAGCTCGTTTAAGGCAAAACTTTTTTGCTTTTATTTTGCCTCACCGTTCTGTGTAAGGCATGAAGGCGAAATAAGGAGCCATTGTTGTTGTTGTGCCTTCAAGCTAGCAGCACGGATAATCACAGAAGTGACTAACTAACCAAACAGGAAAGAAATAAAATGAGTTTAATAGTCAGTGACGGTATCATTGTAAACACAACTGTCTGGTCTGCAAGCTATTGTATGTGTCATGTCTCTTCTGTATCCAGAATGCTGACATGGTTCTTAAAAGCACACACTGATGTGGCTTTCACTTAGGTGTGAATTACCAAAGACAAGCAATTGCTAAATAAGAGGCATACAGTACATGGTAGATAATAACTGACCAAAAAATAAATACATCGAAAAGCCTCATAAAACATTACTAACGACCTTAAAGTATAAAAAGCCAATCTAGTGAGGTCTTTTAATTAAGCTAAGCACTGTTATGATGGAGATTTTGGCAATTCTGTGAAAAATAATTCCATGTGCTATAGGATATGCACTGCAGAAGTTCCACCTTGTACATTGGTACAGTTCTGGCTTTCTGATTAAAAATAGAGCACAGCAGTAGAGTAGGTAAGTAGGGGTTGGCACACAACACAATGAGCTGTGTTGTGTGCCAAGCTTATCTACAGATACCAAGGAACATTTGACAGATGATGAGGAACAGTGGTCACTGACCATATTTATATTTGATAATTTTGTGATATGACCACTTGTTAACAAGACTACTGAGAGTCATCAGGAAAAAAATACTTCAATTTGCTAGGAAACATAATGATTGGACTTTTGGATCAATGGAAAAAGGTCATGTCGTCTCATGAGTTCAGCATGATCCTATTCCAGAGTGATGGGGGCATCAGGGTAAAAAGAAAAGTGCATGAAGTGAGACACCTATCATACATAGTGCCCTGAAGGTCACATAGGTTTATCACATAGATAAAGTAGGTTACTTGCTCCGCTAAGACTGATAACATGGCAATCGATCAATGTGTGTGAAGCCAGTGCAAATGTGAAAAGTCCACACAGATGGGGAAAACTGACTTCTTTATGACAAAACAAAATGTGGTATAACTTTGCAATAATGATAATGTATTTGTTAAATTTTGTTTAATTTTCAGTATGAAAGGAGGCACATGTGACACAGATCATTTTGCACATAAAACATAAAACAGGGTTTTGTTTTTCATTTTTAAAATAAAAATGGGACAACAAATTAAAATAGGATTTCATTTTTTAAGGAAGGATTATATATTTATTTTTTTAATTTTTTTTTTTTTACAAAAATCATTTAGAAATTAATTTACATTAATCCAAATATGAAAAAAAATCAGTCGAATTGGCTCACCATGTTAATAAAACAGCAAATGTAAATTTGCGTCATTTGGGGTGATTAAATGTATTGTTAAATTGGATATTTGTTACTGTACCACAAAGTCTACACAGACTTTAATGCTTGGTTGGTTTTCTGTACTGTTACTGTATCAGTAAGATACAAAATAAAGCAAACTAGTCATCAATCAATAGAAAGGATCTAGGCCTATATCTGCTGATACTGTATTTAAACAATTTGTCAATCACCTAAAACGACTTAGAACAGAAGATAAAACAAGAAATACCTGAAACTTTAAATGATTAATGCTGAATTATTATTTTTTTGTGTGGACTGTAAAGGTAAGCAGTTCCGAAGGAATATGTTATATACTGTAAAAATATATGACGAACCTTCTCACGGGTGCTGAGAACTATTCTTAATTAAGTATATTTAAAAATAAAAAAAATCCTGCCTTTTCTCTTCCAGCCACTGAAAGATGAAAAGCCAGCACGGTGCGCGCTGATTGGTCAGAAAGCCGCGGGACGCGCTGATTGGTCAGAAAGCCGCGGGACGCGCGCGCGGATTGGAGCAGAAGCGCTCGAACGATGTGTTTGGAACTCAGGAGAGGAGCGCAGTGATGAGAGCCGGTATGAAAGAGCAGCGGCGCACCGGGGGAGAGCACTGATAACACAGAGTACACGCGCTCAGCACGGAGGACTGAGCTCCGTTCAATTCACATCACGTCTACGTGCATGCAAAGAAGCAGCACCCTAACGAGTGAGTACATCTCTGCACGCGTTTACTGCATTTGTAGAGAGTCAGGAATCTGCCATTGAACACTGTCCTGCTTAGGCCTGTGTCTCCCGGTCAAGCTGCACAAGCATTTATGTTTTAAATCCTCATTTAAATTGCTGTATTTATCAGTATCAGTTCAATGCGGATCAACCTGACCGGCAGGTCTTTCTCTAGCTCCTCAGAACAGGTGCATCGCTCGCTTATACCGGTTTCCAGATTAAGACAGCCTTATAAACGCACTTTCATTTAATTGCGGTCATTATTATTATTATTATTATTATTGTCCTTATATGGGTAGATCTGTAAGGTGCCTTTAGTGTCCTCAATACAAGCATTAACTTTTCCTAAAAATGCTGGAAAACAATACCTGTTTTTAACGTTATTCTGAATAGTTTCTATTTTGCACCCTTTCTTTGTATCTCTCATATCATTTTTTCATTTCTTGTTTCTCCGCTGTTTCTGAATACTGCTCAGTGTTTTCTTTTACCCATAAACAAGATATTTCACAACTCAGAGCATTCTACCAATTATGTTGCACTTTTCATCATAATATTAAACATTTTGTGCATGTCTGTGACATTGTTGTTTAATTTGTCATGATGGGATAATTGCCTCTTGACACCTGTCCTTATATATGCAAATATATGCAAAAGAGATTATGGTGGCAGAGATCCAAGAACAGGAAAGAGTAGAAGGCAAGAGTGTTTAATAAGGGGCCGTCATTCATCAGGGAAGGAAGCGTTTAATGTTGTTTTTGAGAAAGACTGGACTGGAAAGTTTTGCTTTAAAGGACAGAGAAGCTGAGGAGAGTGAAATCTACAGTATAAGCATCAGTGATGCAACTTACAGAACTCCAACTAAAGATGCAGAGTGCTAGTGAGAGGAAACATGACGAGAGTGTGGATGTGCCGGATAAAGCAGACGAAGAGTTTATAGAATAAGTCAAGACAAGATCAGGGATGGAAGCATTAGATGTTATTTTTTTTAAGGAGAGCTGGTCTGGAAAATTGCCCTTAAAAGAGGCCAGGAAGCTGAGGGAGAATGAGAATTACAATTGGTGGTAATGTAACCTACTGGATTCCAACCCAGAAGAAGACATCAGTGACATCACAACCACCATGTTTTTCATTTGATGTGGTGATATTTAGTATCTACATTTTACAGTATGTGTTCATTTTCATTGTATTATGTTTGTACCTGGGTGCGGTCAAAGGTGTATGACTTTTTCTTTAACAATTCAATGCATTGCTAACTGAATGTCATCTTTATGCTCGTTATATGCTAAAATGTGTGATTGTCCATTCTGTCATGCATCTTCCCCACGGTGAAATATATGTTTAACAGTAGTTTCACAGCAGAACAGCAGAACACAAAATTATATATAACCTTCTTTTAAAAGCTTCAAACGTCCATATTTTGAGCAAGGCACGCCATATAGCTGCAAGATTGATGAGCAAAAGCCATCTTGTGTTATGAGCTAATTGCGTTTCTTCTTTCTGTCACATGATCGGTGAAGTGAAAATACTTCCTGTGTATCATGGCAGCTGCCACGTGTGGGTTAAATGTTTTCAGTTGATTTTGGGAGAATGTTGAAGCCAAGAAAAATTCAGTTTACACATTGTTACTGCAAATTCAGTCAGTACTAAATGGCAGGTATGAATTGCTTAACATCCACATTATGTTCTGTAAAAAAGTACATTATGCAGTAATGGATGTTGTTTGAAAACCAAGTTTTATACACCACAAAAAAAATTGTGACTCAAAGAAAACAAATAATTTCCATCATGTGTAATACTACTTGCTTAAATAAAAAAAAAAAAAAAAGGAGTTTTTCCTCAAAGTTGTTTTTCCTCAAATCTCATTTTACTCTGAGATTTAAGGAAAAACCCAAAACTCCTTTTTTTTTTTTATATGTATACTGTATACTGTTCATATGTATACTTTCACTTGCATTAAAAAATGTCAGTGAAAACCATGCTATTTACTATGTAATTATGAAATGCATTTTATTAAAATGAAAAACAGAGGATATATAGAGAATTATTTACTTTCGATTATCAGTTTATTTTTGTTAAGCAGAGATGTGCAATTCATTTTTCAACTTGAGTTTCCTAAATATGTTGTAGACAAGGCCATCATCCATTTAAAGTCATTGGCATTTGTATCGATAGTTTTACTAAATAAAACTCCCACACTCTTCGTGTGATATGACATTTTATCAGTATTCTGAAGTTTATGTTATAATATTTTCTATAACCTGTAATACAGGATATTATCAAAGTATTGCAGTAACAAATTCTTGGAAAATGTAGTAAAAATTTTGTTATCTAACTGATTAAAATGTTCTCATGCAATGCTATTCATCACAAATCTCATTTATTTTTAGTCATGACTTTGTTCATCCTGTCATGTCCTTTTCTACCCTGTCATTTTATGTTTTATGTCCATAAGTATGTTTAATTGATTTGTCAAAAAACAATAAGAGACAATTCATATTACTTGATTTAATATTTTTGCAATTTGATTTTTGTATAGAACAGAAAGGGCAACTGGTGCATATTTAGTAAAACCAACCACCTATTTTATTTATTTATATATTTTTAAAAGATTGTAATAATAACTAACTTAAATAGCAGTTAGTGTGGTAACTACGACCAAACTGTTTATGTGTTTGTTGATAAAAGACCTGGATCAGTAACAAACTTTAATCCATAAGATTTTCAATGTTATGGGATCCCAAAGGCACTGTATATGACCCATATCTAATATTTACTAGCGTAACAGTAAATGAATAGTGTAAATTCTGGGAACAAATTTTTTAAAATTGAGAATTTTATTATAATGGTTTGAGATCAAAGCAGAAAATAAGATAGATACACCAAGAACATAACACAGGGAAACCTTTATCATCAAATGTCTTTATGAGTGTTGCCCAAAAGTCTGATGTTTATGGCCATTCATTTGAAATGAATGCATTCAATTAGGCATGATGCTTGCTTATTACAATCATTCATTATGTTAATATAACTAATAAGGTTTCATTATTCCAAAAGTCAGATTTGTACCCATTGTCTCTTCATTATATTAATTCATATTAGGCCATGTGTTGTTTGGTTGTGCATTAACAAAACGGATTAGCCAATATGAAAAGCCTTTATTATTTTCTAAACCAGGTCAGATTTTATAGGAGTTTATATAACAATAGGACTATTATATTTTATAAGTATACTTTATAGGTTATAAACTGTGGAAACAAAAGAGTCATTCTATAATTTAGGGTACATTCCATGTCCATTGATGATAGTACATCTAAATATAAAATATTCTAAATATTTTCTTCCTAAATATCGGATTTTACGTATTACAGAAGCAGGTTATAATATCATACAAACATCCTTTTGCATCCTATGCTTCACTTATCTTGAAAATTGGTATAATGTTGCCAAATTGACCATTTTTGACATGTCCACTTTTGTCCATGTACGGCTGAGGGATTCTTGGTTTCAAAATAATGAATAAAAACCATTTAATTTAACCATTTAATTATTTAGCTATTTTTTTATTTATTTAAAAAATTAATTTTTAAAAAAATATATATTTTCTCATTTAAATAATTTAAATATATTAATGTATTAATCGTATATATTAAGCCTGTAAAATACTATAAAACTCCTAGAACTCCTGTCCTGTAACTCAAAACTCATTCCAACCAACGCCAAGGACCAGCATCGCATGATCTCACTCTTCTCTGTGGAATACATTTTAAGTGGCATCCACATTTTTTGGAAATATTTATTAATAATAGTTCATTTTCATAGAATTTCATTAATTGATGATCAATTATGTTACATACATATACTGCTTTGGTTTTAAGGTTTTATGATTTTATTCAATTATTTGTGCAAATATAATGTTAACCTGTTCATGAAAATGTGAAGTGGTAAGCCAGGCAAGTCCTACCACTGAAATTGGTGTTAAAATAAGGAAATTGTTAAAAATGTTACCCATCATTTCTACATAATAAATAGATGACAAAAAAAAGGAGATCCAGCATGCAAGTAGGGGTGTAGATTTGTAGAGGCAGAGAGAAGCAGAACAGAAGTGTGATCAAAAGGTATGCCGCCAAACAAAATGGCATAATTTAATGCTGGTCATTTGGCATGGGGACAAATAATTTTTGAGTTGCGGGACAAAGTTCTGTTAGAAATATAGTCAACAAACTAAGGAGTGAAAGCATCCTTGACAAAAATGTTAATGTTTAAGCTTTGCAACTACTGTAGCAGACATGTTACACTGAAGGAATTGAACCACTATTTGTTTTATTTAAAAAGAACATTATAATTTTTTTTTATTCTGTGAAATGCTTATCTATCTATCTATCTATCTATCTATCTATCTATCTATCTAGAGTGCTTATAAAGTCTACACACCCCTGTGGTTTTTGCAATGTAAAAAATTGACCAAGAAAAATATTTTCAGACCTACGTATTTTCACATTTTATGTGACCTATCACCTGTACAACTCAATTGAAAAACAAACTGAAATAATTAGGGGTGGGGGGGAGTAAAAATAAATAAATAAATAAATAAATAAAATTATGTGGTTGCATGAGTGTGTACACCATCTTATACAGTAACTGGTGCTGTGTTCAGAATTTAGCAAACCCATGTTAAATAGGAGTCAGTACACATTGGCCATCACATTTAAAGTGTCTCTGATTAACCCCAAATGAAGTTCATCTGTTCTAGTAGGCTTTTCCTGGCGTTTTTTTAGTCAAATCTTACAGAAAAAACAGTTGAAGGGATCTCATTGTTAAATGGTATCAATAAGAAGGATACCAAGGAATTTCCAAGGAACCAGATATACCTTAGAACACAATGAAGACAGTCATCATCAAATGGGAAAAAAAGGCACAACAGTGACATTACCAAGAGTGACATTACCAACAGAGACATTGTCACATCCCTCCAAAATTAATGAAAAGACGAGAAGAAAATTGGTCAGGGAGGCTGCCAAGAAGCCCACATCAACTTTAAAGGAGCTGCAGGAATTTCTGGCAAGTACTGGCTGTGTAGTACATGTGACAACAATCTCCTGTATTCTTTATATGTCTGGGCTATGGGGTAGAAAAACCAAGGTTGAACTTTTTGGCCATAATTCCAAAAGTTATGTTTGCTGCAAAAACAACACTGCACCATAACACCATACCCACAGTGAAGCACGGTGGCGGCAGCATCATGCTTTTGGGCTGATTTGGAGCATTTTTGCAAAGATGAGTGGGCAAATATTGCAAAGTCAAGATGTGCCATGCTACATACTCCTACCCCAAAAGACAGAGTGCTGTAATAAAATAAAAAGCTGCACAAGGGTGTGCATATTCATGCAACCACATTAATTCAGTTTTTAATTTTTACCGGGGACAGGAATATCTTCTGTTAATTGGGAATGATTTCCAGGGAAATAAATATCAAACTCACCCAGACAAATGTAGAGTTGAAACAATGGTGCTTGATGTTGCAGTATTATAAGTGAACCATCGTTTCGGGAGTTATGGGAGGTGGAGAACACCAGGGTAAGCAGCTGGGATCAGGGGAGAGTGACTCATGCTCACAGTACACCTGGGAAGAAGTGCAGAAACACAATCGCACGGGTGATCAGTGGCTGGTCATCGAGAGGAAAGTGTACAATGTGAGTGAATGGACAAAAAAACATCCTGGAGGACACAGACTTCTTGAGCATTACATTGGAGAAGACGCAACGGTAACTAGCCACCTCATCAGATATTTTCATTAATTAATATTCTTTTAGATGGGTCTCTTACCCACCAGATGCTCATCTGTTTTTTTGTACATTTAATGTACAGAAAATAAAGAACATTTAATATATAGAATGGGCACAATGAAATTAACAGGCCTTGACTGGCTTATGCTTTAGATTTATATTTTTATCTACATTTGCAATACTTTAAATAACCATGATACAAATCATAATATGCAATCACATAACATAAATTACCCTGTCAAGAGATAACACCATTTGTTTGTGTGTATAGTCCATTATTCAACTAATTTTTCTAACTCACTGGAGTTATTGATATGAACGCACTAGTTCCTAGCAGAAATGCATATATCATTACGTTTTAAAGACGTTTAAATGAAAGTGCAAGATGCTTTGTGCAGGATGCATTTACAGCCTTCCATCCGGATAGGCGTTTTGTGCGGAAGTTCATGAAGCCTCTGCTGGTGGGAGAGTTGGCGCCTGCAGAGCCGAGTCAAGACCACAGCAAAAATGTATGGCTGCAACTGCACATCACACAAATTTTCTTCGATTATTGAAATTGATTATTGTCTATTAATTGCTTCTATTATTGAAATTGATCTGGATTAGCATATTACCATAACCCCTCACAAATACAGTACAGTATGTGCAATTGGGAAGTGCTGGTCCACTGTTTCAGTTTGCTCTTTTCCTCTCAAAATCTAGGTTCAAATATCAAATAAGTAGGTTTAAGTTAATATCTTAGTTATTAAATATTTATCACTGTGGATTTACTCTAACACGCCTGCTGATGGTCTGACAATTACTGGTCCGAGTAAATACACAGACACAAAGGGCAATCGCATAGACATTAGAAAGGATTTTATAATGTCTATGAGATATGTGTGTAGATTAAAAAAATATACAAATCTGAATCATTAAATGTTGTACAGTATATACTAGAGTCAAACATTGTATTCCATTGATCTACAATTAAATGTGTCGAGTTCTTACTGACTCATTCATTACAAGTTGGCAATGAATCCTACAATAGCATCCACATCCCACCAAGGCAGTATGCTGCAGACAGATTTCTTTAGTTTTTTTATAGAACTTTAGAAGACTTTACATGTTTGTTGTAATGTACATAGAAGCACTGGTAACTTATCACATCAGTCTGGGAAATATTAAATCAGGATTCTACATGGTTGTCTAGCAGTGTGGATACAAACACAGTAAAGCGATTAATCACCGGGAGGAAACTTTTGCTATAGAAACTGTATATGGCCTGATGGGTTTCCTGAATATAATGTAGGCCATATCAGTTGAGGTTTTTCTTTCTGTTTAGACATAGCCAGTTACTGGCGGTTAGGGTTTGTAATGCGTGTAACATTGCCTGAGGTTACTTCAGTCCATTTGTCTTTTTTCCCCACAATAACACATCTTTGTCTACTGCCACCTGTTGTGTATTAGTGGCAGTGCATTTTGCCCCAGTTAATCTGACTGGGCTCACATTACATTCTTTTGGTTCTAGCCATTCATCAGACATGTTAGTTAACTATTTCATTACATTTCCTTACGTACAATTCTGTTTAATTAATTTATCACACATTTGGTCTCCAAATTATAGACACGGTTTTCATTGGTTTGCCATGTACTATGTTACTGTCTTTTCCTCATGTTCCTGGCAGTCAGTTTGAAACCATAATTGACACATATTGTTGTCATATTTATATACCAATACCATAAGTTGATTGGAGCTACTGTGGGCACTTTAATTTATTGTTAATATTAGCATTTAAGATTTTTATGTCAATCTTTTGATTTCAGTCACTAAAATGGGAAATTGTACAATATGTTAGAGTTGTTTATTTGCAAAATTTATTTTCAAAATGTTCAAAATTATATAAAGATTATTATTATTATTATTATTATTATTATTATTACTATATGAAAGTCACAGTAAATTTATTTTTCATATGAAATACCTTTATAGTATTTCTTTATTAATAAATAAAATATTACATTTAGCTATTGTGAATAATATAGCAAGAATTTTCACAATTTTGTATATTTACACAAAAATGGACTTGATCAAACTTTGAAGATTTGATTGATTCTTGTGCAAGAAGGAACATACTGTAGAACAGTGATTAATCAGAATGTGTGCAGTAAATAATAAAAAAAAAAAAGAACTTTTCTGTGATTTACATTGTAGGTATAACAGTGGTTAGCACAAATCCCATAAAAAAAAAACTTTCTTCTGTGTTCTCAGTGTTAATTATGGCCATGAATCTGACTTTTATGTCTTTTTTCTCAGGCTGCTTTGGTGAAAGATTTTCAGGCCTTGCGTAAGCAGTTGGAGGCACAGGGCTTGTTCCGCACCAATCCATTGTTTTATATCCTGTATCTTGGACACATTCTGCTGCTGGAAGCTTTGCCTTTGTTACTGCTGTGGAAATTTGGCAATGGCTGGATTATTACAGTTCTAATTGCTGTCATGCTGGCCACTGCACAGGTGAGATGCTTTCTTATTTAGCTACAGTAACATCACCACAGTTCTAAAGCTCAAACTACCTTGCAGGTGCTGCTCATTTTGCATGATCCCTTCTGGGCCTTTGAGCAAGGCCATTAACCCTCAACTGCTGAGTTACTGTAAGATAAATGTTATTTGCTCTGGATAATGGTGTCTTCCCTAATGCCCTGAATGAAAATGTAAACTTGGCTGTAGTAAAGCCTACTGGCGGACACCTACTGCAACATACAGCAGTCCAACTACAGTCCTTCACATATTTCCCAAATGTATTTTGACTTTTTGTTGAAAGAGTAGCTGTACTGTATGTCATCAGCATTGCAAGTTGCATTGCAATAGCAGTGGAAGCTATTAATATGATTACAAATAATTGTGAAGATATCTTGACATACAACTAGAAAAGACAACCTGCCAAGTAACTGAATCGGCATGCTGTGCACAGAATAGAGATTCCTTATCAGAGTGCTCAAAGCATATAGTATGTTGATAGAATCACAAAAACAATCACTGGCCCGAGGTGCTCTCATGCCAAGGACATTTATGAACAGCTTTGTGTTTAAATAAAGTGCTTGCTATTATCTGTGTCTTGCACAGAAATTTAATAAAATATCACTGCTCTGGTTCAGATCTGAGATGCCCTTACTCATCTCAGCACTGAAGCAGTGTGAAGTGAGTGGAAGGTACAGTGCAGGTACCTGTTCAACCTTCAAGAGAGCAAAATACTCCAAAATGCTATTTGGTGCATATGAACAATCAGGTTTCCTTCCTGAGACTCAAAATACCAATAAGCTTCGTGTCCATTAAGAAACAGTTTGAGGTCAGGAAAAATCACCTCACAGTCACTTGAGGGCTGTTTCCTTTGGGAACTCCAGAGGAGAGAGAGTCCTACCACGAAGTAAAAATTTTTTTTTCATATCTAGCTTCAATTTGTTTATATTTTTCCATATGAATTGTGTCACATTGTGAGCCAGCTGTGTTGAAATGTTTTTTTTTTTATTTACTATAAGCTATTTTTTAAATATATTATTTTTTAACCAAGGTGAAAATGGCACACCTGGTGTGTGCTTTCTCTCATTTGTCATGCAGGCTCAGGCTGGCTGGCTTCAGCATGACCTTGGCCACCTGTCGGTCTTCAAACATTCCACCTGGGATCACCTAGCACATAAATTTGTCATTGGACACCTGAAGGTACCAGATCCTTCAGAGACTACTGTTTACCATGTAGACATACTGTACAAATCCTGCATTATTAGGAATGTCACAATAATACTGGGTAGTAGTGCCCCCTCTACTCTTAGAACAGACTCAAGGTTTCATGGCATGGAGTCCTTTGAGATCTTTTTTTAAACTTTAGCGAATTTTTCAGATTTTCTCCCCTTATTTTTTTTTTTTGTAGTGTCCAATTCCACCCAGTTGCTAGATGCTCCCACATTAAGCTTCTACCGCCAATCAGTCAGGAGGGCC
>JAQMYJ010000012.1:24314636-24324815 GCA_030014305.1 Clarias laeviceps
ACTGACTGGGCCAGACCACACTGGCCAGCGGCCCACCGGGAAAACTCCCGGTACTCCAGATGGCCAGTCCGCCACTGCTCACAGTTTTGCCTAACAACACAAAGAATGGTACAGTACAAAAACATCCTCCAAGAGCAACTTCTCCCAACCATCTAAGAACATTTTGGGGACAAACAATGCCTTTTTCAGCATGATGGAGCTTCTTGCCATAAGGCAAAAGTGATAACCAAGTTGCTCAGGGAACAAAACATATAAATTTTGGGCACAAATTCTGACAAACTCCATGCACTGATCAGTCAGCATGCCAGGGTGAATTGAATAGGTCTTGAAAAAGAAACAACTCTTTGCATAAACTAAATGTAAATGTCAATAAAAACATTTCACACTTATGAAATCCTTGTCTTTTTGTCAAAAAGATCTGAAAAACACTTTTGGTCACAGCTATCGTATTTATTATATAAGGTTATTACTGTACACACTGTTGTATTCTATAGTGTTTTTTGTAATTTTACTACAGTAAGGCTGAAAAACACTATAGTATTACAATAGTATTTTTTCTTATGGGCGAAAAAAACACTATTACACAAGAGGGAGTGCTCTTATACTGAATATCAGCATGGCTGTGACACAGTCATAATATATTGCACAACAGTTAGCTCCGACCAGGTAATCTGACTGGTTGAGGTTCATTCCATGAGTGGTGATATATAGCGTAACAGCACTGGGATGTTTAACTATATGTATCGCTCTGGGTCTCAGGTGTTCTACAGTCATTAATTAAATTAACTGTTGGATTGACAGCATGGGTGAAAGAACGTAAGTCGGTATGGTCTATAGTACTGGAAAGAAGGGAGAGCAGCTGCCTGACAAATCCCACATTCAAAACTAGGCGAGGAAGCATATTCAGGAAGAAAACAAATCTAACAATGTTATGTCATCTTAAACAACATTTTATTACTTCTAAGTCATTCCAAATCACCTCTGAATCATTCATCTTGTTCTGTTCATTGTTAATGTGAGATATTAAGCTATCTAGCATCTAACGCAAAGCTGAATCTAAAATCCCTCTCTACATAACACCTGATCAAGGGGACTACTTGGTGTGTAAACAAGTGATTGTACACCCCACATAGCACACTACCTTTCCATTTAACGCTATTTGGGATTCAACCCCCGGGAACGTTAAAGTTAAGTGATATTATAAGTGATATTAAGAGGAAAAAGTGGAAATATAAAGAAAAACGTACAAGACTTTCACCCCTGTTAATTACACTAACTGTCAGTCGCTAACTGGCAGTCACCAGGCAGTTGCGTTTAGGTTCGACAGCTACTGAAGAATATGTGTTGGCGGAGCAAAATAACTGGACAGCACGGCTGTGATGGTTGTATTATAACATAACACAACTTTTTAGCATTTTACATTTTAAAAATATAACTAATCATAATGTTTTAAAAAGCCATAGCTCACCCATTTGATGACAGTGATGATTGTGAGCCAAAAAACTGAAATAAAGGGAAAAAAAACGTTTTGTTTGCTGACAAAATTGTGAAATTGGATTTGAGAATATATATATATATATATATATATATATATATATTTTTTTTAAATAAAGGAAGCAGTACTGTAGTTAACAACAAAGTGATCTCTGGTTTCTGCCATTTCAGAGTAATTTCAGAATCATAAAAGGTTTTAAAATAAGAAGTGACCCTTTTCTTTATAATCCCTCTCTCTACAGTATTTCTCACCTCTTCTGATGACATTGTGGATACCTCGGAGCATTCTGTTTCCCATGGTGACATGCGAAACAGGTCCACTGGAGGCTCCCAGCCATTACGGAAATGTGGGATGTAAAGTGGAGCACAGTGTTCCCTGGGCCAATCAGCTCTGTATGACAGTCGGGAAGAGGAATGCTTCATAACTCATTGAGTAGGACTATATTACAATTTTGTAAAGATTTACAGAACATTTACAGAATGGTGGCTAAAAATACATGACATTGGTTCTGAGAACAGAATCAGAGTCAGAAAGTCAAAAAGGAATGTTAGGGGTACACAAAAACATGTCGTCTAAAAAGGTTTAGTTAAAAAAAGACTTCCCATAGTGGTTTTACTCTGTTAAAACATTGTTGTCTTATAAACTTGCCCTTGTAAATATAATTTTGACCCACTAGACTTTACCCTGGAGCTTAACCAAGTCTCAAGTCTCATGAAAAAATGCATTATTATTATTATTTTTTTTAGATCTGCATATCACAAATTAAAGTAGCATCTAAGTATCATAAGGAACACATGTACATAAGGCCACTTTATAGATAATAAATTATGAAAAGGAATTCTGGTAATACCTTCAGAAACAGAAGCAAGTATTTGCAAGAATAAGTGTGCTTATTACTATTCACTGAGAATTCTGTAATCAATTTTCCATGTGTACAATACCAGTCAAAAGGTTTGCCACACGAGTCAAAAGTTTGGACACAAGTTTTGATTTATTGTTCTACATGAAATGTGTTATTTCATAGCTTGGAAATCTCTAGTATTGTTCTACATTGTACATTGTACACAACACATATGGAATTTGGTAATTAAATAAAACAACAACAGCAACAATCAGTATTTGTTTCAAGATATGAAGGTCAGCTGTTTGAAATGGTTCTTGCAAGAATAGTATTGTCAAGTATATTTGCAAAACCCATCAAGCACCATGATAAAACTGGATTCCATAAAGACTATCCCAGGAAAGCAAGACCAAATCTTACCTCTGCTGTGCAGACTAGAAGTTCATATACAGTCACCAGCCTCAGAAATCAACAATTAGCAGCACCTCAGATTAGAGTAGCAGACTCACCTTAATATCAACTGTTCAAAGGAGATTATTACATATTTCGGATGCCTTCAGAATTGTTTTATAACATAGAAAGAAATAAAAATCTGCAAAGATCATGAAATGGAATGTGTCCAAGCTTTTGACTGGTAATGTATATATATATATATATATATATATATATAGTTTTAAAAGTTTCTTTATATCTTTTGCTTTACACATTTCTTTAAATATGCCAAATACTTCAGAACAGTCTTAAAAAAAGTATTAAAAAGCTCACACAGGAGCGACATTAAACTACAGTGCTCACTACATAAAGTTAAACATGGCTGATTCTAACACTAATGAGGGGAGTGATAGGTAATAGTGTCCACAATTTTAAAGCTTATGGATGCAGTTTTTTTAATGAAAATATTAAGAAGAATTGAATAAGGTGTAGAGTGTCACTTACACTAATATGCCATGACCTCTCTGCTCAAATGTACCTGATGCAGCTTATGATCAGCTTTAGTTAGTTTATTGTATTGAACTGCAATCTGATAAGCATGCAAAGAAGTGCTCTAAGTCTAACAAACCCCAAAAAGACAGACACATTCATTCTAGGTGAATATTGCAAGCAGTAGCTCTATTACCTAGGTCTTGTCCAGCCATCTCCCAACAGTTCAAAAAGGGTCATCTCTTTAGGAGTCAGGTGTCCTCTCAGAAAATCCACAGCGTCCCGAGACAGATGAGGACAGATGACTGAGCGAGGCAGGTCAGGACTCCCACAATTCTGCAAGATCTGCAAAAACACAAGTATGAGCTGATGCCTATGTATTTGTGAGTGCTTGCTGGTTTTCAGTCCTTACCAGTTCAAGGGGTCCAAACAGAAAGTGAATGAGTTCTGCAGCATTAGGGTTCTGAATGTGCTTCTTCAGTTTTGCCTGTAGATGGAGCACAAAGTCAACAAGCACATATGACTTGGGCTGTTACATTTAGTTCATATCAGTTCATGCCTTTATTACACTAAGTCAACAATTAGGTGTAGTTTTATAAATAAACATGGAGTACAGGACTGAAGTCATATTGTCCAGTCACGCCCAGTACATTGGGCATGGTAATGTTTGGATCCATTATATGTATATAACTACACTGAAGCTGTTGTTATTTTAAGCATCATTATAAATGACAGAGGATGTTTACTAAGTTGTTCTGATGTAGAGTCAGTAAAGGAATAAATTCCTATAAAACATTTTACTAGATTACTGAATGTGTTTAAATATAACCATTTTTTGTTATGTCACTTGTAGCAAGTCCAGGCACTGACTTGGACTTTTAAAGAGCTTGTACATGTGTTTGTGTCTGAGGGTGTGCCACATAAAAGCAGGTTGTACAGTATAATGAAACTCACCAACAGATTGAAAGACAGCTTCAATTTCTGGATACTGTCAATGAACTCTGCCTCAGACGGAGGTTTAGCTCTTAGTGTTAACATCCCCTCTGGATAGAACCATAAAGAATGGGAGGAATAATTACCACTGTTGCCCATTATTGTTAACTATACACAACATGAAAGAAGAACAAGGAGTATCAAGGATGATTAAATCCTGAAAGGGGGCAGGGAATAGTAAATACCTGCTGGTCCTTTTTTCTTATTTTTTCTGGCCTTATTACGCTGGTTAAGCTGGGCAAAGGCTTCTGCTGCCTTTTGCAGCCGGGCCACAAAGATCTCGATGTCATCCAGAGCACAGTTCAGTATTTGCTAAACAACAAACACACACCCAAACAGTTAGAGGTAACTGCAATTACTTCATTCATCCTGGTGTGCTCAATGCCTGAGTGGCTTTTAGCCCTTTGCATACAGTATATGTGTGTGTGTGTGTGTTCTTTCTGATGTTACTCAGTGATACTGTAGGTGCACTCACCACTTCCTTCTCAATGCGCTGGGCTAATTTCTCATGGGATTCTGTGTCCTGCTGTACTGAACTTCGTCTTTCTACATCTGTGACACACACACACACACACAGACACACACACACAGACACACACACACAGACACACACACACAGACACACACACAGACACACACACAGACACACACACACACACACATGGACAGGTGTGCATTAAAGAAATTATGCAATGGATACAGGGTAGCACTGCATGTCTCCCATATGTGCGTAGGCATGTCTCACTTTGCATGTCCATAGCTGCCACGCGTCCTTTCTTCTCAGGGGAAAAATCCTTGGACTCTGAGGGTGGGATGATTGTCTCCCGATGCCGCTTCATTTTTTCCTGATTGACCCTACAACAAGAGACTTTATGAGTGTGTTTAGAATCAGCATTATGATTATGGTATATGTATAAAACAGGTACTATGATTTTTACAGGTTCAATATACGAGTTGATGGGTCTGCATTGATCTAATACAAAAGGGGTTGGCTTTTGGTCTCCACAGGCATGGGAGCCCATGATCTTGTAACCAGTTCACTTGTATTTCATTCATAATAAGTATTAATGAATTAATGTTATTTGGTGTTAATATTATGGCTGATCGGTGATATCCAAGTTCCTGTAGTTGCTGTTATATTCATCATCAACTTATTTAATGTAAGGAAACTTTGTGCGTAGGAGTTATAGTTGGTACTTACTTTAGTGTTTGGGGTCTCATCTTCTTGCCGTTTTTATTGTCTCCTAAAGCACTATCGATGTCAGCATGGACTATTTCTGCCTGAAGAGATTGATACGATGTTTAATTGCACTGTGCATTATAAATTTATACACTTTCAATAGAATTCTGCTCTCTCAAGTCGCTATGTTGATGATGTCTAAAATGTCTATCAGTACAGAGAGTTATAAATAAATGTCCATCAAACCTAGTTTTATAACACACACACACACACACACACACACACACACACACACACACACACACACACACACACACACACACACATTGATGAGCTCATTGTTTTTAAACTGATACTTCATAATAAAAAATGCAGAATCATGCAAAGTTACAATTTATGAATACAACAAACAATCTACTGTATGGCTAAGGAACATTAATTTTACATGGAAGACTGAGTGTTTGTATGCCTCACCTCCACCTCGTCACAACAGAAGAAGTGAATGTCTGGTCGGTGCTGCTCACTGTCCTGGCAGACCAACAGCAGGACAGAGGGGTACCGTGTCTTATTTAACACCGTCTGACTATGATGGACTGTAGAGAGGGGGAAGTTCTCCAGCTCATCCTGTATGAGGGGAAATAGAAATTGTAGGAAATGTATCGAGAAATAGGAAGAATGTGGAACATTAAACATTGGAAAAAGAGAAAGGGAAAGAGCATATAGAAATATAATTTCCTGTAACAAAAATATTTAAATAAATAAACTATGTATATTTTGTCCTTAATACAGTGAGACTTTTATATACTATATGGTCAAAAGTTGTGGACACTTGATGTTCCTTCACCAAACTGTTGCCACAAAGATTCAATCCCAGAACTGTATAGCAAGTGTTTGTATGACATAGAAATGTCCATGCACTATGACATATTTTGCCACATATGGAATGAACTGGAACACCAACTGAACCCCAGTTCTTCTCACAACATCAGTGACTGACCTACAGTAACTCTTGTGGCTGAATAAAATAGCCACAAAAACCTTAACAGAAAAAGGGAGCTATATCTTGAATGGCATGTTCAACAACACATATGGATTGTTATGGTCAGGCATCAACACACCTTAATACTTAATACTGGTTTTAATTTTAGACAATTTAAGAACACAAGTAAATATAAGATTATATGAATAAAATCATAATTTTTACGCTTCCATTTAGGCATTTGGTATAAGTCGCTTATCTAAGCGACTTAGAAAAGTAGTCACTGCTCTTAAAACCACACTCTAACAACATAAAATGTTTAGGAAAACAATATGCTGGGCTTTCATTAGCTCTCCTTGTTCACTACTAGTAAGTCTCTAAATCATTTTACTCTACTGTGACATCTACAGTAAAACTAGCAAAGCAAGCTATATTTAAGTAAAGTAAAACTGTTATCTCGGCAGTTACTGGCAGGGGTAAAGGGCAGTGTGTTTTGAGTTCTGAAATAACACAGAGTCAAAGAGCAAGGTCACTATAAACACATCATGTCTCTATCCACTACTAAAGTAAGAATAATGAGTGAAATACTACTTTTAATTAGGAAGAAAAGCTTTGTGTAATCATATTAAGGTGTATACAGAAATCTGCAGTGAGAAATCATTTGGGCAAAGCAGCAGTACTGCATCAGAGTTAGAGCTAGTTTATTTACTATTAAAGATTTGAGCCTCTGTATAGCTGTATAGCCATCTTATTACTCTATGGGGCACACATACACATGTACAAAATCATCATCATACAACAAGAAAACCTTAACATGCTTACCATTGTGTCGCAGTCTAGGAGCTTGATGGCTTTGTCACTGACCTGCAGCAGCATCTCTTGGGTCCAGATTTTACCTTTAGACTCCAGAAGCATGAGTTTCTTTACTGCATCATCTACTGTTGCTATAGATTCAGCTTTGTCCATTATAAATGTGGAGAGATGCTAAAAAGCATAGATTGTACAACAGTGAAAAATGTAACAATGTAAAACACCCTCTAATGCAAGCATACAGTAGCTTCAGCATAATATTTCTAAATTTGTGCAAGCTGTAAAGCACATGTGACATTAATTAAACCTCATCTTCTAAACAGTAAGCATATTCTCAAACTGGCCAAACCTTGACCTTACACATTAAGAAAGATAAACAATACAGCTTCCACATGTTTGCGTTCACTGGATACTGGAATACAGTGGAAAATTGTATAATAATAACCTTGACTAAGTGTACCTACTAATTCTGTTCAGTATTGTGCTTTATATTTTAACCACCACATTGTCATAAGCAAGTTTGGACATACATATTTATTACTGGTGTCATGGAAATAGCCACACCTTCTTATTGTTTAAATCGTTTGCCTGTTATTTCTGCTTCTTCACTCAGCCAAGACAACATTACAATACTATACTCTTTCACACACATTTATATTCTGCATACTCTGCTTTGTTACTGTAAGTTAGAGAGAGCGCGAGAGAGAAAGAGAGCAGGAATAGTTCAGATAGAACAGATTCCAGTACCACTGATCTGACGTTACAATGTAAGTGTAAGCTTGGAAACCTACTACTGTGCTTGTTTAACAGGATGCACATTACAGTTAACATTGTAGTTTTAGACAAAGAATCAGTTATGTTGCCCAATCCAGACATTACATAAGTGCATGAGTCTTTATAAAACCCATAGAGTGATTCAGCGTAGTCACATTTGATAATCCGTCTAGCAAGACAGTTACTGTAAGTGTTTTACTGCAACAAAAAAAAAAAACGCAGTGTTCAAACATTAACTAAACGTATGTATATTACTAAAAAGAAAGTGAGCGTTACGTCTAAGTCCTCAATTTTAAAAAGGAAAAAAGACAGATACTTAGTATAAGAAGGATATGTAAAGGAAATTGCATAAATGTATAAAAATACAAAAGGAAGGACAGGGGAGTGGCTGTCCTACCTGGACGTGGTACTGAGATGTTTCTTGCATGATGAAGTTTGAGTTGGAGTATTTCTTGCGCTGTTCTGGTATGGAAAAAAAAAAACAGAATGTCGTTTGTGATGCACTAACTATGAATAGCAGTGTAAACAAACACAGTTATAATACATCTATACAATTAAATCAACTGTACTAACAAAAAGTGCAACATGTCATGGCTACCAAATTACAAAGTCATTTTAAAGCTAAAGCAATTTTAGGTTTTCTTAAAGATCATGTATGGAAGCTCTACAGAGATATTTTTTATTGATTGCATTTCTAGTATCCAAGTTCTTATTTAAAACATTATTGTGATACATGCAGATGTGTGACCTGCATTCTTTAACTAGGAAATAAAATAGATTAATAACCTTCTAAACATCTTAGTAAATATATGAAAATCGACAAAAGTGGTTTGTATTAACGCTGAGACAACAGACTAACCTCGATGCCACATTTTGGTGTAATTTTGTGAGGACTAGTCACGAAACAGTAATAAGGAAACAAGCTGGAAGTAACATGAGTACACACAAACAGATAAAACAAACACAAAGCTGTTCTCAATACCAAAAACATTCATCACACATAGTAGTGAATTCACTACTCAGTTACATAAACTCACAACATTATTATCAATGCATTAAGCATTCATCAAAATATTACACTAATACTTTAAACTCTATGCATCACCTATTAGACGGATTGTCCATTCCACTTTGATATTTTGATAAGAAAATGAATATTTTGTTCATATTCTTGAAATAATAAAAACTCCTACCCATCTAACAGCAGTCAACTTCAACTCTCCAGCAAAAACTCCACTTAGCAGCCTAGGGCTCAATAATGTGTCTGAACATTTCCTCCATTTTGACAAGGACTGGCCAGGAACAGTACACTTCAACTCATATCAGGGTCAAAGGCTGCATATTATATGATCTGTTTGATATGATTAGGTATTGGCTTCCTTCTCTTCTACAGTCATCTAGAGTTATCTATGTTTGCTTTACTGCATTTGCCATAGATCTTTTTTAACTTGAAAAAAATGTCACTCACACACTCAATGTCATCCCTCGCAACACTCATGTACACACACACACACACACACACACACACATGCTCAGACCACACCCCAAAATTGGCATATTGTTGTTTCAGAAAAATAAATAGACTCAGGAAAGACATTTCTTGGGGAAAAAAAACCTCTTGGGTTAGGGTAAGGGTTAATTCAAACCTCTTGAATTTACTCAGAAGTCCATGCCACACATGAAGTACATTGCTAAAGAATCTTTATTTTGCCTACTCTTTTGGTCTTTAACTACACTTTAAGCTATATTAATAAACATTTAGAACACTCGCACCCTCACTTCACAGGCTTTGTGAACCTACATCAACCATAGCCTATACACACTACAGATGCACAATACATAAACATTTTCTTTCATAATTGTTTCACCTTCCTATCTTTAAAAATAATACTATTGATTTAACAAATCAAAAGCTGTTTCTCTTATGTTAAGAAAGAAAGTCTAATTATTGCTATTAACTTAAGCATATGTTACCATCAGCTAGCTTACAGGATACTGTATCAAACAAACACCCCTTTCTCCTATCTACTCTTTCTCTCTAATCACAAAGGAGATTCTCTCATATCAGATAAACAGTGAAGCTGGATCTACCGTAACTGACTATAAGGAAGTACACTACGTTCCAAATTATTACGCAAATGATATCTTTCTCTGATTTTCATAATTAGTCAATGCAAATGACAGTC
>JAQMYJ010000012.1:24337119-24386419 GCA_030014305.1 Clarias laeviceps
GGAGTGAGAGTGACAACATCAGTTCAATCATCAGAGCCAACATGATAATTGTGGTCCAAAGAACAGCATTCTAGTTTCTAGGCTAAGTCCTGTTTAAACCAAATGTGAGGGTTTCACCAAATTAAATTATGATGTCATTCTGATGTAATGGATAGTCACTATTCACATGAACATCAAGAGGTGGAAAATTCTGGAAACATGTCTACAGGAGTGAGAGTGACAACATCAGTTCAATCATCAGAGCCAACATGATAATTGTGGTCCAAAGAACAGCATTCTAGTTTGTCATGTGACAACAGGTGCAATCATATCAGGAGTGGAAAAAATATGGACAAACAGCCTCGGTTGCACAACCATAGAAATAAAATAGACTGTGTTTCCTATTGACTATCCTTTTTTGATGGGTTCTTCCCTCCCTTCCCTACCTTAGGCACGTTAAGTATGTTTAAACACAACACACTTATTGTACACACTGTATACACACAATAGTTGAAGAGTTTTAGACTTGAATTAATGAGTGTGTACAAATAAAAAACAGAATTAATAGCATAGAAATGGAAACACTAATGAAACTGAGCAGAATAATGTGATGGCCAAAGGTTTCATATATTCTCCTGCTAGCAAAATGTGCAATCACCTCACAATTAAAAATATCAAGATACATTTAAGGCAGATTTTAAAAATAATTTTACTTGCAATGTTAAGAAAAAAGGACCCAGACAAAACTTTCAGCATTTAAAACAAGGGGTCTGGAAGCATATTGGAAAATTGCCCGGTATTTGTTCCCTGTATATAATTTCAAAACAATCAGTGCATGTTTTTTAATTACATGAAATCATAAAGATTAGATCCCCAGTGAAAAACATGAGTACCATTTTATTCTTGCATTCATTTGTGAATCAATGGCCACACTAACACTGGTAAATACATAGTTATATCAGTCTGCTTAAAAATCCACAAACAAACATGCCACTAAACTCCACTTCATGCACTTATGTTCAATTTGTAAGGCTCAGAAAACAAAGGAGCAGGTTGTAATAATGCCCTTTTACTCCATGTGCAATGCAAATAAAGAAGCCTTTCATGAGTGAATGACACAGACCAGTTGGAAACCACAATGGCCAACTAAAGGGCTTCATGTTGCCCTATCAGAAATGCTGATGACTCTGGTTCGAAAGCAGGTTCAGTCTGTTCTAATGAAACCAGCCGAGACACAGGACCAAGAGGAAGTGCAGGTCATATATTTCATGTCTATCCCTCAGCCCCAGCAAGTCCAGAAAAAAATCCAAAAACAAGCAACACAACATGTTGCTGACGTGTACAGTAGGTGACTCAATCAGCGTCAAAACAAATAATAGGACTGTTATAACCCAAAACAGCAACAACAAAAAAATGGAACTGGCAAAATGTGAACATGAAAGCAGATCTAGATAAACCCCTCTGTGGAATTTGTAACAGCTTTAAGAAACATAATCCACTAAAATCATATCACAAACCCTGTAGTTAATGAAATCATCCAAGAAGAACATCTAAGGTAAAATAAGAAAAAATTAGAAATTCTTCTTTAGTAACCAAATATATTTTACATATATCATTCATTTCAGATTTGACCATCCAGTTGCAATAGTTACTTCCAGAAAAGTATGTGCTGCTTAGGTAGTGCTCATTAAGGATGCGCTCAGTGTGGTGTTGAATTTTACACTGACGCTGTTTAGAATAGTGCCATCTCATGTGTCACGCTCCCAAGTTAATCCAGTTTAGACCATGTCTCAAATCAGGCATTATGCACACTGTAATCTTGCAGGTGTATTAACAATTGCTAACTTTTGTGTAGTACCTGAAACCTTTTGGTTTTAAGTGCACTGTTCTTATTTTGAACTGCAGGTCTCTTAATGGCTTCTCCCATCTACTGTCTATATCTATTTCTCAAATAACTTACTGCATGTAGTTTTAGTGCAAATGCTGCATTCGCAGTGGAAAATCAGACAAGGTGTAGTAAATAATTAAATACCAGAATGATTCAATAGAACTGCTGAAAAAATGAGCAGTCAGTAGTCTCAGCTTCACTAGTGAAAGAGGAGGAGCCATTGTAGTAGTTTAAGCTTTTCTAAACAGCGAATTTACTATAATTATGCTACAGCACAAAGGTTAAAAAATATATTTTTTTATTTAAATGAAGGAAGGATGTGAAGGATGTAAAATATGTAAATTATACATAGAAATGTATCATGTAGTGCACATTTATTTGAGAAAATTCAAGTACTGAATAGTACGTAGGTACTGTATTTTCGTAGTGTAACATGGCAGAACACCAGTTTTTTGTGCTTCATCAGGTAGTCCCAGGACATCACCCAGTTATTTGTTATACTGTATATTGAATTTCTCACCAACAACTGATTTTGTGACCAAAGGTAGCTGATGACAAAGTTTTTATTTTATTTATTTATTTTTTATTAAAATCTCATTGTGTTTATTCCTGCTACATTACCCATCTGTGTAATCACAGAGTCTGAGGCCAGCTTTAAAGTAGCTACATACATTACATGAATATTTGGGACACTCCTCTGATGAGAGTGGTTGCAAATGGCTTTCTTTTGGATAAACATACTTGTAAATTGTGTTGTCCTGAAAGTTTTCAAATATAATAGTGACTGGAATTCTGGCTTTTTTGAGTTAGTTGGATCATTTTGCTAATTTCACCAATAAGAGTTTACTCTTTTGGCTCCTAAACATCTCATTGCAATATTTTTTAAATCAGCTAGTCTGCACACTTATGCAGCAAATACAGTCATCCCTGCATGAATATTATCCTTCCTGCTGTCTGCTATGTATTCTGCTTTATTTATTTATTCATTCATTCATTTATTTATCATTTACTCTTTTATTTGGACTCTTTAGTCCATCTTCTGCATGACAGAAGACCCTGTAACAGCCCACACACAGGTGAGAGTCAAACACAAGGCTCATGTTTAGTTCTAATAAATTTGTGAAGTTTTTGAATTGAAGCATTTTGATTATATCACACAGCAGGACAAACAGTACCAATAAAAATAATACATTAATAAATAAAATAAATAGAAGAAGCAGCAGAAGAAGATGAAAAAAGAACATTTTAAATATGGAGAGACTCGGCTCGCTTTTGTGTGTTGGTTTTCAGTGTTCTCGTAAAAGTCAAAGAGTCCAAGAGTCGACTCACTGTGTCGACTAAAAGATCCGAATCGTTCACATTACTAGTGTATAGTAAAGTTACATGTGCAGAGTACAGATAAGAGAAATACCATAATAACTTAATGTATAGGAACACTTAGCTTCATTACATTTTAAATCTTTATATCTATTGTAAAATAATCATGGTGGTATATTTTGGTTTAGTTTACAAAAAAAAAAAAAAACTCTGGAAGTCGGAAAAACTATTCAACTTTGTACCTGGCTTGTACCTGAAAACAAACAAACAAACAAACCTAAAGACTATTTCACATAAGAAATATGTAGAGTAGTCTTACCGTTTGAAAGAAAATAAATTTCCAGTCCACTGTTATAAATAACCGTTTAACCCAGACGAAGGAGAAATAGGTGATTAAGGTGCCATGTCAGCGGTCAGACTGTGAACTGATGTGCGCTGATGTGGATCTTGAACGCGGTGACGCGCGCGCTGAACAGTAGCCAAGGAAACGCGGCACCGGCACTCACGCGGAAAACTGCGAGTGAGCGGCGCGCGCATTAGCGACAGGTGCCCGGTGGGAGGGGCGATGAGGTTTGATTGGCAGGTGAGGTGATCTGAGCGGTGCAGCTCTACCTCTTGTAGACAAGCGGACTCACTCAGGGGACAGGGGGGCTATTAAGGAAATTACAACAACGCAGGGACTGTCGACTGAGGGAGAAAAGTAAAACGTGGGCTGCGTTTGAAATCCTACAATACCTACGAACTGAGAGTGAGATGGGGTTGAATAACAGCCTTGTACACTTAGTATTACCTTACCATGTAAGGCTAACTTCGCCCTTGTTTCGTTATCTTAAAATATACTTTTTTATATTTTTTTTTCGGGCTTAAGAGTTCATTAGAAATAATGAGTCCATAGAGAAATAACAATCTCTGTCATTGATCAAATTTTGCCATTTTTTAAATTTACATTTTTGCATATTTTGCTAAATATTATTATTGCTTCTTGCTTGCTTGAAGAAGTTCTATCTGGCAGCTTGTATCAGAACAGACTGTTTCAGCCAGGTGTGTAATTCGGTATGGTCAGGGAGAGGCAGCTTCAAAGAAAAGAATGAGAAAAGAGCAACATGGCTGGAACAGAGACCTAGTTGGGATATCACTGGCTGCCAAGGCTGACATCAGCCCGAAAGCCTCTGGCCTGCCTTTGGAAATGACAACGAAAAGCACTTTGATTCATTCCCTTTTTCTGTTTCTCCTAACAAACACACAAGCATGCACACGTGAGCAAAGAACATCATACCTAATAAGGTAAAACATCTCTCTCATATCTGTAAGACACAAAAATCATTCATTCCAATCCCTTAACAATACTTTTACTTTCACTTTTACATGCACACATGCTCAGTGCAGGTTTAATCAGTCAGTTTACTCATTTCAAGACTTGTTTTGGCAGTAAACATTAAATTTAAGGCATAGTTCACAAGAAGCCAAGTGCAACAATTATTAACTGCAGGTGCTGTAACAACAGCACCATCAAGATATTTTGCAATGATGTTTAACACTGACTAATCAAATAGTAAGTTGAAATTGATCATTGTGAAGTTAAATATCAGCTACTAAGAGGTGTGCAAACTGATTTAACTTGTGTTGAGAGGGACCTTGGAAAAAGAGCTTTTTTATATACCTATTATCTAACATGAATAAAGAGTAAGGCATGTCCTCATCTCAGTTCAGGTAAACACACTCCCTCTATTGGACAAGCTTAAAATAGTAAGAGACCTATTAAAACTCAACAGCAACAGGTTAGCTAAACATTGTAGTAAAACTATGTAATAGGTCTATGAGATTATAAACACATTATGCTATGAGAGATTGATGTTTTTCCCTGCATTTGTTTGCCAGCATGTAGATGTGAAAGTGCATATTATTAAATGTCAGTTTGTTAAAGTATAGGTGTAACACATGCAGTTATTTCCAGAATTTCTGACACCTTTTGTACAAAAAAAAGTTTAATGTAATCATCATTAAACCAAATCAAACTGATAATATAACAAATGTTTAATGGAGACTTCATAAAAAAGCAACTGTAAACAAAAAAAGTTATAAAAATATATTTTTTTCAGCAGCAACACATCACTGTGTAATTGCAGTTTCACAGAGTTGTCAGTCTATTAGGCACACACATCTAGTTAGTTTTTTTGTCGTTCCTTTAGAGGTGCAAGCCTGATATTTTTGCATGTAAGCAGAAAATAAATATGAATAAATCTTTTAAACAATAAACCATTCTGATACAGTTACAGCTTGATGGGAACTGTGTTGTGTTTCAACATTGATTCCTGACCTCCTGCCTTATTTTTAAAAATCTACCCAAAACTACAAACAGCCAGACTGTTTTTGTTAATGTCTCCTTCCTAATTTGTGTGGTTGAAAATTTTGAGAATTATAGTTAACTGCATTTAAGTTTAAGTGTTTTTGGTAAGCCAGAGGAACTGCACTGGTGCATTCTGGAATATGTAGTCCATAAATGAAGTGAAGCACTGCTGTAGGCATGGATATCAGGACAGACCAATTGTGTCATGAGTAAATGCTGAAAAACAAAAGAAAGAGCAGGGAAACAATGAAGTTCAAGTTAACAAGAGAACATTCCATTTTAAACTGCTAAAATAATCTATGTACAACAATAAACTAAAATACCACATGAGGATCTTTGAAAATGTTATCCTCATTAAAAGAAACAATCTTTGCTATTAAAACATACAGTATGTGATAATATTCTTTTAACTAACATGTACACTAATGCTAAAACTATAATGCACAGATGCAGTTTCGTGAAGCGTTGAAGCATTCCAGCAAGATGTGTTGTAAAGTAGTTCCTCTGTATGTATGTATAATAGTTAAATGTAACTGGGAAGATGGTGAATGAAATCAATAAATGATTAATTAACATGATTAATCTCAGAATGAATTAACAGGAGTAACAATTAAAAGGCAAGCTTACCATATAATAAGATATTACAGATAGAGTATTGACACCATTCCAAAACTATACCATCATTATAAATAATCCACAAACTGAACAGAGTTTTCTCATAGTCTATAGGCTACCAGGAACTCCACACCTTCAACCCGAATTTGTCCCTAAGAAAAACTTCAATATAACTCTGAAGACAAGCCTCAATACTGAGCATGATTTGAAAAACCAATGCATTAATGACATGCACTGTGAAGTTTCAATACACAGCTTAACTGGCTTACTGAGTAAAAAAAGTTATAAAAATATATTTTTTTCAGCAGCAACACATCACTGTGTAATTGCAGTTTCACAGAGTTGTCAGTCTATTAGGCACACACATCTAGTTAGTTTTTTTGTCGTTCCTTTAGAGGTGCAAGCCTGATATTTTTGCATGTAAGCAGAAAATAAATATGAATAAATCTTTTAAACAATAAACCATTCTGATACAGTTACAGCTTGATGGGAACTGTGTTGTGTTTCAACATTGATTCCTGACCTCCTGCCTTATTTTTAAAAATCTACCCAAAACTACAAACAGCCAGACTGTTTTTGTTAATGTCTCCTTCCTAATTTGTGTGGTTGAAAATTTTGAGAATTATAGTTAACTGCATTTAAGTTTAAGTGTTTTTGGTAAGCCAGAGGAACTGCACTGGTGCATTCTGGAATATGTAGTCCATAAATGAAGTGAAGCACTGCTGTAGGCATGGATATCAGGACAGACCAATTGTGTCATGAGTAAATGCTGAAAAACAAAAGAAAGAGCAGGGAAACAATGAAGTTCAAGTTAACAAGAGAACATTCCATTTTAAACTGCTAAAATAATCTATGTACAACAATAAACTAAAATACCACATGAGGATCTTTGAAAATGTTATCCTCATTAAAAGAAACAATCTTTGCTATTAAAACATACAGTATGTGATAATATTCTTTTAACTAACATGTACACTAATGCTAAAACTATAATGCACAGATGCAGTTTCGTGAAGCGTTGAAGCATTCCAGCAAGATGTGTTGTAAAGTAGTTCCTCTGTATGTATGTATAATAGTTAAATGTAACTGGGAAGATGGTGAATGAAATCAATAAATGATTAATTAACATGATTAATCTCAGAATGAATTAACAGGAGTAACAATTAAAAGGCAAGCTTACCATATAATAAGATATTACAGATAGAGTATTGACACCATTCCAAAACTATACCATCATTATAAATAATCCACAAACTGAACAGAGTTTTCTCATAGTCTATAGGCTACCAGGAACTCCACACCTTCAACCCGAATTTGTCCCTAAGAAAAACTTCAATATAACTCTGAAGACAAGCCTCAATACTGAGCATGATTTGAAAAACCAATGCATTAATGACATGCACTGTGAAGTTTCAATACACAGCTTAACTGGCTTACTGAGATAACTATCTACATTTCCATGTAACACTTTCCAAATCTTTCTTTTCTTCACAAAACTAATCTCTGCTTTAAAAAGAAAAATTATTAAAAATTGTCACAGAAACATCAAACTTTATGATTAAACTTAAACTATGTAAAACAATTCTTGTTCCTGAACAGTATGTGTTATTTCTTAATTGGTGATGTTGTAAAAGTATAGAAAATGGTCATTATTCCCCTTATTACATATGGATAACCAGGATATGAAATTTAGAAATTTACACATTTTTATTTATAGAAGGTCTGAATAAAACAACATAAGCATCAAGACTTGTATTGATTCATGGATAACATGTATTTATACTAAATTAATAGTTTTTCAATATTCGCGGCTGTAATGTAAATCACTTTTACATAGCAGCCCAAAAATATTATACAAATAATTTCGGCCGGGGAACAAGAAAAAGTAAAACTTCTGAAATATAACCAGATTGCAAGGCTGGTATATCATCATAGGCCTATACATGTATATCATCATTAAAAATATTGAGTTTGCCAAAACAAGGTCTAGTGATCTAGATTATTGAGTTTGCCAAAACAAGGTCTAGTTATTATTTTATAATTCTGTTCTATTTATTTATTTATTTATTTATTTAGATTTTACCCTGACTCTTTGTTGAACAACTCCATACACACTTGAAGAGGTTATGCTTTGTTGAGAATTAACAAAGAAGAAATCAACCTGTATGTGACTTTATTTATTTATTTATTTTTTATTTAACTTTCAAAGTGTTGTGACATGGCAAAAGGAAAAATATCTGGGAGTTATCAACAGAGAAAATTGGGTGTAAGGAACAAGCAAAATGAAGAGCAAGCTGTGAAGAGTTGCACTAGAACACAGCTTCTCAGATAACATTGACTGATAGAGCAGCAAAAGCTGACATTGGTAGCATGGTCATTTAAATTCACATGAATATTTAAGCATTGACAGCTCTTAGGCCTCTTTAGACTTGAGTGTCCTAGAGTGATCCAAGATAAGGCAAGTGTAACACAACATAATTGTTCAACTACTACCTGATTAAGTAAAAACCTACATAAAACCACACACATGTAAATGGGACTGGGAATACAATTTTAGTAATGAAATATTTCCTTAGTTTTTTAATACTATATATTTTAAGTATAGTAAATCATTTTGATGTGACTTTCTACATATAATTATGTAGAAATATATTTTTTTATTATATTTATTTATTAATTGTTTTCCTATCTATGCTGGGATGTAAATTCTCATTAGATTAGATTCTCCTTAAGACCTTTGTTTTCATCCATGTTGCACCGCTATATTTGATAGTAGAAATAGTGTTACCTGCATGTTGAATTGTTTTTGCCAAACATAATGATTTTCCATTAGATTAAAGGCTTGCAATTTTTCTTTTTTTCAGCAAAAACCTTCTAACAAACTCCAGGCATGCCTTTTTGTTAGTCTTTCTTAAAAATGGTTTCCTTGTCTTTAAAGGAACTGATGATATTGTTGAGATGATATTGTTTAGGCCTGTAAACTCTGTAACCACGTCAGTGTTGTAGGTGGCCCCTTGAACACTTGCCGTTTTTTTACAATTATCCTTCTTGTCTGTGTGACCAATTTGGAAGGGCAGCCAGATACTGGTAGTGTCTGGGTGTCATATTTTTCCACTTTGCTCTAGTGGATTTCACAGTGCTTTTAGAAATGTTCACAGCTTTGCTTGTCTTTTTATAAAGTTTTTTCTTCCTAGCAACCTCATCTCAAAACAACTCATGCAGTTTTATGGTTGCCATGACAGCAATAGTTGTCAGGTCTGACATTTTGTTACTGTGAGAAATCCCAAAAGTCAAAGTATTTTGTGTGACAATGAAGTTGAACTCAGTTGGATTTTAAATTGTCTTAGGCATACCTTGTTTTACTTCTTTTGGATGAGTACTTAAGATGATTAAATACTAGACCTAATGACAATTTATAAAGATGGAGTGAAAATTAATTTGTTAGGCAGTTTTTACATGTACATATTTTTGAATAATTGAGAGACATTTTTATTCTATATACAGACTATATTTAATTTTGATCTATTCGCAATATAGCAAATCGAGAAATAATTACTGGGATGAATAATGCCTTCTGCTTTAAAAGAGTCTCATGCTTTTATTCATGTTTTATTGTTTTGGTGATTAATTAAAACTGATATAAAGATTTCAGCTGATATCAACTTTATGTCCTTCACTTCCTGCTTAATATCCAATTAGTCCAGCTTTTCCAGAATATCCATAATTTACTTCAATTATGTATCTACATGTCTATAGGCTATTGAGTACCAGTTTGAATATTCATCAATGTCTATAGCTTCAATCTTACAGTTATCTATACAGTTTCAGCAGACATGCTATAGCTGTAACACAGTCTGGCCAGCTGGGAGTGGTTCTCTGACGCAAAACCCAACACAAAAGCATATTTAATGCCTATAGGGACAAAGTATCAGCCACACCAGAGCTGAGCTGCAGATAAAGTGTCAAGACTCCTGAATGACTTGCATATAAATAATTCACACCAAAGTCCAAAGCTTTGTAAACAAGCTTATTTCATTTACCCTTATAAACAATGGGTAAAAAAAATAGAAAGTGCATGGGGAATAGTGCAATCTGTTTAAAGAGAAAGCAAAAGATTAAGTTGTACTGATTGTGCTTGTTGCATAGACATCATGTGCAGTTATTAGTTAATTGTAAAAAATTCTATTCTTTATTTTAAGTATCAATAAACCTGACCATGGTGAGTTTCCTCTGAGGCCTCATCCCTGTAACACTTTTTCAGCAACGCAGAATGACAGATCATGCATTCTGCACAACAAAAGACTTAATTTTGCTAATTAAATGTAAATGTTAATGCCGATATTTACATAGGTAGTTGCCAGGTTTTTCTTGTGCAAATTTTCCTTTTTTTAGTAAGGGTTGGAGCTATGGAGTGATTGCGGGTGAGAAGCAGTAAAGTGAACATTTGACATAGGCCTCAAGGTGTCATTATATATTAACTCTGTTCATCATGGTGCTTTTTTAATGCATGTTTCTGCAAGCCTATCAAATAGCACTTAAAACAGCACAAATTTGGCATCCAAATTTCAGTCCTTGAGTTAATAATAATCTCTGATTAATACTGTCTCCTTCAAACTTCCATGCGCACAGTAAATAATAATAAAGAAAATCTGTGGCTTCCACATGACAAATTTGTACCACCCTGATTAAAACAATGTTTTTGTGTCTTTGTCCCTGTACTCATAAAAACGTCTTGTATGATGCTGTACAGTCTGACCTCTAAAATCTAACCTGGTGAAGCGTGCAAGGGCTCCGAAGCCGGCTATTCCAGAAAGACCATAGATGCAGAGCAGGATGGCATTAATAATGATATCAGCCCTCAGTACATATGCCTGCCACACTAGGAAGTACACTGAGAGCAGAAGTGTGGCTCCTGTGATGAGAAGACTGGCACCTATATATCTCTCACTCTCCTGTAAGTTGCCTCTTACTCCTGAGTGAGATAAAAAATAAATGTATCCATAAATTAATAAGATGCAATGCATTTAAAAATATATATATCATCCATGGATGAATTAAATTCATTAAAATAAAACCTGTATAAATCATGCCAATCAGTTCAGGCTTATCTTACCCCAGTAGACTCTGAAGATCTCGAAAGCAGCCATCAACAGGAGCAAGCACACATCTAGCACTAAATAACTGTCAGGGTAACTCAACACCTGACCTGCATCACATAACATTAATGTTACATTAATTAATTTAGTAAACCTTTTATTCAAAGCAACATGCGGCTTGAGCTATATGCCAGAACTCGACTTTAAGGTGCAACAGTTTTCCCTTTACAACAGACATTACAACAGAATATTTTCTTTAAAAAAATGCTTCAGGTAGAACTTTAATGGTCCCTGAGGACCCTTGATTATCCAACAAAGGCAAAGGGATCTTAAACAACCCCTGTCTCGAAGTATGTGATTACATAACAGGAATCTATGAAACATACAATTTTCTAAACAAATGATGTCCCATTCCATCATTTGCTTGTAAATCTGCAGATTTGTGACATTTTGTGCAACTAATTATTGTTATGTATGTATGTATGTATGCACAGTACTTACTTTTGTATATGATCATACAGAGGCTGGAAAAGAAGTAGAAGAGGTAGTAGAGTGCAGAGAGGTAGAGCAGAATTTGGAGGAGCACAGAGGAAAGCTGAGGCCTCAGGTCAAGGCTAAAAATGTTTTTATTTTACTTTAACTTAACATTACAAAAGCTTAACAAATTAGGCTTTTTTTAAAAGGTCCATAGTACTGTACACATTTTACCTTGTAAAAATGCCCTGTTTAAGTATTTATGTACACACATTTTTGTAAAAACTACAATAAAGGTTCTATATTATGGTTCAAGTGTACAAAATTAAATTAAGCTCCATGGCTAGCATACATTTTAAAAAGGATACAACATTGGCATTTCTGTCTAAAACCAAAAAAAGAGAGAAAGAAAGAAAAAAATCATATACATTTATGTATTGTTAGTTAATGTATATGAATTAAACACTATGCTTAAAAACTCCATACATACAGGATTGTAAAACCAGCGTATTAGTGAAACACAGAATTTTAGTTAAAAAAAAAATTACTCTAATCTATTTACATTGTTGACTTACTAAATGTCTTCCACAGATCTTAAATCTTAAATGCAACAGAGTGTCCACACTGTCCTGTGTGTGTGTGTGTGTGTGTGTGTGTGTGTGTGTTTATTTTGCTGAATTTGTGCTCTTGTCACACTAGTGGAATCTTTCATAGCCCTGTGTACCCGGTGTCTGCCAGACATCCTTGTTTTAAGAGAAAATGTACATTCTGAAAGTACAATAGGATGAAGCACAGGACAAAAACCTTTGTTCTTTCTGCCTATAGCAGAATGTTTTATAAAGGCTTAAATGATACTTTTGCGCATATTTCCAAATTTTCATGCTCACCTGTCTTTTTTTGTTACAGTATGATGAACAAACAGAGATATAAACATATACAGGAAATCATATCAATCATATTTTTGAAGGAGATTGTTATAGAAATTCTAGCAACAGGATATTATAGCCTTACTTCTTGAGTCTATATTACTTTTAAAATAGAGTATAAAGATATTTTGTTGCAAAACATTTACTGAACGTCCATTTCTCCCCAATGTGTGTAGTTACCATTAGGATAGTTTCATATTTTAAAGTTGTACGTGAGATGACGCATCTGATGACAGAAAAAAAAAGTTGTATTCCTGATTTTAGTATTTAATAAGAAATCCCTGTTGTAATAAAGAAACGTCTAACTAAGTTAGCGAAATAAGTCTGATTTGTTGTTGATTCATTTATAGCACATGGAAAGAAAAAGAACTAACATTATTTATGCAATAATTTCCTATAATCCAAAGGATTATAAATGTAACGTTCAGTGTCGGGAGCAGAATAAATATAACAATAAACACTGAAACAAACAACAAAAACCCGCTTCCATAAAAGGTACTAAAACGTTAACACGTTCTAATAATTTTCATTACGAATAGTCTTTAGAAATGGCATGTTTATAGAGTTAATAGTGGTATCTATGGCAACGATATTTTAAGTACCTGGCCGTCTCATCGCCATCTTGGCTGTGTATTCCTTCTGTTCTGTGTTGTTTTGTATTTAACCGTCTTTAGCGCCTCCAAGTGGAAAGGAGTATAAACGTTTCTAAAGAGTGTAACTTGAAGAATTCTTCAGCTTGTGTTTCCCCCAAAGGATTACGATATATGCATAATCATTCGTTCGTTTAAACGATTATTTAATTATGTATTAAGTTCTTTTTAAAATCCCATTAATATAAAGGCGTTAAAAACATTTTTTCGTAAATATGTAATTCAGAAACGTTTCCGAAAGGCGCGCTTAGTCACGTGACTCTATATTATTAAAATTACATATTTTTTAAATAGCTGACAGAGTTAAAAAGAGATGCAAAAAAAATCAGTGACTGATTATGTTTACTCATTATGATTATAAGTAGCATACCGAACACCTCTGAATATAAAATTCACATAGAATAGCAGTTTGAAAGATGAGAATGATAGAATTTTTATGCATTTACATGAATTAATCTTTAGGAATAATTCCGTTTGAAGTCGTGCAATGCTGCAGCCCATTCATATTTCAAGATATCTGACTTTACAGTCGCAAAAAGCATTTTATGCGTCTTATTTCACATACATTTGAAATCTTAAAGGGTAAAAATAAATCCGCTAAGCCAAATGCATATACAGTATAATACAGGTTTGCATTACATACTGTAGAATAAAAATAAATATGCATTGCGAGTCTCCAGATCAACCATGAGCTCAGGGTAACTAATTCATTTATTTGCTGCAAATTTACTGACAGTTTCCTGCAAACATTGTGTTTTGTAACAGTGTGACGAGTTTCTGTAAATGTTCTTCTCACATCACTTGGAGTTTCCTCCAGGTGCCCTGGGTTCCTTATAGATGGACAAAAAAAAACCTCCTTATGTGAGTCACTGAATATTGTGTGAATCACGTACAAATATTCAGTGTCAATAATGTGAATAACGTAGAATTGATTAACAATTTGTAATACAACTCTTTGCTGTTAAAACACGGCACTTTATATTTCAGATATAGTACATATACAGTACAGGCAGTTTCTCGCATTATTTAGACTTCTATTCTCCCACGAAAATATGTTCTTGATAATGCAGCACACAATCAAGTTCTTTCTCAGTGAATATGTGATGCACCAGTTCCTGTCTCGCTAAAGATGACATTTCACCTTGTGAATATACAAGCGATTACAAATGGATTAGGAATCAGGTATGATGAAATGTTTCATGTGAGAAACTGAAACTAGATTAAAGACTAAATGTACTGGGAACCTTAAAATAAAGGAGGTGAGAAACTTAAATATAAAAATAAAGAGTCAGTTATATAAAAAAAAGTGTTTCAAGAACCAGGAGATTACTTAAAAATTTGATGTAAAAAATAATGATTAAAAAATATATATATACAAACCAATAAGACATAATAATCATATAATAATAATAATAATAATAATAATAATAATAATAATAATTATTATTATTATTTGCCGAAAGACATAAAATGTCTTAAGTAAGAAATGTAGCATAATTTTCATATTTTGTACTGTATATTAATCTATTATTTTTATTACATCTTATTTATCTTTTAGTTGTCAGTTAAACTGTTCCGTAAAGCTTTTTGTAAAATATGTTTTTAAATGTGCTACAGACACAGACTGGATTTTTCTTCTTCTTCTTACTTATTAACGTTAATTTACTTTTATGATGATGTTACAGCTTGTATAACAAGAAGAAGGTGAAGATGATGATGATAATAATAATAATGAGAAGAATGGTGTTTTTTGTTGGTGTTGTTGTAAGCCCTAAACTCACAAATGTGCGCTCACAATTACACACACACACACACACACACACACACTTGTAAGTGGTTGGAATGCAGGCTGAGATAACTGTGACAGTGCTGTGAAGAAGTACACCTGTTGAAAAAGAAGGAGAGATAAAGATGAATATGTGAGGCGGAGCCTCCATCGCATCAGAATGTGTGTGTGTGTGTGTGTGTGTGTGTGCAATCAGAAAGACACATGCTCAGTGTCAGTAACAAACTCACTCTGTGTGCCTCAGTCAGTGAGCACTATTAAGGCCAATGCGTAGAATGAAGGGTTTGTAAACTTATAATCAGACATGTTTGTGTTATTTCATGTTATTATTTCACGTTAACTTGCTGCACTGCCTTTTTTAGTTTTCGTCTGGAAAATTTACAACACCTTTGAATTCTTCAGGCGCCCATTTTAAGTTGTATGTAGAAACCCTGTAACAAAGTTACTCTATCAGTAGAACGAGTTTACGGAGGCAAACCTCTTTATTATCAAGAGAGCCCACAAACAACCACTGAAGAACATATTCGTTTTCTAAACGTGTACTATACAATGGCTCATGACATACTTGTGACAAGCTATAGGTGACGAGCTATATGTGACAAGTTACAGTACAGTATGTGGCAAGTTATGTGGCAAGTTACTGTATGTGTAATATAATTACAGAATCAGTGAGGTTTCTGATTTTTAAATGAGCGCACACATAGACACACACAGCTGAATTTATGAACCACGAACAGTAGCATATAAGATTACATGTATTTAGACGCATGTAGATTGGATATAGATGCAAACACAGATGAAGTGCATTAACATGGCCAGATGTTTCATTGTCCTCCAAGTATTCGATCTGTCTTTCTCTCGCCTGCGTCCATCTAAACAATCCCCACTGTGTTAATGAAATAACTGGTGCGTTGTTTAAGTTAAACAGAGGGGAGAGAGAAAGAGAGAGAGGGAGAGAGAGAGAGAGATGCTCCAGCTGTGAGCATAAAGACAACAAAACAGCATCTCACAAGAGTGGGGGGGAGCGAAGGCACACAGGATTATTGTGTGTAAAGAGGTCGCAGATAAAGAGAGGAGAAATACATCATTCAGCTGCTACAGTATTCACTGCACACATTACACCTCATCCATTCACAATCACTAACCCTGTTTAGGACAAGGAAAAAAAACACAGGAAATATATCTTACCCAACACCTCTGAGATGTTCTATTATATTGTCAAATAGTAGACAAATTGCTCGGTTCTGAAATGAGACATTTAATCATTTATAGGAACGTGCAGTGACTGAATGATTATTTAAAAAGTTTTAAACAAATATTTAGACTAAAATGTGTCCAAAAATAAGGAACTGAACATTTCATTCGATTAACAAAACTTATTTTTACTTTAAAATGGTTCAGACTTTGGGCTGCAGTGATCCTCCACACTTCACCCTTCAAATGTTCAAGATTTAGTGTTTGAGGTTATCATTTATAAAAGTGATTTTTTTTTTTTTTTTACAGTGGATTTTATTTTGGCTCAGCGTGTTTCAAACATTGTTGTGTGTCAAATGTCAAGTGTATGAGAGCTCATACATTCATTATTCATTATTGTGGCACTAGCTTTACATTTTACAATCTATGCATTGGTCTAAATCTAGGTTTCTAGTACACAATGTATTTTTTGTGTACTATTTGTGTACACATTTGTGTTGTGTTTAATATACAGTAATACTGTATATATACTTTAGATGTTTGTTAAATTAATTCTGTATTTCAAAGACATTTTAGATTTCCAAACATTACTTTAAAAAGTTTAACATCAATAGGGTAAGTAACATATTATATGATAGACATTTTTTTTTTCAGGCAAAAAACATAATGAGGGCTGAAATGTTCAAAATGATTTACCAGTTAATGTCCCTATACTGTACAGTAGATCTGCACACATCTTACCAGAGACTTATGTACTGATGCATTTTCAAAAGCAAAGTATTTACACATTTAATACTGACTTTATTTAATTACACCCCCCCCCCAAAAAAAATAAAATAAAAATAAAATATTAATTACGAAAAGTGAAGTACAGAGTTATTTTAAAGTGTCATTGCTTTACATCGTTTCTTTGCATGCGCCTAAACCGTTTGCACATTACAGGATGAGCATAAATTCCTTTCCAGGTGTGCAATCATTTCCTTAAAACCTATGCACGACAGAAATGTGAATGTGTTTGTACCTATAGCTCAGTTTTTGTGTAATATATTTGTAAAATCAGGTAAGGACATGTCCTGTATATTTATGTGAATATGTACATGTTTATTCTGTCTCTGCTCTATATCCAAGTAACGATCTATCTATCTATCTATCTATCTATCTATCTATCTATCTATCTGTCTGCCTGTCTGTCTGTGTTTATATCTGTGCTATATGTAATACAGGATGCCTGTGCACTATCGAAATGTGTTTTGGTTAATAGCACATCATCGGTGTGTTAGTAGTAAGTGTAAGTATTAAGTGTTAGTTGTAAGTGTAAGTATTAAGTGTTAGTATTAAGTGTTAATATTAAGTGTTAGTAGGTGACCTCTGGCTCGCGCATCCTCTGTGCTTCCGTGCAGCTGTTGCTCCGTCGAGGCGCGCGCACGCGAGGCGTGAAGCAGGGAGACTTTTACCTGGTGCAGGTTATCCAGACCTGTGATTCTGACTCGTAACATTGTTTAAAAGTTATAAGTAGTCAGATAACTAAACACACACACACACACACACACACACAAACATTTTGCTAATATTTAATAATTCCTGGGAAGGTCGGGTCGTCAGTGCGCTACGCAGCTGGACACACAGGAAACAACGGACATCTCAGGACTTCAGAGGAGAAACGTGCTTCAGGTGCGGTTCACTGTTATAAGGAAGAGAAGTGCTGTCTTCCCCACTAGCAATAAGCTTTTCTCAGTGAGGAAGAGCGACAGCAGCGCTGAGTAAAGGCACCCGGAGGAGGGGGAGGAGGAGGAGGAGAGGAGGAAGAAGCAGAAGCAGAAGGAGTGCATGGCTGGCTGAGACGCGGAGAGCCCGGTCCGGCCTCAGCGCTACATGGAGGAGCTCAGCCGCACATAAGCATGGACGTGGTCGATGAAACGGAGGCTTTACAGAGGTTCTTCGAAGGTAAGTGGCTTAATCTCAAGAGTCCAAACTCCAGATTTCATCTTATTGGGGAAAATAAATGAATAAATAAATAAATAACTAATTGGAACTGGCTGCCTACGGACATGCCACCTGACAAATTAACATTATAAATAAATCTATAAAATTACAGTTTGACTAAGTACACTGGGCGAATAAAAACATCTACATACATTTTCATTAGAGTTTGTTTACAGTTTTAACTGAGTTTTTAAAATTGTGTTGCTAAAAAAACCCAACCAACCAACCATCAAACAACAAACAATAGGCTATTTCCACTTTTTATGTTAAAATTTCCAGAGCAGTAAAGGGGGGAAAATGTTTTGGTTATTTAACATAATTCACATATGTCCTAAAAAGAAATGTTCATCCTTCTGTTTTGTTTGTGTGAGTTAAAGACATTTAACTATCATATCATTAAGCTTCATTCACATGGAATAATGGATGGGAGACTGTGGGGAATGTGGGGTAGTAGATGATGCTTGGGCTTTTTGTAGGTCTTGCGGTGTTGGTAAAAGGTGTTTGTGGGTTAGAAATAGTGTTTGGATATTTTTTCGAGAAAGATAGTGGTAAATGAAAGTTTATGAGGTGCTGCTGGGTAGAGTTATTGAGGACGTTTGGGAGTTGGTGGTATTTGGGGAAAGTTATTGAAGGTGTTTGAAGGTTGGAGAAGTTGTCAGGGTGTTTGAGGGTTGGAAGTTTGGGAAAGTTATTAAGGGTATATAGAATCGGTAGCGTTTGGGAAAGTTCCTGGGGTTGTTTGAGAGGTGGTGGAGTTTGGGGACGTCTTTAAAGATGTTTTTTTTTTGTCAATAATGTGATGTGTCATTATTTTGAGGGGAATAAGAAACATATGATGTGATTATTTTATTAATTGTCAAATAATTAGAAAATGTCTTTTTAATTAATTGTCAAAGTATCACAATACTGCTGAACATGTGAGTGGACAAAACATATTCTGTGTTATCTCCATGTTATGTAAACCATGTTAACGAATGCACTTCTGGTATGTTGGTATAAATGTTTTGCCCTTAAGGCAACACAAATACACTCCATTTCATTTCATATTTGTTGTTCTGTAACGTGCAGCCCATTTTCACCATGTTTTGAATAAGGGCAATAATGCAGGATAACAGGCTTTTGTGTTGATTTGCAGTTTTTCCCCATAATAATGTGTCATGTAGGGAGTACAGGTGAGATGGGGTGTTTATTGGATGATGGTCTACAGTAAACACAGATGATGGGCTCTGGCTCTAGGGTTCATGGCTGTCAAGTGCTGCTCTTGACTTTCATGTGTTTACATTCCTTCATTGGGAGTGAGAGAGATGTGTTAGCTCTGGGATAACTAACGGAATTATGCATGTTTTCACATTGGTCTTAAATCAGTTTGGTTTATTTACATAATTATTAGAAAACTATGACTTTTATGATAGTTTTGAGTTATAGTTGTATTCATTAACATATTTTAGTTCACTCTTAGACAACAAAGATTTTATCTTTGTAAAGGATTGTTCTGTAATTTTTCCTCACAGAGATACTAATATGTAGATTTTAAGTGTGAGAAGCCTGACTATTGATCAAGTATTGGATATTAAGTTAAGTATTGGGTTAAGCTACACATTTTTATGTTTCAGTTAGAGTAATTGTGTGTGTGTGTGTGTGTGTGTGTGTGTGTGTACTGTGTGTGTGTGTGTGTGTACTGTGTGTGTGTGTGTGTGTGTGTGTGTGCGCGTGTGTGTTTGTGTGTGTGTTAGGCAGTGTTATTGGAAAGGAGTCAGGACAGCTATTGTGGTGTTCTGGCAGACAAAGGACAAAAGAAGAAGTGAAAAGCTGTTTGTTGATAAAACTGATGTGACCCCCAGCTGAAAGAGACTTGATCTTATTTTACTCAGTGTGAGTTCACTGTTACTTGTAAAACTAGTGAATGGATTTGCATGTTTAAACCTTTCTGATCAGCAAATATCAGTTCACTTGCAAAAAATCTAAATGAGCATGTTTACATGATGGGATTAAATATGTTTCCTCTTTAAAAACTATTTAAATAGCATTAAGGACAAATCAGTAATCATAATCATAAATAATATTCCCCTGATAATTAATGAGACAAATAAACTGTAGGCAGATTAATGTCAGGAATTAATGGAAAGAAGATTCAAGCATAGACATTTAACCTTGTGAATTACTTAAAACACAAACACACTAAGTCTGTGAACATTGATGACCACTAATATGTAAAACAGACACGTGACAAGCTCAAGACATACTGAAAACCTGGAACTCAAATGCAATGCTAAATAGAGATAAATAAACTTAGAAAGGAACTAAATGCAAAAACATGAACATTATCAGTACCAGTCAAAGGTTGGACACACCAGTAAAAGGTCTGGACACAAGTTTGAATTTATTTTTTGCATTATAGAAAAATACTGGATTTTTTTTTTCACAACTATGTAATAACACACATGGAATTAGGTAACAACAATAGCAGGCAGCTGTATTGTCAAGTGCATTTGGAAAACCCATCAAGCACCATGATGAAACTGTCTCTTATGAAGACGATGCCAGGAAAGCAAGGCCAAAACTTACCTTTACTGCAGAGAAGTAGTTCATTTACAATTACTGAACTCAACTTCTCAAAGAAGATTATAGCATATTTTGAATGCCTTTAGCATTGCTTTACCATGTAGACAGAAATAAACATCAAGAAAAAACATGGAATCAGAAGGTATGACCAAACTTTTAACTGGTAAAGTACAGTCGCGTTCAAAAGTTAGTACCCCCTCGTAAAAACACAATACAAATCATATAACTGTAGTGGGTTTCAGTATTAGGGAAATACAACCTCAGACAAAATACAACATATACTGTACCTTTTTTCACTGTGACATTATTTATCATTATTTATTTAACAAAAATAAATAATAATAAAAGATAATAATAATAAAATGGGGGAAATACTAAGTACCCCCTTAATGCTTTTATTGGATCTAAGATTACGGCAGGTGCTGCTAATCATTGGCCCATGGTTAATTGATCATCATTGAACCTACAGCTCTCAATGTTAGTGTCAATAAGATCACAAGTAGAAGAAGACTGAACAAGTATATTCTCAATGAACGTAAGCAATGTTGTAATGAAGAATGAACCAAAACAATGTGTGAGTCTGATAAAGTCATACAGGAAATTATTACTTCAAGGTATTGCTGCTAATCTACAAGCTACAGTATTAAATCATGGAGGGTACTTAGTATCGCTCACATGTTTTTTCTTAAATAAACAACGGCATTGTTTGAAAAAAAGTTAAGTGTTGTTGTTTATCTGAAGTTGTATTTGCCCAATACTGTGATCTGCTATGATCTAATGATTTTTATGATGTACACACACACACACACACTAGCATAGAATTAAAGAGAGGGGTGCTAATTTTTTAACATGACTATAAGTACACAATGTGACTTGCAGTTGCAGAGAATAATGGGAGCTGTAGTCCAGAATTTAGTGTAACTGCATTTGTACACTAGGGATATATGTATTTAGGCTCTCAGATTTTAAATAACAAAAAAATATACAAATATTCTCATCAATTCATATATTAAAATTAAAATATTCAGTTAACCATTAGTGCATTAAACATAAACATAAATCATGACAGACATCAGGTGGAGATGTGCTGTAGGTCTAATTAAAAAAAAAACTGCTGTTTTTTTTTTAATGGAGTGTTCTCTTTTTACCGTTACTTTAAAAGCAACAATCTATGTATTCACGTCTCAAGACAGAATGGTTTTAAGAGGCTTATTGGGTTATGTATACTCTCCCCCTAATGGACTGTACCATTCCATGCATACCTTAGTGACCTATGAGAAACAGAACGAGGTGAGAGTAATGTTTTCTCTCCATCCACTTAGGTTATGCTGGCATTCCCTCACTCAGAAGCCATTAGAGTGACAGTGTGCAGACAATCTGAGGAAGATAGAAAACAGCCTTATAAACACACTCACACACGCATGCATTCTTATGAAAGTAAGCAAGCATTCTGATTGGGGTGGGATAGGGCCAGTGAACAGGTAATACACTCACTGAAATATTGGAATACACAAACTTATTGACATTCATTTGGAAGCATACAGTTTAGTAGAATGCTATTCTATATGTAATTGCTAATATGTATGCATGCTCTCTATGGCATATGCAGAGGCAAACATACAGTAGGGAGTATCAAACGATAGGAGAGCTAATCAGTCAATAGCCTAGCGTAGGAGTTGATGTTTTGGAAGGGGGCCCATCTGTGTGCTTTATATCACTGTTTAACTTTAGTCTGGAGAGACTCACCTCGTCAACACCCTGCTTCTAGTCCAACACGACTGTTTGTCCTTCACAGGAGGAGTTTTTCTTTGATTTCACTGTGGAGTGTTTGAAATAACACAAAGACTAGGAATGGTTGGGTATTCCACAGGTAAATTCTGATTGACTTAAAAGACGTGATAAACCACAATACCAGTGTCCAGTTCATAAATCCAGCACAGTTATTAAAATGATCTGCGCTGCATTTTACAGCCACCTTTCAGAAAATCCATAACTGCCTTAGTTTATGTAATGCTTCATCTTGTGGCAATAACTCATAGTGTTGTTGGAGGGAGGGTACATACAGGTGGTTTCAGAGTGATGTGGGAAAAGCCTGGCTGTTGTTCTTGCCCCTTTAACAGCATTGACATGACTGTAATGCATTGTTTTTAACCAGTGAGGCATATAATTTGATTAGAAATCTGTAAAGCTTTTATCTGAGACCAAATGTGTGTGTTTTTTTTTTATATTTGTCTTTAACAATAGTATTTAAAAAATAAATAAATAAATAAATACCGGCAAAATATCATGCCTTACCATGATTAATCTAAAGACCTGAATGTGCAGAAAAGCACCTTAGAATGCACAACACATTGAAGTGGATGAGCTACAGGAGCAGAAGGCCAGATTAGGTTCCTCTTCTCTCAGCCAAGAACAGGAATCTGAACCTATCAAAAGCACAGACTCACTGAAACAGGACAGTTTCAGTTCCTTAAAAAGGGTCTGTTGGGGGTGAACCTGTGTCCATAATATCATCATAATATCATCATAATATCAGATTCCTCTTCATGACTGTCAGAGTGGACCCCAGTGTGGTCTCCTGCTGTTACAGCTCAAGGTTTAATGGTCTGTGCATGCACCAAGATGCTTTTTTTCTGCTCATCGTGGTTGTAAAAAGGGATTTTTTCCCCCCACACAGTTTGATGCAAACTCTTGACGAAATCCCAGAAGAGTGACTGGTTATTAAATACTTAAATCATTACTTCTGGTTCCAGCATCCATGCCATGGTTAAAGTCACAGAGATCACACCTTTCTTCCATCTGATGTTTGATTTGAAGCTTTGACCTGTATTATCTGCACTTTATGCACCGTGCCGCTGCCACATGATTGGCTAATTAGATAACTGGTCAGATTAGTCCAACTACTGAAGTCAAGTTTGTGAGACACAATAGAAATGATTAGGGTCTCAACATGGCTTATGCCTTTGTACTGTAATTTGAGTGTTTAGTACAATTCCTGGAAATTCACATATTCTTTTTCCTTTAACATATTTTTATTGCCTGTTTAACATTGTCTATGCATATCGTCTGTCCTTTCAAACTTCAACCTCTTGTTCTTTGTCTATGTGTCTCTTTATTTGTGCGGTGGGTAGGTAAGCTGCTCAGGTTGGACGATGTACTTAGTGCTGGTGGGCGACAAAAGCTGTGTGCGGTGGCCTGGTACAGCCCTGTCTCATGACTGGGATCTAATCCCCCCAATACCACACACATACACACACACACACTCCAAATGTTAGCACGTTAGTCTTATGAGGAAAGCTGTGTCTGAAGCCCTTGAGGAGAAAGATGTGACAGACATCACAAGTATATATATGTATCTGCCACTTTCCAGCACATCATCAGCTGTAGGTATATTGATTGAGAACTGGCCACCATGCTGTGGCTACATGCAGGTACACATGATCTTCTTCTTCTTGTGGCTTATGCTCTCTGCGTATTTATGATGCTTTTTTAGTTAGTGTGTCCAGTATTCTCTGTGTTTCATGAGCATACCATTCCAAGTTGTATATACTGTATGATGCATTGTTTTGATAATGCACACACAGGACCAGATTTTCAAGCTTGTAATGTAGAAATTTATCATCTTAATCGAATTAAATGTGAATAGTGATATGTGTGCTTTTGTCAGAAGAAACATGCTTCTGAAGTCTGAAATACTGGAGACTGATTAGGAACATCAGACAACACCCAGGAAAACTGTAAATAAAAGACTGAGAACATGGTCAGATCTAAGTATATATCCTACAGAAGCACACACTAGTTCTCGCAGTTATAAAGGGATTTTCAGGCTGAAAACTGTTATATGCATGTCAGGCTTAGCAAAGTTGTTTTTTTTTTTGGTTAGCAAAATATGTGGTTTGTTACAAGTTGAGTAAAGGTTATTTCTATTATTATTATCATTATTATCATTATTAAATAATCATATGCAAGAGTGCTTCCCTGTTTAAGAAAAAAATTGCATTCTGGGAAGTGTTTAATATTTACTGTTTGATAATGTTACGGACTTTGCTCGATCATTCTATGCTCTGGTGTGAATTAGGAATTAATGATTAACACTCACACACACACACACACACACACACACACACACACACACACACACACACACACACACACAGCTTTGTAATACTGTTTGAGTAGCTGTGTATGGGTTTTCCATGGACCATGTTGACCCTACAATTATTTCTCACACAAGTGTTTGTGTATTTTTTTATGTGATATGAAATGATTATTCAAAGGAAAGGTATAGTATAAACCACAGTATTATTAAACCAAGTATAGTGTTTAGATTTTAGTTCGATTTTTTTGTAAATTAAGTGTAATTTAAAAAGAGAAATAAAAAGTAAAGAATCAAAGATATTAGAGGATCAAGTACAGGAGGCAGGAAAAGAATAATGAAGTGAATGATTATCATTAATTAAATAGCGTTATGTAGCACTCTTAAAGTATCAAAGATGTTTAGACAATTTTATGACCAAATACACTTATAACAGTTGGATGTGTATTACAGTTGTTCTTGTTTGCCGTAGTTTCCCAGCTGAATTGCGCTAGAATGGTGTTCCAGTGGACAATGCACAAACCATTCCAAATGAGTTCTGAGATGAGCTACATAGACACACACACACACACACACACACACACACACACACACACACGCCAGCTCTGGTTCTGTTTATCTTGCGTTGTTATCCACCAGACAACTCCAGCATTGAGGTGATGTCCTGATCCCCCAACCCCCAATCTAACCCTTCAACAGTGAAAAGGCCTGCTTTTTTTTTTTTTTTTTTTTTTTTGTGTGTGTGTGTGTGTTTGTGTCTGTAAAAGTGTACTGACAATCAGGCCTCTGTTTGCATATCACCACAGCTGGACACATCCACATCAGGCCAAAAGCAGACTCACTAACTCATACACCAATTAAATAACTGATGTATCCACCAGACTTTTTACCGGTTGCTACATAAGTGCAAAGTTTTTCTTGAGAAAATGTGGAATTAGAAAATGGGCCAGATTTCTGGAAGTATTTGTGATGTTATATTTGTGTGATTTTTACAACTAGAATTTTAGCATCATGGTAAACTACTGCTGTAGTGAGTCAGTAATTAATTATCCACTAACAGGCAGCCGTTATATAGTACATTCTGAAAGTTAGTTGTTAGTGCTCTATCACACCTGATTTGTTCCGCTATATTTCATACAGCTATACCACACAATTTGTATTCTTTTTGTGTGTGTATAATAAAATTATTTACATTCTTCCAGAACATTCTTGTCAGGCAAGATCTTAAAAACAGTAGCTTGTTACCTGTTTTGTTATGTTCTCTAGTTTCCTTCACTTCCACCATTCCTTCTTTATCTCCACACCAGAACATCTCTGTTGGTTCACCCTCCTCTTTGGGCTGAAACCCCCTCCCGCCTTCTTCTAGCCCTTATCAGTGCTGCTGGGGCAGATTTACTGGTTGTGATGGGTGGGGTGAACATCTGGGTCTTATTAAAGAGCAGTCATCCCTCTCCTGCCTTCTGTGCTTGCTGGCACACATTTAGCACCAGCTTACTCAACCAGGGTTTCCACAGTCATATTTTCATCATTACTTTAGGTATGAGAGCTCATGGAGATACCTAAACTGTGTGTTGTGTTGATGGTAATGTAAAATATTTCTGGTGAACAACCAGAACCTGAGGTTTAAAATTGGGCAAAAGTTCTGTAATTTTTTTTCCTGTAAGGAAAAGTAAAAAACACATACAAGTCATGGTTGAGAACCTCCACATTATTACCATGTCCAGGATGAGCTCAGTTTCAGTCATGTGTTCTGTTCTGTTTTGTTCTATTGATGTCATGAGATATGATGCAGGTTCAAGATCGTAGCCTTGACTCACTCCAGAACTGTTGAGAAATAACGCAGTTCCATTTAAAAGTTAGGATGGGGGCAAGGGGGTGATGAGAGGAGCAGAAAAAAAAGAAAGAAGGACAGGCAAACTGAGCTTTTCCCAACACTAACACTGAAATTCTTTGCATACCAAACCGGGTAGCTGCTTAATCTATCAAAGAAAAGAGCACTGGGGTTTAGGGGATGCCAGCCCACCCACTCCATACCATCCCCCTGACCTTCAGTCTACCTCTCTTTCCATCCCTTTCTCATTCCTATCTTCCATAACTCAAACTATCTTTTTGTTACATTCTTGATCTTTCTTTCTTCGTTGGATAATCACCCATGAAGTTCAGTGCCACTAAAAGAAAAAGTATTTAAATTTAGTAAGTTTTGTCTTGATGTTTTTTTGTGTAAAGGTGGGTGAAGTTGGAAATGACCAAAAAAAAAAAAAGAGGTAAATAATGACTACGCTGACATGAACATGAGTATAAGCCAAATGTGCTGAATTATGATTCACTGCTGGAAAGGACTGAATAACTAATTAGGTGGAGTGATAAAAACAAACCTTCTATGTCAAACTGATATCACTACATACCTTACTACACACGAATCCTCCCACCAACTTTTGCCCAGATGATCTTCACAAAATTTCCATTAAGGAAGGGATCTTCCTACATTCATAAACTTGATTCAAACTTGTGCATTCTCAAGATCGTCATGAAGTTTTCCAGAGCTCAGTATGGTTTCTCACGGTTCGTGAGTTTGACAGGTCGTAACAATGTATAGCAAATCATGAGATGTAGTAGGTAAATAGTTTGTAGCAGAGTTCTAGTTGATAGTAATCGTAAGTACATCTTACCATTTCATGGGTTATGCATAGCCCATTAGCAGATGATTTAAGGCTTGTGATGCCCCGGAGTTGAGCAACAAAGAATTACCAAGAATTTCAATTCATTAAAGATGAATTCAGATGCCAGGCCTTAGCAAAAAGTTCGGGAATGTGAGAAAAAGCCTCTAAACATCAGATCAATAAACCTTCTACGAGGAATGTTATATAACTTTGAAATTGCATTATAGTCATATAAAAATTTATGCTCCGTATCCGTCTTCTCTTCAATATCAGGTCATGATATTAACAGCTCTTTGGAGCCTACAAACATCGACACCAGTATCCTGGAGGAATACATCAGCAAAGAGGACGACAGCTCAGATATGTAAGTATCAAGCGCTTCACACACACACACTCACACACACACACACACACACACACACACACATACTGCATACTATAAAATTACCTTTTATTATAAACCGTTCACTGAGACTATTACAAATGTATTTAGCTTCCTGTATAAACACACACTACAATTGATATGATCCAGTATCTGGGCACATGCTTTTGCTCAAACTCAACACTTTAACAATTTTTTTGTACTGTGTGTGTTTACTTTGACACCACATCATGCTGTGGGTTTTGGCTGTTGGTTTGTTTGTGTAATGATTGCGTTGCAATTCATAAAATTTCCTTCTAACTCTCCAGCAGCTGTTTTCCCGAAGTCCACAGCGGCGCAGGACCTAACTACTCCTCCCCCCAGGCCGGAGCATCCTCCTCTGGGGGGGTGGTGTGTGGTGTGAGCCCCGCTATCCCCCATCGCCAGGGCAGCACCCAGTCTATACCCACACCGTGCCAGAACCCCTATCCCCCTCCACCCCCACTCGGCCTTCTCAGACACAGCCACCCCTGCCAGAGCCACCACCATCACCAGTCAGTCCCACCACCCCACATCAAACCTGAGCACTGCGCTCACTACGCAGCCGGGTAAGCCAGAGGGAGAAAGAGTGAGTGGGTGAGTGAGGGAGTGAGTGAAAAAAAAGAACTACATCAGAACTTTAGACATCAAGTGTATTAGTTAAACAAAAGCTGATAAGATGAAGGAGAGGGAAAGGACAGGAAGGGTGAGTAGTATGAAACCTTAAGGATACTAGCATTATACACTAACATAAATTACACAAATTACTAAAATCATATTCTGGTTTTAAGCTGGCTTACTGATGAATTCTGGTAAATAGGCAGAAAGTGGATAATGAACAACAAATAGGATTCTAAACAGGATTTAAAGTTAGCTGATGTAGCAATGTACTCCTGTGTGCTTTTTGATTGCCATAGCCACACCCACAAGCTGCAATGCCAATAGACGACTTTCCACACCCAGGTGACTAAATGACCTGAACTAAACTTTGACAAATAAAACTCAAACAAAATATCAGACACTGTGTGAAGGGAGACAACCATGAGCAGTCTGTGAAGAATAAGACAAATGGATCTGTACCAATAACCTCTTATGAATTACGACAGTGCATGGCTAATGATGCAATGCATTTTCACAATCATTAATTGGATTTCTTAACATGGAAAGAATAGGAACAGCAGGTACGGTTGTGAAAAAAATATTTATGATAAGATTTTTTTTGCTTTGTTTCTCTGAATGTGTCTACTCTAATACTGTGCCTTACAACATCATTTCTTTATTGCAGAACATTACCTGAGTCTCCACCAGACTCTAGTTCAGAGCCCTACTCCCCCCCGCAAGTGAATGGTAAGGTCCAACAATTAAAAGGCTTGATGGAGCAGTAGAAGGGGAATTTTTTTTAAGAACATTTTGAGAACATTTTAATTGTTAATTGTTAATTGATGATAGAGCTAACTCAGCAGGGAAAACTGGTTTACAGTTAAATTCTGAAATGATTCTGAAATATCAAAGAGAATTGCAAAGAAGCAAACATTCCGGATCAGGTGTCATGATAAATACATTGTACTTATTGCATAGGCTGTGATACAACACAATTGAACAAAGATAACAGACTTACTTTAACACTATCCCTCAGGGATTTCCGCCACTTCTACATAGTCATGACTGGGGTATCCATTCATGCAGTTATACTGACAGAAGATATTATTAAGATAGGATTCATATTTTTTTGTGTGTGGAATCCGAAAATGAAAAAAGAGCTAAAAAAGTGATTAGAAGTGGTGGAAATCCCTGAGGGATAGTGTTAAAGTGTTTAAAAAATAACATTAGAAACCACTGCCCCTTCAACCATTACTTTTGATAAGGTAGTTTTAAATATAGCAAATGTGGCTATTTTTGTGTCTACCAAGCCAAAAAAAAAATCTCATTGCAACTACACCTGTGTTGGCCTATAACTCATGGAGGTGAAAAGTATGGACTGTTTTAATCTCTTTGGCGGAAATCCAGTTTACCAATATACCATTAGCCAAGTCATAGAAAACTGAGATAAGCTGATAGACTGTTACATTTATTTAACTTTTATTTTACTGTAGCTTTTAAGTGTAAATTCTGAAAGTAATTCTTTTGTTGTACAGTGTTGCTTTTATACATCACACAATGTCATGTATAACATGATATTGTCAATTCTATCATTCTTTTCACAGAATCACACATGCTTCGGACCATGACGCCTGAGAATATGTGTCACATGACCACTCCGCCACCCATGCCACCCCACAGCCACTACTCCAACATACATCGGGACATGTACCTGAAACCTGAGCCCTTGATTTCACAGTACCCAATTGGTCCAGCAAGCAGTGGGGGTGGTGACCTGCAACAGGGTCAGATGCTCCATCAATTGCTCCAGCATCCACAAGGCCAAGAGTGAGAAAGATTCAGAGTTACTGGCATGCAATTTGTAAAATATGTTACAGCAGAGGAAAGAACAGAAATATAGGATTAAACTGAATTATTTTCTGCCTTTGTGTGTGTTAAAGTGGTATACCTGTCCACCAAGCAAAGAAAAGAAAGCACTCCGATTCTCCTAACAGCACTCTCAATGCTCAGATACTAAGCGGCATTATCAAGCAAGAACCAGGTACGCAGACATTTTCCATATACAACATGTCATTCTCATCTTACTAAATCCATTAAACAAGCTGTTTTTTTTTTGCCTTTGTGTTATCAAGGATTGATGCAGGATGCAGAGAACTCATACTTGGATCCAAACTACCAGTGCATAAAATGGCAGCCACACCAACAGAACAAATGGACTCCATTATATGATGCCAATGGAAAAGAACTGTGGGTGAAATCCTTGCTTTAAAAAAATATAACACCATACCCTTGTACATGCTTTTGCTGTTACATATGTTATTCTATGTTGAAATATTGAGATAGGAAGCAGGAATGAAACAGAAATTTATATTAGATGGATGGATTTAATGGGGTGAAGATGATACTAAAGACAAACGAGTTAGAGAGGCAGAGAAAGAGAGGATGGAGAGGACTGGGAATTCCATTGAGGTGAGCTGTGTGTAGGAGTAAGAGTAAAAGTAGTTTCGGTTGACTGGAGAAAGGCAGAGAAGGGCAGCAGAAAGAAAAAAGAAGTTTTAAAAAAAGAGATGAGGAAAATGAAGCAAATACAACATTGAAAAAAGAGCATTAAAAAAGAACAACAACAAAAAAAAGTTAAACGTATTAACATTCCACATAAACCTGAAATAGTATCCAACTAAAGAGAGCTGAGAGCTTTTAAAAGACTCAGATTTACTTAGTCTGGTGACCAAAAGTTTCCTCCTGCTATTTGTAATGTAATCTATTTTTCTCAATGCCTCTTCTGTCTCTCCAGCCCGATGCCTACTTACAGAGTGGATGCTGACAAAGGTTTTAATTTTTCTTTGGCTGATGATGCGTTCGTTTGTCAGAAAAAGAACCACTTTCAAGTCACTGTCTACATTGGCATGCTGGGAGATCCCAAATATGTGAAAACCAGTGAAGGGCTACAACCAATTGATTGTTTCTACCTAAAACTTAATGGTGTCAAGGTGAGGAGTGATAAAGAACTAGCTTATTGCTTTGAGTACATTGATTAAAATGTCATATGGTATATGTTCTGTAGTGATGTAAATGGTTGTAATCATTTAAACTAATAATTAATTAGGTGTATAAATAAAAATATTTACATATACAAAGGCCATTCACATCAAAACTGGACTTTTATTTCGCAGAATTAACAGAACACAGTTATGAGAGTAAAAACTACCTTTATTTCTCTATATAAGAGTATATTAGACTGTACAATCAGAGCTGCTCCTAGTGAACTTCATATTGCACAATGTTGTATACTGTTATATACTGTTACTTGTATTTTACAATATACAGTAGTTACAATATCTTAAATATAGTAAGAATATCTTACAATATAGTTGTAATGTTATAGCAACATTCAAATGTTTTACTGCAACTAAGAGTCTCACCACCGTACTGTGCTTGGGGTCCTCTGTAAATGTCAATCAGTTTTATGCCTTCATTCATTCATCACAAGTCCTGGTTTGACTGGAATGCCACTTGTAGTTGTAAGATGAATATTGTTTAGGTTAATAATACATTTAATAACCTGAAAAAAATCCTTCTTCTACAGTTAGAAGCCATGAACCAGAGCATCAATGTTGAACAGTCTCAGTCTGACCGCAGCAAGAGGCCATTTAAACCTGTTCTGTGAGTTTCCCTGCCTATGATACAGCAGGAGTTAGTTCTTACTACAATGTTTTTTTTTAATCATTTCTTCTTCTTCTTCTTATTATTATTATCATTATTATTACTATGATTAAGTAAATAGTTTTTATGGTCTTTAAAAAGAATGCATTTTTTCTATTGGAAGCAATTATAATAATAAATAACCTGTGTAAGGTTACAAATACCTTTTTTTAGTCATGTCACCTTATAGTATGTCAGAATAATTGTTGAGGCGGAGGAAACGCCTAAAGTTCAATTTGCATGTTTTTTGGTAGGGTTACTTTGCCCCCTGAACAAGTAACAAAGGTAACAGTGGGTCGACTGCACTTCAGTGAGACTACAGCCAATAATATGAGAAAGAAGGGCAAGCCAAACCCTGATCAGAGGTAAAAATCACACATATAAAAAACCATAGTCTGGAGAGTCAGTAAGGAAAACTAGCATGAATTAGTGAGGCCTATAACTCAGCTGTGTTTGTGTGTGTAGGTACTTCATGTTGGTGGTGGCTCTCCAGGCACAATCCCATAGTCAGAGCCATACGGTGGCAGCTCAAGTGTCTGAGAGGATCATCGTCAGGGTAACCGCTGTCAGTCTGGCTGTGTCTGTCTGACCATCCTCCTCTGTCCAATGTCTGTCTCTCTGTGTCATCTTACTCTGATCAGTTACATTTGTCTCATGTAGTTCTTACATGCTGACACAATAATATGTTTTTTTTCTCATTCATTTGTTCATCTTCAATAAGAGCTTTATACATCACTCTTGAACAACATTCTAGGCTGCAGACTTTTAAAGTGTTAATTCAGAAATCACACATACAGTACATCATAGGGAGGAATATTTGTGGATACCTGGTCATCACACCCATACACTATATATGGATGTAGCCCTAAACTGTCATCCTGCACACAATTGTTAAGATGTTAGAAGACAGCTTGAATCCCCCATGAACTCCTAAAAATACGTCTGAAGTAGACTACAATCCCCAACACTGCAGTACACAGCCACATTCACACTCACTTGAGTTCACAGAGTAATCACTCACTGCCTTTCTGAATAGACTCTGGACTTAAGCCTAGGGCAAAGTAAACTGTCAAAAATAAGACAGTAATAATAAATAAATACTCTGCATATTAATTTGTATCTGTCAAAACCTTTTAGTCCTGACTGTAGAATGTCTTTATGCTGTATGCAGTAGCTTTTCAAGTTCACTTTTCAATTTCACAATTTTACTGCTGTATACAGTAGCTTTTCAATTTCACTCTACTAATATGTGCTTAGGTGGGAAAGTGGTGTAGTGGGTAGCATTGTAGCCTTGACCTCTAGGGTCAGGATTCGATTCCCACCTCGGGTCTGTGAGCATGGTCTTTGCATGTCCTCCCCATGTTTGGTGGGTTTCCTATGGGTACTCTGGTTTCCTCCCAGAGTTCAAAGACTGTGTTTTATGTGTGCCCTGTGATGGATTGACACCATGTTCAGTGTTTCCCCCACGACCATGTACATGATAAACAGTATAGAAACTGAGAGTATAATGTGTTTTTAATGAACATCCCATAATTTCCCAAATCTATAATGGCCGACCCTGAGCCCTGATCCCACCTTCCTAACAAGCTGGGATATATATAAAGAAAGAATTTCACTATACTGCAATGTATATGCGACAATTATTTTTCACTAGATTTTGTAGCATGGCTATAATGATTGGCCCATTCAGCCACAAGAGCATTATTGATTATTATGATATAGGATGCAGTGTTCCAGTTCATCCCAAAGGTGTTTAGTGGGGTTGAGGTCAAGCCTCTGTGCAGCCTATTTAAATTCTTCTACTCTAGCCCTGACAAACCATGTCTTCATGGACATTGTATTTATGATCACGTTAGTTAAAATAGATTAAAATAATCTCCAGACTCTAATATGCTCACTTTTAAAGGTGTGTAGTTAGTTTGGTAAGGTATTTTTTGTCTTTGTTTGTTTAAAATGTGGTTTTATTGATTAATTATTTACAATTTAGTTACAAACTTTAGTTTTTCAGTTATTATTGTTGTTTAATTTAAGTAGCTTCAGTTATGAAATTGCTTAATGTAATACATATTTATTGAAACAGGGTTGTGATCTACCCTGTGCAACTTTTTAACAAAATATATTCTTATATTCTTATAACAGTGCATACAGTACATATGACTCATCATTTTTCCCAACATGTCAATTAATTATCATTCTCTCTCTCTCTCTCTCTTTTTCTCTCTGTCAGGCATCCAATCCAGGTCAGTTTGAGAGTGACAGTGAGGTGTTGTGGCAGAGAGGTCAGTTGCCTGATTCGGTGTATCACCATGGTCGTGTGGGCATCAACACTGATCGACCTGATGAGGCTCTGGTTGTCCATGGCAACCTAAAGGTCATGGGTTCCCTGGTACATCCATCTGACATCCGTGCCAAGGAGAACGTGAAAGAGGTATTTATTTTTTATGCACAAACACGTTTGTTATTTTTAACTTTAACACTTCTTTAACCACTATCTCATCTTGATTGCCTCATTGTAGGTGGACACCACAGACAACCTCAAGCGAATCTCTCAGATGCGGCTGGTGCATTACCAGTATAAGCCTGAGTTTGCTGCCACTGTGGGCATTGAGAACACTGCAGAGACTGGTAAAACCTTCTGTGTTTGATTACTAAAATTTTGTTTTCCAGTGCAGATATACTGTATGTCTCTACCATAACCATAACTATTAAACATGTTGTTTCTTGCATTTAATGCAGTTACTGTGTGTATGTGTGCATACTAGGAGTCATAGCCCAGGAGGTCCAGCAGATCCTACCAGAAGCAGTGAAAGAAGGCGGAGATGTAGTCTGTGCCAATGGAGAGACTATTCCCAATTTACTGGTAGTCAACAAGGTATTTAAAGCAAACAGTTTATTCATATTTATTTATATAGTGATATTTACTAGTAAGAATGGTTTCTGTAAAACCATATGTCATACTGTATGGTAGAGCATATCATCTGAACACATGATTCAGTGGAAAGGATAAGGTCGTTAGGAAAACCTGACATTTTTACAATGGCATTGACATGGCCAATTTTACAAATTTACTTTAATATGAATAGTGACATAATATCAGTAACTACAGTCCACTGTATACCCATATTGTATTCATTATAGAACATTTCAATGACAAATACACACTGAATAATATATGCATGTGTTTTTCATAGGAGCGCATTTTTATGGAGAATGTCGGAGCAGTGAAGGAGTTGTGTAAACTAACCGATAATCTGGAAACTCGAATTAATGAGCTCGAACGGTGGAGTCGCAAACTTGCTAAACTACGACGCCTCGACAGCATGAAGAGTTCTGTCAGTGGGGGAACAATTAGGTGTGTTGTGTAAACTACTCAATCTGCACATGACAAAAAAAAAATTCTGACTGTTTGTGTTAGTATGAGAATAAATAAATAATTTTTTTATTTCAGCCTAACAGGAAGCTACTTTAGCAGGACAGGAAGTGGTCCACTTAAGAAAAAAGCACCCACTGCAGGAAGTAAGGTATGAATCTTACTGTCACAGATGACCTACCAGAAAATAACGAACAATTGCTATATGTGTTAAAGAGGATAGATTTACATTATTTTACTTTTTTTTTTTTTTACAAAGCATAAGGGTGAATGAGTGAATTGTTCAGTGAAAGGCTTTACAACACAATAAATAGTAAGAGTACCTATTTGAGATGCAAAATGAAATTAAAATCTTTTTTTTTTATTTCTTTTGCAGAATACAGTTCCAGAGCAGGGCTGTTTAAGTCACCGGTTCCTGCAGGGTACCATACTGGCCCTGGTCATCATCATGGCCTTTAGGTGAGAAAAAAGAATGCCATAAGATGAATGTACATTGTAATGTCTTATAACTTCTGTTAGTCACACTTGATAAAGACAGCTGCCAAATGCCATAAGCATAATGAGCAGAATGAGAACACGTGTGAAAATGAACAATTTGTCTCAAGTTTCTCTCTGCTTTATCTTTCCTTAGTGTCATCTCAATGTCTATACTGTATGTACTAAACATGCATCAACACAGCAACATGGCTGAGGTGGATCGGTATGTATATGTCAGAAATTTTACTACGATGTTTAAAAAAAAAAAAGTGTAAATAATTATTTTAGTTGTACAAAATGATTTGGAATTCATCTTCAATTTTTGGAGTTGGTTTGAAGTGAGTGGTCCAAAAAACAAATTAAATTGAGTGATTTCAATATGTTTACCTTGCTGAACACAATGAGTGTTGCAAAAACACCTCTTTTACATAAAATAGGTTAAATAACCAGAATATTTAGATTGAATGATTTTGATAGGTTTTCCTTATACTTTGTATAAGCTGGGTTGTTTTGACACATCAGAAACTATCCCTGTAACTAACAGCAGCGCCAGTCACTTATGGGGCCCATGGGAGGCCTGTGACCTCACTTATGCAAAAGAGGATTGAACCTACTGCAAAGGCCTCAGTTCGAAAAGGTTAACATGTGTTTTCCTTGCGGCTGCTGGGTTGGAACGGGCAAATCCACAACCAACCTGACTTTTACTTGTATAAGAAAAAGCTTCATTTTTTCTGGTCTCTTGAATGTATACATGTACATAAATTAGATATTTGTCATTAGTATTTCTCTTTCATTTGTAGTTCTATGTCCCCCTGTGCTTTTTCCATCTCCTGGATGCCCTTCTTCACTGCCACTGTCACTTTCTATCCAACCATGTGTTTATGGTATGCTTTCTCTGTTTTCTTTCATTTTCCTGTTTTCCTGTGTCATTTGTCCAATACAGATGTGGCTTTCCCAGGGTTCTTACAAAGCCATGCGATAACCAGAAATTATTAGTTTTACTTCGAAAAATACAGATCCTTCCTGTAGGTTCAGTCATCGTATAGTATATTGGAGGCATTTTAGAAAAGCTTGTTGGCTCTTTCTGGTTGTCTGGGACCTCTAATGGAACCATGGTCACATGTCTAATCTAGGTCAGTTTTAGATTGACAGTGAAGGTGCATTAATTTCCTCTGAACTGTGTCATGAACATTTAATATGCTGGATTTGTTTTCAGGCAGAATTATCATTATTATATACTATTATATTCATATAGGGGCTTTTTAAAATTCTTTGTTTCTATTGTATCCTAATAAAACTTATTAATAAAAGACAGATGAAATTATGAAAGAAGCTATGCATAAGTGCAGATGAAAAATTATTGAATGCAAAAACTGGAAAACAGACAAATGTTCAACTCTATAACAAAACATATGCAAGACCTGATAAGCTAACCTAAAGCTACTGTAGAACACCACCTAAACACAAATGCCAACATAAAGATCCCAAAACATATAAAGTTCTTAAAGCTATTTATGTAGCATGCGTGTTGGGGTAGGATCTAAAAACTGAGCCATAAATGAGCTACAGTCCTGAAACCGGATTTAGCATGGGCTTTTAGCTAGTACTGTGGCCGTGGCTCAGAGCTTAAGATGGCACAAAGGCTGAACTTTACATGGGCACTAGGCTGGGACATGATACAGGGCCTGGCCGAGATGGTGCAGATTATGGCAGCAGGGGAGCATGGTGTAACTGTATAGGGCATGATTCAGGAATGATATGGCATGATGCAGGCCTAGTATGGCATAGTTTTGGGTCTACAGGATATGGTTTAGCAGAATATAACTCTGGATCAAAAGGACCTAATGCTGGTTCAGCAGGGCATAACTCTGGGTCAACAGAGCATAATTCTAGGCTAACATGCCATGCCTCTGTGTCCTCATAAAATATTTGGGGTCAGCATGTCTAAACTCTGTGCCAACAGGGGATGACTTCTTACTAACTGGGTTTAACTGTGGCTGACCAGGACTTAATTCTGGCGGGAACGACCCTGGAAGAACAGGACTTATTTTAGTCTGGAACTTAGTGTGGGAGATCTCCCCTTTTGACCACTATCTGAGCTTGGCTAGTTGGACAGCATGCAGTGCCCACTGCTGCTGTAGTTCTTGCAGCACACTACATTCCAGCCTGTGTTTCTTTTTAGTGCACTGAGCCAGGAGTGCAGATTGGCAAATGGCTGACTAGGTGGCAACCTGCACTGCTTGCTTCTGAATGGCACTCAGTCGTTGCTGCACCATTCTGACTGCTTGTTATTGCCACATGTTAAGTGAAGCCCCCTCACCCTTGATACCTGAGCACTTCTGTTTGTAAGCTTCTTGAGGGAAGGCCATGCAATAAGTCTCCTTCTCGACTACACCTTAGAACTTCTGTCCGCTGTCTTGTCGAATCACAAGCTGAGAGCCTATCCATTTGGACTTCACCTTGGTATATGAGATGAGACAAAAACTGTTGCCTTTACTGGCTGTAAACAAAAACATACCTTAATTGAACATAAGAACCAGAATAACAAATGGAAAACAGATGTTAATTATGAAAAGGTACACAATACGTAATATGTATGGCATGCTGTATTCTTTAAAATATTAAATAACTGCTTGTTTTCTTTTGCTACTTAGCACCCGTTCTGCTCTTGGCTCATCGAGTAAAGCGGTTTATTCACCCCCAATCTCTACAATCTCTTCAGGTGCCAAATATTTCAAGTTTATGTCCAGTTTTAGAGATATACAGTGCAAGCTACATATTTAATAAGTTTAAAATTTATTCTTTGGGAAAAAGTCCCTGTAACTGGCCTGTAACTGTTTCTCATAGACATAGACACCACCTCTTCAACCCTGCCTAATCGTCTTATCTGCTGCCCTCCAACAACTGCCACGAACAACCAATCAGCTACTGTCAGCCTGCAGGGAAGCACTAACCAATCTATGTCAGGTAAAACCACTTTCCACCACAAGGCCATCTGACTTCTGTAAACAAAATCAAATTACTAAATTATATCTATTTTACATACCCATTTGTCTTTAAATACAGGGTATTCAATTGTATTTTAGTGTAACAGAATATATAAATGAGAGTGATTGACATGGAGCCCATCTCCAAGTATTATCCCTGGTGGAAATGTAGTGCTGTATTCAGCATGTCTGTTGCCCAGGCTTGTTCTCTGACTTAAACTAAACTGCTTGTGTAATGAGGAAACTCATTCATACTTTCATGCCATCAGTCTTTTTTCATTACACAACCCCTGCATAAGTAGCTCCTACACAGAAGTCTCATTCTCAAAAAGGCTGAAAACATTCATTATCAGTGTATGCTTAATTTCCCTTTTCCCCCCTCTCTCTCTCCCTCTTCTGCAATTTCTTTACATTTAGCATTCAGTAGCCCTGCTCCCACCATGGCTAGTATAAATAGAAAGGCAAAGTCTCGTGGGTTGGATAAAGACAGTAGAAGTAGAAACAGGCTGAGTCACACTTCATCCCCTTTCTCCCTCAACAAGTCCAAGAAAACCCCTCTGCCCTCTGACATGGACACGGGAGGCAACAGTAACCGGGTGCCCAGGCCACGCAGGCAACGCAGTGCAAACACTCAGGGTATAATTGTTTTATATTTAGGCAAACATAGACACATGGCGGGCACACACACACACACACACACACACACACACACACACACACACACACACACACACACACACATATAATACACCAAAACTTTAGTAGTAGTTATTGTAGTATGTACCATTGGTGGTCTCAAGCTGCTTTTTTATTTCTTAGGCAGACATTTCCTCCCATCCCTAAATGAACTTTACATTGTCGAAACTAATCAGGAATTGAAAACACTTAACTGTGTATCATCACACAGCTGCAGGTATGTACATGCATTTGTCTGAGAGCTACTGCGTATTCATATTTAATATTTTCACACTGCAACATCTTGATCCTTGAATATAGTCAGCTTTGTCTAGTATTTCCTGCCTTAAGAGACAGATAAATAAGAATATTAAACTTTCCAATAGAGCTATTTCAGAGTCAACCAGTTAAAGTAAGTTATTAAATAGTTGATTATAATATTTGATTTGTTGTAATCTCATAATAGGAAATGTTACCTAAACATAGCTATATTCAAGGAATTTCCATTAGCTAATAAACAATGTATTGCTTTGCAGTATCAGTTCTTTGGTTATTCAATTCAAACAAGTTTTGAGATATATTACCAAAAGTTTCTCTCCTTTTCTCCATTATTTCTTCTGTCTATAGCTACACTTTATTTCTGCAAAGGAATCAAAATTCATCCATGAATCACATTACTCTACATATGAGGTCAGTGAATTTTGCTGCTTAAATGCACTGTGTGCAAGAGATTTTATTGTGCAAATATATATATATATATATTAAGCTGTTATATTTGTGGAACTAAAGACACAGACATCTATTCCTCATTTAACAGTCACACATTTCACAAATGAAATGTCCAGCTTCATGCTTTTTAAAGCTACATGTCTTAAATGCACTCTTATGGATGAGCTTGCAGTTCCACCACATTCAACTCCAGACTCAGTAGCGTCCACGAACAAGTGGATCAGCCTCTTTGCGCTGGCATAAACTACTGATCTGTCAGTAAACTCACTGAGTGGAATTGAATGCTGACGTGCAACCCGTGGCTCTGAAAGCACTCTTTCATACAGCTCTGCTCACAAAGAATTCATTTTTCTACTGTAAAAGCCTTTTATTTACATTTTATTTAGCATTAAAGGACAACAAAATAACCATGAGTTGAATTCCTTTGGAATATGTGGAATTTAAAAACGCAATTACATTTTACATGCAAATTGATAATAAAATGTTAACTGTTCATTAAAGCAAATTAACAACAACAACAAAAAAACATCTAGCATAGTCTGGTGCAGTTGATTGTAGAATTAGCTTCATTTGGTCTTGATTGATTATTGATTTTTGGACAGCTAACTATAGAAGCAACAACTGAATGTCTTAGTTGACTAGTCCATTCCTAATGTGTATGTGCATTCACTGATGTTTGCTCTACATATAGATTCTCTGAAAGTGTGTGGGTGTGGAAGTGTAGTGTCACTAGAGGGCGTATTTGCCCAAACAAAACAGAGAGTGATTTTTCTGAAAGAAAAGGTGCCCTAAGAAAGGTAAGACACTTTGTAAGGTAGATAATATGTTAATATACCTATGACATTAATTGCATATAAAATGGTATAGAATTTTTCCAAATATATGCTTTCTAAAAATATGCAACTATTTTACTTTACAGGGGACCAATCACTTTTGGTCAATTCCACTGGCATCATTTCACGATGCCGCCTACCATTTCCGGGTGTCAATCTACGTAAGTCAAATAAAAATCATATATATCATATAAAAGTCGATATAACTAATAAATTTTTTTTTAAAAAGCCACTGTCTCTGACACTTTAGATTTTTTGAAGCAAAATGCCACTATTCTGTTTTCCTAGGATGAGCTAGGATGTGCTGGGTCTGAAAAACAGAAGATGCAGGATACTACACTATTCACTGATTACTATTTTCTCATCCAGAGCAGATGCACTTAAATAGGAGTGTCTAAAATATCAAATATTGGTTTTCTTATTGGCTGTATTTCAAATATTGGCTGTTTTTTTTTTTTTTGCGATGTTGTAGCATGGAAATTTGTGCCATGCCATTTTACCTCTAAGAAATATCTGACTTTAGGACAGGTTTATCCCTGCTCCACTGATATTACTGACACTGCATACACTAATTTAAAAAGTGTTATGCTGCTTTTCTCATCCTAAAGGTGCATTTTTTAAAACCTTTAGTATGTACAGTATCTTTCCTCTGAGATACATACTAGATTTACAAAAGATGTATACCCCATTGTCAATGAAATGTTTGGTTGAATAGCTTCTTTTACTAGATTTCAAATTATCATATAATATACTCATGATTTGCACTCCGAGCACTCTTTCCTTTGAAATGACACCCATCGGCTTGTAATGCAAAATTACTGGATAACTTCCCAGATTATTTTTTTAAATCATCATTTAACTCTGCATTTGGAACATGTTATCGACCTTCTCAAAATATAATTTAATAATAACTTTGATAATTAATACTATGCCATATATTTCTTCTTTGCTGCTTGTGGTTGTTACATTGCAGTCTTTGACCTTATGGATGATGTAGGTCTGTCATATTCAGCAGTGAAGCATCATAACCATTTAATTAATACAGCATGAACAGTCAGCCAATGACTTGATAATAATAATGATGATGATGATAAAGATTATTATTATTATTATTATTATTATTATTATTATTATTATTATTATTATTATTATTATATATTATTATTAGTCATTTTTTTAATTATTGAATTATTATTGTTTTCATGGTAAGTCTGAGCCACTGTAACCATACTATTATAGTTTAAAAAGTATAGTTTACTGGACCTTAAAGCAAATCACTGGATTTAATTAATTTTTATCTCTTAAAAACTGGAACACCATACATAAACACACTGGAATGAGCCCACTTAATGTCTGATGTTTCAGAAACACTGGATGATAATGGTATATGGTTTTAATTATAAAATTATTATTTATATGTTAAAAGAAAGGAGCATATTGCCGTCATTTTCTAAAAATTCAACTGTGCATAAATGCAAATTAAATAAATTAAATAGTTGTCAATATACATATATGTAAAAATAATTTTACTACGTGTAAGTATTATTACATTATTTAGATTTCTTATTAGTTTATAAACACTTTTCTGGATGTAACTTTTTTGTTATTGGATTTCTTTTTTTTTGTAGCTATTATTTTAGCTAATTTCCATTCCAGTCAAGTTGTGTTTTATAAAAAAAAAAGGCATGTAGTACAAACATAAAAACATATATCTTTATGTACAGCTTTTAATGAAGCACTATTTTATCTAGATTTTTGCTCTTTTTAATGCTTTTAGGATTAATGTGTACTATAAATAATGTGTACTAAAGATTTCCAAAATATATACTGTATATGCAATATTTTTAAGCTGTAAACTAAGCCATAGTAGACCGTCAAGGGATGAGCATGGAATATGTTCGGAAGCATGCAGATGATGCCTATAAAATGAACTACAGTGAAATGACACTACAGTATGAATATGTGATGACAAATGTATTTTTCTAATTCTGTACTTACAGTAACTGAAAAATTGTTGGAAAATAATAAATGTTGATTATTTCTGACTGTAATAGGAGAGGGGAAAGTGTGGGTCAAAACCAACGGGACTTTTGACATTGCAGCAATTTTTACTATCCAGTGGTCTTCCCAGTAAATACAATAGGCAGCTTCAGACTATGCACTGTAAATAATATTTTGTTCTAATGTCATAATATACACTCAACTGTCTCTAATGTTCTAGTGAGAATGCAGTGTGATTGTTTTTAGTAATAGATGTGCTAAAATCAACATTCCTTATGTTCATCATTTTATGTCTCCTTTTTTACTCATAATTTTAAAGCTGTACTAGTATGTAACTGAAATTCAGTATATTAATTATAGTCACACTGAGTGTGTGTGTCTATAGTGCATATAAAATTCTTACTTTCACACAAAAGTATTGTTGTTTTTATTTCCTGGTATTTCATAATTAGTACAATAAAAACAAGTCCATCTATTTTTTGTATACTGTATATCTTGTGACGTAAAAGCCCAGTGTGCACTAAAGTGTAACCAAAACTGCTTGTTGGAGCACTTCTTATTCATATCCTTTTGGCCTTTTTTAAGTGTTGAAATCCTTTTGTTTGGTCACTCATTTCATGGCCACTTATTATTTGCATTCTTATGGAGAAAATATACTGACTCTATGTAATGAATGCAAGCAAATATGATTAAATATTTCTGAAATTGTTTGTTTAATTGTGAATTAATATCCTGTGTTGATTTTTTTTATTATTTCCACGAGATTTGTGAATAAAAAAAAAAAAGATTATTTTAACAGCAAAGGGGACTAAATCAGCAATGGGATGTACAAAAAGCAAATACTGTACCAGTTATTTTTTAGGTTTCCACAAGCTTTAGGCCATATAGTGTATGTTTATTGGTTAGAAACAAGAGTCATGGTCTCAACTAGGGCCTCACAAACCTAATAATTTTTGCTGAATGCAGCACTACTATAATTCTTTAAGTCTTTCCACTACATTTGAAGCAGGGCTATGGGGATTTGTGCTCTTTTAGCCACAAGAGCATTAGTGAGATCAGGCCCTGATATCTGGTGAAGAGGCCGAGGGCACAGTCTGTACTCCATTTTATTCTAAAGTGGACAGAGGTAAGAGGTAAGAGGTTTGTTTATGGACAGTATCTTTATGGAGCTCTATTTGTTTTACATGAACAGTTTATTTAAAAAAACAAAAAAACAAAAACAAAACCAGCAGTAACAGAAAGTTGAACAAAAACATCAATATTAAACTTCTCTGTAAAATAATAGGAAATAAACTTAAATGCATGCTCAGTAGTAGGCCTAAGTAAGCCATAAGTAGAATCCATTAATGCATAATTTAACCCCAGGTTGTGGGGTGTTTCATACATCTGTCCATGCATGTGACTGACTAACATTCCCTGTCCTCACATATATTGTGACTGTCTATTAAGACTGTCCCATTAAATTTGAAACATATTTGATAATTTGGAACATTGTGAAAGTGACTTAAAAACAATACATCTGCTAAGTTTAACTGTCCCAATATGTCTGAATTTACCCTTTACCACAAGGGCTTTCATACAAGCAGAGATGCATTTAATAAACTAATATAAACATGACCTAACTGATTAAGAAATAGAACTCTCTTGTGCCTCTACAAAATGAACACAGTAGCACACAAAGGGTTTAGTTGCTTAGATGCACAAAAGGCTTAAGCATACAGCTAATCAACCCATTTGTGATCTTTGTCTGCCATCTGTCTATCAAATAGTGCAAAAACTTATGAAACGTTACAATTTACATTCAAAATGAAACTTTTTGTCACAATTTCATAATATTGTTACATACAGTTATGAAATGCTTCATTTTGAGAGACTCTATTTTTACAAACAGTGTCCACAGAAAGGCAATAGTTGTTTATTTAATAGTTAAAAATGATTAAGGAAATTTTCTAGAACTATTGTAATATGTAATCTAATAATAATCTAAAAATCTAATAATAATAATAATAAGTAAATCTAAAAAACCTGTAGGCCTGTGTAAGACATACATTACATTGATCAGCCATAACATTGTGACCTCCTGCCTAATATTGAGTAGGTCCAAACTTTTGCCACCAAAACAGCGATGCACTGTGTGTTCTGACATTTTTCTATGGGTAGCTCTTCTGTTGGGACCATTGCAGACTGGGAACATCCCACAGGAGTTGATCTGATCCGCTGCATGCGTATGAACTTGAGTAACATCCAATTCTTAACCCTTAAATTCATAGGGTTTAATATGATGTTGACCCACCCTTTGCCACTATAACAGCTTTAACTCTTCTTGGAATGGTTTCCACAAGGTTCAGGAGTGTGTTTATGGGAATTTTTGACCATTCTTTCAAAAGCGCATTTGTGGTTAGACTCTGATTAGGATGAGAAGGCCTGGCTCGCAGTCTCTGCTCTAATTCATCCCAAAAGTGTTCTATCGGGTTGATGTCAGGACTGTCAGGCCAGTCAAGTTCTTCCACACCAAACTTGCTCAACCAGGACTTTGCTTTGTGCACTGGTGTGTAGTTATGTTGGAACAAAAAGGGGGCATCACCCAATCTGTTCCCACAAAGTTGGGAACATGAAATTGTCCAAAATGTCTTGGTATGCTGAACCTTTCACTGGAGCTAAGGAGCCGATCAAGCCAAGCTCCTGAAACGCAACCCCACATCATAATTCCCCTCCACCAAACTTTACACTTGGCACAATGCAGTCAGACAAGTACCCAAGTTCACCTGTTCACAAGTACATAAGTTCTCCTGGCAACTGCCAAACCCAGACTCGTCCATCGGACACATCGTGGCTGAGTTGCTGTCATTCCCGATCGCATACTAACAGTTGACTGTGGAATATTTAGTAGCAAGAAAATTTCATATTATAATAATATGATGTATAATATATATAATATTGCTTTATATACTCAGAATACTCCTAACTCGCCAACTTGGAAATTTCACACTTGTCTAAAATATTACTGTTTACCTAATTAAAAATGAGAATTTGGCAAAAAGAAGGACAAATATCACAATATTTGCCTCTATCATAATTTTTACAACATTGGTACAGAAATGAATAGTTAGTGTATGAAACAGGCTTTCTTTAATTTGTTAAATTTTTTAAATATTTATTTAAACAAATATTCATTACTCATCATCTATACCTCTTTATCCTGTATTCAGGTTCACAGGGGGCCTGGAGCTTATTCCAGGAGACTTAGGGCACGAGGCGGGGTACACCCTGGAAAGTGTGCCAACCCATCGCAGGGCACACACATATAGACACTCACACATTCATTCACACACTATGAGCAATTTGGGAATGCCAATTAGCCTAATCTGCAGGTCTTTGGACTGTGGGAGGAAACCAAAGTACCCGGAGGAAACCCACCAAGCACGAACATCCATGGAAGAACATCCATGAAAGTGAACCCAGACCCTGGAGGTGCAAGGCGACAGTGCTAACCACTATATCAGTACACCATCTTATTCATAGATTAAAATTTATATATTGTAAATTTTATATAATCTATGTTTGTTTTATGTTGTCCCTCCTGCACTATCTGACTTTTTATTAACTTATGAATAATTAACATTGGCAAGATGACAGATGATAAAGCACAGGACAAATATTTATACACCATAAGATCACACCTGAGCCAGTGATGCATGAGTGACCAGATTAGGGAACATAAGTACACAGGAATTACAGTATTACTCCATTCAGAGAGTCCATAAGAAATGTAGGAGTTCCTATGAGATGTCATCAGCAGTGCTGTGGTGCAGTGGTACACATAATGGTTAAGGCAAGTGTAAACCTGAGTCAAATGTAAAATAAATTTTTTTTTAAAAAAAGGATAATAAAACAAACCTGTCTAAAATGCAAATTATACAGAAGCTGTTCTTTATATCTGTGTAGTTAAGACTGAGCTGATCACTGTGTGCCAACCAATGTTTCAACCAGTCACTGTTAATTACTTAAAAATGTTGCATTTTTGAGCTTTTAAAAATGTTTCAGAATGTTCTTTTAAAAAATGTAAAACTGAACTGTAAATACAACTTTATATTTGGTTAGTCTCCTGTATGGTAAAGCAGAAAAACACACCTTTGAATTTAAAACAAAAAACCTTAATATATTTAACTTTACATGTAACAAATCTTAAATTTAGGAGAGCTTCACATTTTTTCATATAAATTACAGAAAATACAACTTTTTTCATGACATTTTAATTTATTGAGATGCACTGTAGGTGGGCTGTTAACCCTTTACACTCAAGTTACTGTTATCATGGAGCTACTCTTTAGTCTTTAGAGAGAGACCTACTCTCTCCACCTGCTCCTCCTTATTCTGCCCGTCACACTTTCCCTAATGTAATGGGTCCAAGGGCCGGTGTCCCTGCATGATGAGCCAAATAAACAGGTATTATACATTGTAAAAACTGATAATAATACATTGCATCAACCCCATGGACCACCAGAAAATGCCCCGTGTGCCAGATTACCAACTCAGCTCTGGTTGGGAGATTGTCACCACCCTTAACACTCTCACGAAAAAGATTCATATAAATAAAATATATTTTATTATTGTTGTGCATGTTTTCTCTCTTTTTGAGCTGTTGTGCACAAAAATGTTTGCCTGACCTTCACAGAAATTCCAACAAGACTGAAATCTGGAAGCTAAGATCCACTATTAACCACTTACTGCGATCAAAATGTCTTTAAAATATGGACATACTTTTGCATACTCATTAATATTCATTAGCTTTTGCCAAAGACGGGCGGGTACACAGGATCAGCCTTGTCTGTGTTCAATTATTTTAATGTATATACAGCACATTGAATTTGCTATAGTGGCTTTATTACTTTTATTTCCTAAATTTTAACCTACATTCTTACATATGTAAAATGCATTTGAAGAACCATGTATGGTCAGTGTCAATCTTTAAATTTATTTTTTTATTATTATTTTTTTTTTATGTATGTATTTATTCATCTTTTAACGAGTAGTTCTAGATTTTGGAAGAGGACACGGAGGAGCTGGTGGAACCGTGAGACAAGCCGACTGAATCTGGGTCACTTGGTCACCTAATGAAGAGAAGACAAGGAAGTTTAACGGAAGAATGTGATAAAGCGATATCAACAATGTCGGGTAGGCAAAGCTGTGCTGGAAATGGACCAGAATGGGCTAACTCCGATGACACTGAGAATGTAGAACATATGGAGCTAAGTCAGGAGATAGATAGAACAAGAGAGAAACGGGGTGGTGAGAGTGGAAAAAGTGGATCAAAGAAATTCAAAAGGATGATGACTAAAGTAGATGGAAAGGATGATAATCTGAAGATAGATGTTGATGAGTTTAAAGTAATACTGAGATTTGGTGAAGGAAATGGAGTGCTTGATATGAGCCCAGTAAAGTTGACTACTATTTTAAAAAACCAAGTGGGAGATGTCAAAATGGCCAAAGTTTTGCGGGATGGAAACCTTCTAATAATATGCAAAAATGAAGAACAAAGAGAAAGGGCCTGTAGGATAAAAGAGATAGGAAGGCATAAAGTAAGTAGTGTTAGTCGCGTGGAGAAGAGAAACAAGTGGAATAGGGGGGTGATTTGGGGGATTCCTGTTGATGTTAATGTAGATGAAATAAAAGCAAACTTAAAAGGAGGGAAAGTGAAAAATGCCCGAAGATTGACCAGCTTTAAGAATGGGGCGAGACAAGTAAATGAAAGTGTATTGTTGGAATTTGAGGATGAAATACTTCCTAGTAAAGTATCACTAGGATATATGATGTATAATGTGAGAGAATATGTTCCTAAACCTTTGAGGTGTTTTAAATGTCAGAGGTTTGGTCACATAGCCATGAATTGTAAAGGGAAAAGAAGGTGTGCTAGATGTGGTGAGGATCATGACTATGGGAAATGTAAAAGGGA
>JAQMYJ010000012.1:24397167-24415175 GCA_030014305.1 Clarias laeviceps
TGTTTATAATGTTTGAGAAGAAGGTCTGTCTAGCTGTGGCTAGTTCCACATTAAAAGCATGAAGGCTGTCTTTATAGGTGCTATAGTGTATATCAAGTTTCGTCTTCCGCCACATCCGCCGAGCTTTTCAGCATTGTCTTTTCATATTCTGAACTGCTGGTGATTTTCTCCATGGGGATTTCTGTCTGTTCGTCTTTCGGACCTTTTCCGGAGCAATGTCATCAATAATATTCTTAGCTTTTGAGTTAAAGGAATCAAGAAGAAGATCAACAGAGTCTGCAGAAATGCTTGGTGTTAAAGATATAGCCCTCATAAATAGTGCACTTGTATTCTCATTAATGCATCTTTTTCTGACAGAGAAAGATCTAGATTCAGTGGTAACAGAGATCAATATATCAAAGAAAATATAGAAGTGATCAGATAATGCTACATCCTTAATAAGAATGGATAAGATGTTTAGACCCTTACTGATAAGTAAATCTTAAGTGTGTCCACGATTATGTGTGGGGACCATGCACGTGCTAAATCAGGTCAAAAGTGTTTAAAACACTTGTCATTTCTTTTGTAGTATTGATTTCTGCATTATCAATACTACTGTTATAGCAAAACAGTCGAACTCTGAGAAAATCTGTAAATAATGATGAACAGAATACATGGAGCACCTTTCAGCAAAATCCCTAGATATTCAAAAGACAAATACTGACCAAATGACATTTGCTTGCTTTGATAACCATCTTTACATAGAGCAGCTCCACCTCCACCTCTCCTAACAGTTCTGCAGACACTAATGAAAGTAAAGTTAGGAGGGGCTGTTTCATTAAGGACTGTTGCACTGCAGCTATCTTTTAAACAAGTTTCATTAAAAAATATGAAATCCAATTTGTTTGTGGTGATCAAATCATTGATTAAAAATTTAATTTTTTAGCGAGCGAATATTTAAAAATGCTAACTTGATGGCATTACTTTTTGTCCCCACGGTAATCTTAGTTTGATGCATAATAGGTCGCAGATTAGATGGGTCAGCTGTAGTACTTAGACTGTAGAGGGCCTTAGACTTTCTATTGTGTGTTAAAACAGAGATAGAAAAAGCTACAGGCACACTGGGTTCTCGCTTGTTCTGTAAACATTTGTGAATGTTATTGCTATCATAGCGGGGATCTGACACACATCACTGAGTGCTGCTTATCTGTTTGTTTTGTTTCACCTAAACAAGATGGAGAAGGGGGGTTTGAGCCCTGGCACTGTGGCAGCGGTCAGAGAGCTCTCGCAGGAGGGGGAGGGCGAGCTGGAGCCACGGGCCTTGGTGGTGCTGGAGCTTGCTGCTTTTTAGTTGGCATCTGGGGGCTTGCAGCAAAAGAGTGGGAGAGTTTGGTCCCAGTATACACCAGTTCCTCCATTTTCTGTGAGAAGCTTAGAAGTGGAGATGCTGGAGAGAAGGATAGTGTGTCTGATGAGATGGGCTCTGGCTCTGGTGTTTCTGGTGGCTGTAGTAAATTGTCCTGAATTCCATGGGTGTTTTTCAGAAAGTTATCTTGGAGCTGTTGTAGTATGTCACAGTCTGTCTGCGATGAACTCTGTGGCCAGGACTGAGCTGGGATGTTCATGAGCAGTTGTTGTTTTGGCTGCGTGGTGGTATCAATGTCCTTGTGGGATTTTTAACCACATGTTGACTCGAAAGCTGTCTGTGGTCACTTAAACTTTGTCCAGGTGTGCAACCGTGAGAACATGTTAGTTCCCCTTGCTGGGACTGGTCCACTGAAGTATGACTAAACTTCAAATCTTTGAAGTGTTTCAAAGAGTTCACCTGAAATCCTTCTTAAGGAGTTCCGAATGCCATTCTTCCCCAGAATGATGAAAAGATGATTCGATTTGCAGTCTTGTGCTTTGTTAGAATGTTCCGAAGTTCCCTGTTCACATCAGAGACGGTTGCTTGAGGAAAGCAGCATGAAGTTGCTGTCCTGCTACTGATGTTTCTGATAGTGGAGTCCCCGATTATCAAAGTCCTGACTTCGGTTTCGCTCTGAGTTGAATGCCGCTGTCTGTTCGACTTTGAGCGCCTATTGGTAGCGGCGTTAGATGCTGGCTGATCCAATCCATATTCAATTACATTTGGGGATTCCTCACCCACATTCATTAGTGCTTTAAATCTGTTCTCAAGATGAATGGGGGGTGGCAAAATACCAGTTGATTGCAAGTCTTGTCATAGCCATATCTGGGGAAGAGAATGCTATTGCAGCAATATGAGATACTCGTGACAATCTGATGTCTCGAGTGCCTTTGGGTCTCGCTCCCATCGTTTGTACCATCGATTAATCTGAGGATCAGTTTTGGCATGTTCCTCCGCACTTGTTATAAACTGTTGAGATTTCCTAGATTCACGAGACTCTCCAGCTGTATGCTGAGGAGGGGGTCCATGCTGACGATCTGCTGAGTGTTCTGCCTGTTTTGGAAGTCCAGGAAAGTAACTTTGTTTCAAGAACCGCAATCCTTTGTAGAAGTATGTGGTAGGTCATGCAGCAAGTATATTCGACAAAAGGCATTTTCTCTCTCGTCTGTTTAAATGTAGGAAGCTATGCTTTCCCATCTCTGGAATGTAAGCTGCCAGTGGGAGGAAAAAGTCCCCTTTTCGTCCAATCCTAAAAATTTTTAAATTTAATGTTTGTGCCAAAAATGTTTTGTCATCACTGTGTTAATCTGCTGAAGTAAAAATCATAGATAAATCAGAGAAAAGTACAGATATAGAGAGCAAAGCACAGAGCAGTAAGCAGGAACGTCCGAACGATAGCGAAGCCGAAAACCGGAAAAAAGCGCAAAAAAACTAATGCTGTTGGTACGAATTGCACTCCTCCCTGCTGGGAAAGGCACACAATTACTTTTCTAAAGAAATCAACTGATGATTTTTCTCAAAATTCCAGTTTCTCCGCTTCAATGTTACCATTAGCGCAAAATGCACCATTTACATAAGTTACAAGATTGGCTTGATGCCTGAATCGCCTTGGTTCTCTGACTCTTAGCTAAATCAACCATTATAAAATGATGTTGACCGAAAATAATTCACCCCTTCAAAAATGGCCCTTAATTCTGTGCCACATATGGTTAGGTTTCCACAATGTTTGGCCATATAGAGTTATTGTGAATAAACTAAGTTTACAATAATTAGGTTAAAATGATATAAGGCTTTTGTACAGTCAAATCAAGCTCATATTATATAATTAAGCCATATTACGCTCGAGGCTCTCCAGCCTATGACCGCATCACAGCTATGCTGATATTCATTACAACAGCACTTCTTCTCGTGTGATATTGCTTTATTATTTATAATATGAACTTGATTTGACTGTACAAAAACATTGCAGAAACATAAACATATTAGTTTCACCTAATTATTGAGACCTAATTTTACTTATAAAAGGACTATATGGCCAAAAGGTTGGAAGCACACAATTGTATAGCATGTCATTCTATGCTGCTTCATTACAATTTCCCTTCACTGAAAATAAGAGGCCCAAATCTGTTCTAGTCTCACACTGCCCTTGTGCACAAAGTGAGCTTCTTAAAGACATAGTCTTAAACATAGTTAAAGTGTAAGAACTCACGTGTTCTACACAGAGCTCTGTCCTCATCCCCACTGGACCTATGAATATCTTGGATCATACGGTTCTATGAACATCTATGGATCTTTTGGGATAAATTAGAATACTGATTGCACCCTAGACCTTCTGAACCAACATCAGTGCCTGACCTCACTAATGCTCTTGTGACTGAATAAGACAAATCTCCACAGGTTCACTCAAAATAAAATAAATAATAATAAAAAAACTTAAAATAAATTAGAATTAAAATAGAAATGTAATTACTCAGTAACAAAACTAAATGAAAGTGTAAAAGTTTTAGATTATATACAAATATAGAAAAAAAAAATATATATATAGGGAACATGAAAGCAGTATGATCTCTAAACAGGGAGTATAAATAGGATAAACAATATTTGTCAGCAGCAGTGTGGTTGTAAGTATTTTAAGGTACGTTATATGTGCATAGGACACTCATAACCATTGCTGCTGACGAATATCTTTTACAATTTTTATAGTCCCTGTTTAAAATATTTTTTATTATGGCTCTTTCATTTTATTATATAGAGTTGGTCTGATTTATTTATAAGGCACAATTAAACACAACAAAGTTGACCAAAGTGCTATGCAACCCTAAGGTAATAAGTCAGTAATAAGAAAATAATCTAGTAAGGATCTATTATTCTTACTCCTGTCCAGAAAAAAAACATTTTAAAAATAACTCATATCTTTCAGGGGATTCAAATGGGCACACATGTTGTTTGGGATTTAACATAGCATTAACAGTGCATGAGGTTTGGTACAGTTTTTTTTTTTTTTTTAAATGGTGCTTGAGAAATATTTCATCTTTTTGGCTTTTACAATATTTGATTGAGCCATAGGTGATCATGATCCTGCCACCACTTCACTTGTATGTAATTGATAATCAATGTTATTCAGTTCACCTCACAGTGGTGTTAGTGTTGTGGCTAATTGTTGTATATTCCCATAAATTAGTCGAGGTCTAGTTCTTAAAATATAAATTAACTAGTAGCATTATTTAATGTGAATGTACATGGTCTTGTTTGTCCCATTACCTTTATATCTGTCTGCTAGCTCAGATTCATGTTACATGTCATGGGATACAAGTCTTGCTGCACATATCTAGTCTCAAACAGATGCCCTATGAACAATTCTGGCATTCTGCCTTTGTTAGCACCTATTTTTAATCTTTTATCTGTATTTGTTAGTATGAATGCTTTTTGTAAAATCTGTTAAGCATGGCAACTCCATCACAACTATTACAGTAATATGGCAGCATATTTACTATCTTTTGTTGTGTAGTACAAAACCATTTGACCGTGTTGGCATTTAGGACCAGATCTGGTCTATGCACAAAGACTTACTGATGCACTTGTAATTTTTTTGGTTTGCCATACAGGTATGCCTATGATGATGTGCGGTAAGTATTATGTACTCGCCTAATATTTTACTTTCTTCTTTTTCTCTTATTTATTTTATCTCCACTGTGTCAATGGACTACATCTTTGTAAAGATTACATGTGTACAATATCTGTGTTAATGTTCCAATGATTAGTAAAGCCAATTTCAGTATTATTACCGTTTTATCATGGTGCTTGATAAGTTTTGCCAATGCATTTGACAATACAGGTGGACCCTAACTTACGAACATTCGAGTTATGAATTAACACAGATATGAACGGACTGCGGTTCTACGAACATTCGTACATGCGAACAATTCATGGAGGTAGCTCACGTGTATTGTAAAAAAATAGTCACTGCAGTGCACCAGATGCCAATTATATACAATATTTTCAGTGTGTAAATTAATGTATAAAATGTCCAAAGTCTGGTATATTGTATGTGTGTGCGTATGGGGGTGTGAGAGAAATGAGTCGGCTTCACTGGTTTCCATGAATTACAAGGATAGAAAATGGTTGTCCTGTAAATCTGTCCTAATGGTGAATAATCCTAATTTCAGAAAATCCTCAACAAAACAGAGTTCATAGTCCAATACAGCTGTAAGACAAAATTGTTTCCGGGATTCCCCTTACTATGTAAAGGCACAGAGAGAACACTGTTACATTTCATGAGTGCGATTTGTTTCTTTAGGCGCAATTATGGTGTGGGGAAAAGGGGACATAAATTTAGTCAAATGGATTGGTGTGCTTTTTTTTATATAGTGTATATTTGTGTCAAAGGCGTATAAGACTCACTTGAGAACAAATTTGACTTACGAACATGCTCCCGGAACGGAAGTCGTTCGTATGTCGGGGACTACCTGTACTTTTCCAGAACAGCTGACCTTTGTGTCTAAAAAAACCCCCAAAACTAAACAAAACAAAAAAATGAATGTACTTAATTCAATATGCATTATTTCACAATTTTGAAATGTCCGGTATTGTTTTAGGATGTAGAAAACTTAAATAGAATTGTGACCAAACTTCTGATTGGTTTTATATACAGTGGCGAGAAAAAGTATGTGAACCTTTTGGAATTTTATGGTTTTCTGCATTAATTTGTTATGAAATTTGATCTGATCTTCATCTAAGTCAAGAGAATTGACAAATATAATGTGCCTAAAATAATAATACAAAACGAATCTGATCTTTCATGTCTTTATTGAGAACAACCATAAAAACCTTATAGTCCTAGTGGAAAAAGTATGTGAATCCTTGAGATAGTGACCTCAAAAAAGCTAATTTGAGTAAGATGTTAGCATAAATGGAGTCTTTTTATGCTATGAGTTTGGAGGTGTGGACTAGAGCTACTTTGACTGATAAACACTCAAACTTTTTGAGTTTTCTCTGCACAAGCAGAATACGCTTATGCGAGCCATGCCTTGCCAAAAAGAGCTTTGAGACTATCTATGATCAAGAATTGTTGATTTACATGAAGCTGAAAGGAGTTACAGAGTGATTTGGGATTTGGAAAAATGACTCATCACATAAATCCACACGAGGCGCTTCAGGCTTTTTTTATTATTCAAATAATAGTCATGCTTTTTTGCTGTTTGTGTCCAGCATTGAATAATTATTTGACCTGGAATATGGTTGCGGATTTATGACTGAAAAAAAGTTGCTCACATCGGCCCGTACTTTCATTTTGTAAAAGGCAGCAAGTATATATTTATTTAGCAAGTATATATTTGTGTTATGATGTTTTCTGGGTTCTATTATTGATGTTACATTTTGTCTACTTTGCAAAAGTTACCACTCTTTGTGATCCGATTATATTATGATTGCTCCCATCGGTGCACGCTTTTCATATTGTGCGGCAATATGAACAACTTTATTTCAGTCATAAAGCGTGGCAACTGTTGCAAAGCAGACGAAGCTGCTGATATGAAGGGATGATATGAGGTCTTTATTATATTGTTAACACCACTGTAATAGATTGTAATAGTCAGTAGCGTTGTTTTAATTTTGCTTTATGTTGGTATTGACGGTATAGTTTCATTATCAGTTATTTAGGGCTCATTAGGACATTGTTAACTTCCTTAATGGCCGGATATTGAAATATTATTATGTTGATAACACATCCTTATTGCTTGTGTCAAAATGCAGAGTCATTTTCATGTCCTTACGAATTTGTTTAAATCGTTACCCGCTTGATGTGGGGACACAACGATTGAAAAATTAACCGAACTGGAAGCGACTGCATTGACTTCAGAGCCGATTTTAAATCAGTTGACGTCGGGAGAGGTCGGTAGCAAATTTGGCACAGTGGAATGTGGAAGGGGAAGATGAATTCCCAAGCGTATTGAAAATTGTTCAGGAAAATGTGAGAATGTCTGTACGTCAGCTGAAACTCTACAGGACTCTACAGATGCTACAGGACAATGATCCAAAACAGAATAGCTTCAGAAAAACAAAATCTGCCTTTTGCAGTGGCCAAGTCAGAGCCCAGACCTCAACCCAATAGACATGCTGTGTTATGACTTGAAGAGATTCATACACATGAGATGTCCAAAGAATATAACAGAGTTAAAGCAGTTCTGCCAGGAAGAATGGGCTAAAATTCCTCTTGAACAAATATGCAGGTCTGATCCACAGCTACAGAAAGTGTCTGGTTGAGGTTATTACTGCCAAGGGGGGTCAACCAGTTATTAATTCCAAGGGTTCACTTTTTTTTCCCACTGCCAATTTGAATGCTGAATGAGTGTGTTGAATAAAGACATGAAAGATCAGATTTTTTTTTAAATTATAATTTACGCACATTATATTTGTCAATACTCTTGACTATATTAAGATGAAGATCAGATCACATTTTAATGCAGACCATGCAAACCATGAATTTTCAAAAGGTTCACATCTTTACATCTTTATATAAATGTCTGTACACTGTATGTGTACTGTATTTGTATAAAATATTTCATCAGCATTTGTCTAAATTGCCTTACAGCAATGCCAAGGGTAGCCAGTAAGTATGCATGATTCTTTTTCCTTTTAACTACATACATGTCAGAGTTTAAGGCAGTAACATTAAGTGTATTTGTGCTCAGATTTAAATTTAAAGTAAGTAATAAATAACTGCCTAGTTGTCTATTTTGCCGCTCTGAAGATTTTTTTTTCATGTTACAGTATGTTGATTTTTGAAGTGAAACGAAATGTAAAAATCCTTTGCCTCAAACTATTTTACATAATACTTTTTCTGAAAAATATTAAGGCATAATTATCTTATTTGTAAGGTAAATGTTTAAAAGTTTTATAGTCAGTATAGTCAGTTTCCATGAACAGATTCCATTACTAAATATAACCTTATATCTCCTTATTGTGTCATAAAATAAGAAGTAAACAGGCCAACACACCTGTTGGCAAAAACCTGGCCATAAAGCTGAAGCTTTAGTTAATTTTTTTATTCCTCTTGAGACTGTGAATATAAAGGGACTCTGTAAGAAATGATTGTAATTCCAAAAGATATTGCATTTAATGTAATATTGCGTTTAAATTAAAGTTTAAACATACTTTAACCATATCTTGGTTTTAAATTCATTGTGGGGGTGTACAGGTTCAAATATATGAAAATTATCTCACAGTTCGACTACTTATGGGTCTACCAAAAGGAGTGCTACTATGCAGTGACATGGCAAGATGTTAAAATTTAAATTAAATATAAAGTTATTTTATTGCTGCATACTTAAAAAAATAAAATAAATAAATGAAGTTAAAAAACAAACAAACAAAAAATACATACACTGTGTATATATATATATATATAGACTGTGTATATTATATTTACTATGTAAGCACACTCAAGCACTCGCATGAATATGAACAGCTTGACAGCAAAACTATTATATTATATTAAAATATTTTTATGACATAGAAAGCTGTCTACAACACTATGTTTAATTTGAAAACTGTTATGTAATCTTATTTTTAGAAGCTTTAGGCTCTCCGGCTTTAAGCAAACCATGACAGGAAGCGACCCCAATTTGTTCTAAATATGTTCTAAATGAGCTCCTCAGTCAAATGAGATCATTCACAGAACTTGTTTAAAATAGTATCCATAATGTGTGCGCTTGTGTAGTGGTGATACTATGAAATACACTCACTCTTACTCACTCATCATCTATACCGCTTTATCCTGTATTCAGGGTCACGGGGGCCTGGAGCCTATCCCAGGAGACTTAGGGCACAAGGCAGGGTACATCCTGGACAGGGTGCCAATCCATCGCAGGGCACACACGCATACAACAATGAAATACAGTTTTTTAAAAATAAGGCTTGAGAAATATTTTATCGTCTTGGCTTTTCCAATACTTTGATTGTTACCCAGGCTGCTCTTTACAATTTCAAAAGACATGTACTGTAGTTATTCAGGGTGCAGGAATATATTAGGCTTCAAGTGATTAATTGGTTCTAGATGTTGATGTGCTAGAAGCAAGAAAAAATGTGCAAGGATCTGAGCAACTTGGACAAATGTGACGTTATGATGGCTAGACAACTGGGTAAAAGCATCTCCAAAACATCTTTTGGTGTGTACCAGAAGTGGTCCAAGAAATGACAACCACTGAATCGGTGACAGGGTCATTAGTCCTCAAGGGCCTTTGATGGACATTGGGAGCAAAGTCTAGCCTGTCTGGTCTTATTCCACAGACAAGTTACTGGAGCACAAATTGCTTATAAGGTTAATGCTGGCTATGATAAAAAGGAGCCAAAACACAGTGCATCACAGATTGCATTTTCAAAGGCATCTACAATGGGCATGTGATGTGGCTAGCCAGCTGTATGAGGGTTATTTATTTGGGGAAGAGCGTACACCAGGATACACTGAAAAAATGCAAGCTGATCTAGTGAACTGCTGGGCAGTGCTATGCCATGTGAATAAGTCTTGAGACTTAATAAATTTTATTTTCACTGTCAATGTGTTCATCTTTTCCTCCAGTTTTGTGAGTGGATTTAAGTAAAGCTGTAACTATTCAAATAGTTTTTCAGTTAAGCCAAATTTGGTGTTACTTACCAGTTTTTAAATACTTTACCAAGGTTTTTAATTAATAACTACCTGGTTGAAGTACCTAGTTTGTTATTTCAAGATAGATATGTTGATTTTGGAAGTAAAAATAATCTCTGCTGCAAGCTGTTTTGTCTTATTACATTATCAGCGGATCCTTTGGGTGTTGTGGGTTGTGGGATGGATCTCTGTGGATCGAACTTGTTTGTCTAGTGCATCCCATGGATGCTTGGAGAAATTGAGATCTGGGAAATTTGGAGCCTGGATCAACAACCTTAAACTCTTTGCCTGTTAAGCCCCATACACAGCAATATGTGTTCTGATGCATTTCTAATGTTGCCAGCATTGACATTTTATAGCAATTTGTTCTACTCTGTCTTTTCTGGGGGATCGGACCAGACGGGCTAGCCTTTGCTCTCCACAGGCAGAGATGAGCCATAGGTGTTCATGATCCGGCCACCACAAAATCAATGTTATTCAGTTCACCTCTGTTGTGGCTAATTGTTGTATATTCCCATAAATTAATCGAGGTCTAGTTCTTAAGATATAAATTAGCTAGTAGCATTAGCTTTATATCTGTCTGCTAGCTCAGATTCATGTTACATGTCATGGGATAGGTCTTGCTGCACATCTCTAGTCTCAAACAGATGCCCTATGAGCGATTCTGGCAACCTTTTTTAGCACCTATTTTTAATCGTATATCTGTATTTGTTTGTATGAATGTTTTTGTAAAATCTGTTAAACATGGCAACTCCATCACAAGTGTTTCAGTAATACAGTATGGCAGCATATTTACTATCTTTGGTTGTGTTGTACAAAACCATTTGACCGTGTTGTCATTTAGAATCAGACCTGGTATATGCACAAAGACTCACTGATGCACTTATTATATTTTTGGTTTGCCGTACAGGTATGTCTACAAAAAGGTCTCTTAAATGCGGTAAGTTTTAAGTACTTTTCTCTTATTTATTTTATCTCCACTGTGTCAATGGCTTTCATCCTTTGTAGACATTAAATGTGTACAATATCTGTGTTAATGTTCCAATGATTAGTCAAACCAATATCAGTATTATTACCTTGATAATTTTTGCAAATGCATTTGACAATACAGGTGGTCACTGACTTACGAACATTCGAGTTATGAACCAGTTACTAATTCCAAGGGTTCACTTACTTTTTCCACTGCCAATTTAAATGAGTGTGCTGAATAAAGACATAAAAGATCAGATTTTTTTTTGTTATAATTTTACACACATTGTATTTGTCATTACTCTTGACTATATTAAGATGAAGATCAGATCATATTTTAATACAGAAAAGCATGAATTTCCAAAAGGTTCACATCTTTACATCTTTATATAATTGTGTGTATACTGTATGTGTACTGTATTTGTCTAAAATACTTCATTAGCATTTGTCTAAATTGCCTTACAGCAATGCCAAACACAGCCAGTAAGTATGCATGATTCTTTTTCCTTTTAACAACGTATATGTCAGAGTTTAAGGCAGTAACATGCTCACTCTGTGGCCGTGATATTTATGATAATCATAATGCCTTTGTGAGAGAATGCTAAAACAATTTTTTTAATGTTTCAATGGCAGGACGCTTTGGAGGAGGTAATGTTCATCATTGACTTTATAATACAACTCTTGTGTGTATAGACTGTGTATTCCTTTTATACCATGCGCGCGCACACACACACGACAGGTAGGGACTCCATTTTCAAGCAAAACCCAGCGCGTTGTGACAAACTAATCACATCGACTCTTTCTGTTACATGATCAGTATAGTAGAACTCCTAGGCAAGTTTGAGTAATTTGCAAGTGGTGTTCATGAATGATCATGAGTTCATGAGTTGGTGTTCATGAGTGTGTACAGTTCTCACAGACAGAAGCGTCTCTTTCTCAAGTTGGCTACCACATTGCTTGTTGTCCATGATACCTTCTATGATACACATCACATGTATTTACAAAGCTGGGTGGAAAACTGTACTGTAAGCACTGTGGTAAAGTTAGCTTGTCGTGCTGCCTTCTGTTTGTAGTGTCTGAAATGCTGACCTTCCATTAACTCCTTTAATGGCCCAAAGATGTGAAAATCGCTTGGAGCAAGGTCAGGACTATACGGGGGTTGTAGCAGTTATTCCTTGTCGAGTTCATGTAATGTCCAAGTGGTGTCCATCAATGATTGTATGTACAGCTCCCACACACGGTTCCTCAAGTTGGCGACAAGTTATAAATCAAGGATTTCAAGGGTCAGGGGTTCCACTCATTGAATGTTCATTGGAATGACTGCAGCTACTCTTGCACCGTTCAAATGTTTTACTGTGACTAAGAGTCTCATCACCATACTGTGCTTGAAGTTGTCATGAAACCTATTGACATTTTAAGAAGACTTCAAGCACAGTACAGCGATGAGACTCTTATACATGTGTGTGTGTTTCTATAAACTATTCAAATGATCAAATTGCAGTAAAAAGTGTCTTTTTATTTAATATAATGTACAGAACCTACTGGTAAATGTAGGCAGGGCTGCAGCAATATCAACATCTTTAAAGTTTAAAAGATTAAAATACTTATTGTTGAATATAAACCAATATTGAACTTTACTTTCCGCTTTTTTCTATTTATATTGTCTTCATTGCGGTGGTGGATTTCATGAAGGGGCAAGGTGTGGAGTTAAAACATGTTGTTCTCTAATTTTGTTAATGAAGTTAAATTGAATAATGAGATCACACACGGTAATCATCCGAATACATAGGGGAAATTAACACTATTAATAATTACATTCATGACACCAGATGTGTTAACAGTGGTTTATCATCAGTGGAAGAGATAAATGTATCTTTCCCAAAATCTCATGGTTAGAGAATCCAGTCCTGTGTCCTAAAGACCTGACAGTACAATTCAAGTTTTCTAGATTGCCCACCCTACAACCCTCCTGTAAATGAGTCGTTAATGCAGAAATGTTTATGTATTAGAATTTTTTTTTAGCATTTTCTAAATAGTTGACAATTCAACAGTTCTGCTCATAAAATGATACAGCAGGTAGATACTGTGTTCTCTTTAGTCTCTTTAGTTTCACATCTTTTTATATATGTGTGTATACCGTATGTGTACTGTATTTGTATAAAATATTTCATCAGCATTCGTCTAAATTGCCTTACAGCAATGCCAAGCGCAGCTAGTAAGTTTCCTTTTAACTACATATACTGTATGTCAGGGTTATATATGTGTGTGTGTGTGTGTGTGTGTGTGTGTATAAAAATATTAGTCAAAAGTTTGGATAACAAACTTGTCAAAAAGACTAGTTTTGTAATAACAGATGGCAGCACAAGACTGTACGCACAGTTACAGGAAGCACCAACCTTCATAAGTCAGTGTGCCAAAAAATATTGTCTTGTCTGCATTTGGAGATGTGCAACTGGTGCTGTTCTGACCATGAGCGTTACCACGATCTGCGATTTTATCTTCAACAGCAAGTTAGAACAAAGAGCGAATGTGAAATTCTGTGTGAAACTGGGCAAATCTGCCACAGAGACGTTTGACATGCTTCAGCTAGTTTATGGCGATGCTGCAATGAGTCGTTCGAGGTGTTTTGAGTGGCACACGTGATTCAAGAGCAGAAGAACATCACTGGAAGACGACGCAAGATCAGAAAGACCTTCAATGAGCTCAAACCCTGAAAATGTCAAAACCATTCAGCAACTTTTGCATGATGATTATCAGAGAACAATCCATAATATTGCTGCCAATGTACAGTAGGTGTGCCTTACGGAAAAGTCCAGGCAATCCTCACATGTGAATTGAACATGCCCTGTGTTGCTGCCAAGTTCATCCCAAGAAGCGCATGCGTGCTACATGATACTTTGTACTCGTAAACCAAGACTTTTTTTTTTTTTTTTAATCTTTTAAAAAAATCTTTGCTTGTCTTGCGGAACACTCGCAAACCCCGTTACTTGCAGTCCGAGGTTCCACTGTATATTGTATAGTTTATAAGAACACACACACACACACACATATGTGTGTGTTTTCATAAACTATTCAAATGATCAAATTGCAGTAAAAAGTTGGATATTATTAATTAATAATCCTTGTGATGAAATTTCTCATAAACAAAGTCATGAAACCTATGATTATGTATTATTACTGTACAAACATACATACATAATCTACATATGTGTACTGTGGATATATAAGTTGATGTTTACTAGTACGATTTATGTGTTTGTATATCTATATAGTTCCCAAACTTGAAACTTCTGATGATTCAGTGGACCCACTGCTTCAGCTGATTTCCCTCCAGAAAGCATTGGGTTGCTGGGAAATGACGTCTACACTTGCAGAAGTGTTTGGAAAGACAGAACAAGTGCTGATGAAGCATATCCCTGAACAGGTTAATACACCTTACATGTATATGTAGCATTATGTATGACCCAAATGGAAATTTACCAATAAATTCTAACTGATTGTGTCCATAATAATACTTATTAACAATGACATTAATTGGAAAATTTATGATTTAGTATATGAAATAGTCCTTAATAGTCACAAACAAAAAAACAACAAAAATAAGAGAATGACACAAGATACAAGTGACTGTAAGGCTTTGCAACAATGGACAAGTTCAAGTGCTTTAAAAAAGGTCCAAATAAGAAAAGAGTGATGTTACTTAAGATGCAGTTCAAAACTCAAACCTGGTATTACAGTATAAAAGGTAAGAGACCAGGCTAGATGTTATGGAAATGTTCTTCCATAACCTGACACCAAACTCTTACTCTTACATGTAAATATTTGTAATAAATATTTGTGTTTCTTTTTATTAAACATACTGTACTTCAAAGCACATACAGTAAGACAATATACATAACACAAAAAAATATACAGCACTGTACAAAAGTTTTAGGCGTGGAAGGAAAATACCGAAAAGATGCTTTCAAAAACAGAAGTGTTGAAATGTTATTTTTATACCAAAATGGAAAGTAAATAAACAGAAGTGAAGTCCAAATCAAAAGAGGCATTTTGTGTGACCACCCTTGTATAGTAGGTACACTTTCACACAGATTTTGAATGAACTCAACAGGTAGGTTGTTCCAAAAATCTTGGAGAAATAACCACAGATCTTCTGTGTAAGTAGGCTGCCTCAAATCCTTCTGTCTCTTCATGCAAAACCTCTCGATGATGTTGTGCAGGGCTCTGTGGGGGCCAAACTCCGTTCCAGGACTCCTTGTTCCTCTCTACACTGTACTTAGTTCTTAATGACATTGGCTGTATGTTTAAATTTGGGGCCAATCAGACATCTCCCGGATGGTGTTGCATGATGGATAGATATCTGCCTTAAGGATTGAGGACACCATTAATCCTGAACAAATGTCCGACTCCATTTACAGAAATGCTGCAGTTTTAACATAGCTGTTTCTGTTTCAGTTGATGAGTTTATTTCAACCTACATATAAACTTGATGATCATTAACACCTTCTTGGTATAACTGGTTAATCATAGACCCAAGTCTTATCCTACAAAATCCCTGAGTTGGTGTAAGTGTAAGAATTGATGCTGGTATAACATTTTAAACATAGTTGTGATTTCTACTGGAATGCTCTGTCAGACAAGGAAAATTTCACAGTGTTTCTCCTTCTTTGCACACTGTGAAGCTGGCACTGTGAAGCTAAATTCTTCTTTATTTTCGGGTTGATGAGAACAAGGAGCGGCCTGATGTGTGGATGCACACCTCTCAGGCTCTCAGACAGGGCCCAAAACCTCAACTGCTCTAGCTATATTCTTGTATCCTATATTATGTCGCTTTAAGTAAAATGCATCTAGTAAGTATATGAATGATGTAGTAAGTATACAGTATAAATGTTTAACATGATTCTTACATATAGATGCTTTTATCCCAGTTGGTATATTTCCTATTTGTTTCAGGTGAAGCCAGATGTCTGGGCTACACTTCTGGCTCTGATTTGGTTACATGGCTTTAAGATTGATGCACAGGTCGAGTGGCAATTTTTGGCCATGAAAGCAGTGGCATGGATCCGCACTCAAAAAGGTAATCTCCATGCTTCATCAGTTATTTAATTGTAAAATTCAACAATTCAACAAAAACAACTGAATTACTTCTTAAAATATTCCACATTTTGATTAAATTGTCTTGCTGGCATGATGATGATGATTATATGTATGTGTGTGTATCTGTGTTTTAGTGGTCAACCAGTCAGAGTGTGTGCGGGTAGGTAACTCTTTACTGAGCTGCCAGGTTAAAGAAGATGCTCTTGGACTCTAAAGATTTTACTCTCTTACAGCATTCACACAAAAGCCTTTGAAAAATTGGCATAATTTCTTTCTTTCATTTTTTAATATATATAAATTTTTAAAAAGCTTTACTTTACTAACCAAATTTTGGTTATAATTGATTTCATGTCAGTGGAATTACTATTATGGCTAATATTAATATTTTATCATGCATATGATGGTCCAAGAATCTAACCAAAATCGGGGGTCACAGGTTGAATGTAGCTGTTTGCTAATGATTAAAGAAAAAAGCTCATCTACAATGCCTGGAGCACCAAGGAATGATTGACATTTTTTGAAAATAAATACAATATTATTAATCATTTATAATATTTGTCGTTTACATCATATACACTTTTTGGCTTTGTACTGCCTTTTACTATATACTGTACTTTTATTATATCTGTCAGCTTAATTATTTTAGTTTCAATTAATTTAATTTTTACATATCAAAGTGCTAAATTGTGGGTTCTTTTTTTAGCTAGCTGCTGTTATTTGGGAATCAACTTAATAAAACTCATTTATGCAATCCTATTTGTAAGCATTTATACGTGTAATTTGTATACATTTTTTACATATAAATTTTTATACATTTTTACAAGCTTTTGTTATCTCCATGCTTGATTCTTCAAGTAGCTTTCAACTGACAGCTTAAACAGTAAGTCTTGAAATGTGTGCAGTAATTCTAATTTAGATAATTTTTAAAGGTTATAAATAAAGAACTATTCATTCATATTTTAAATGCAGATAGTAAAGTTATGGATGACTTATCATTTTGTATTTTTTAATGGTATATATTCCTTAATTACTTTGTAGTTGTACAAAAATAAATAAATAAATAATCGATCCCTGTGACTACTGTATAACCATGGCATGAGTTTTGGCACCAAATTGGCTGGTTTGAGTACTTTAGATACTCATGACCTACTGGTGTTTCAAATGCAGATGTCAGTTGTACCACCAAGAAGAAATACAGTCACGTGCAGCAGTTGTTTAACTTTAACATTATAAAATATTAACATAAATATGCAGAAAATATGTAGTGTAGTTTGTGTATGGTCAGTGTTGCACAAAATAGCTGGAAATGTGCAATGGGGGCATCAATTGCTGAACCAATGCCTTTATTTTCAGGATCTTGCTCCAAATTTTTTGAAAAGTTGGCAGTCGTGAAAAACCTAACGCTTTTTATGTTGATCTAATTAAATACAGTCTCTGGAGCACTAAGGAATGTTGGTAGGTTTTGACAATCAATCAATCATTAAGAATATTTGCTGGTGAGCTGAATTATTTCTGCTTTATTTTTAATTATTAAGAATAAAGAACTTGGCTGGCACAGTGGTGTAGTGGTTAGTGCTATTGGGTCTGTGTGCATGAAGTTTGTATATTCTCCCCGTGCTTGATGGGATTCCTCTGGGTACTCCAGTTTCTTCCCAGAGTCCAAAGACCTGCAGGTTAGGCTAATTGGCGTTCCCAAATTGCCCATAGTGTGTGAATAAGCTGGCAACCTGACCCCTTAAGTAACTCCCATAGAAACAATGCATATACTGTATGCTTGATTTCTACACCTGGGGGGTGTTCCAGAAAGCAGGTTATGTGACATACCCGGATAAGTTTCAGGGTAAGTTAGTGGATAACCTCAACTTTCGGTTCCAAAAACGGAGGTAACTTTCTGGGTATGTATGTAACCATAGC
>JAQMYJ010000012.1:24466470-24480958 GCA_030014305.1 Clarias laeviceps
TTCAGCCTCACAAATTCAGGTTGAAAAAAAATCAAGTATTAAAATTCAGGTTGAAAAAATTCAGCTATTAAATTTCATGTTGAAAAAATTCAGGTATTAAAATTCAGGTTGACAAAATTTCCTCTTCCATGTCACCTGCGATGTTATCATTCCACACATGCTTCCACTGGAGAATAACATTACGTCATTAAACCGCGAAGAAGTCGCAGTTTTAATGACATACAGAATGCAATGCCTCAGGATATCCGATCTGTCTGTTTCCACGACAATCACATTAGCACATATCTGATTTATATCTGATTTATTTCCACATATGATACAATAAATCTTCTTAACACTGTAGTTGTCATAATACTTCACTACATTTAACAACGGTAAACAGTGAAAACTAGCGCAAGATGGTTAAAAGCTTTTTATGCGCCCTTCATTTGTAGACTACATCATACCTTTTGCATGTGCCCCATAGTTACATATGGGGCACATTCACATGTTCATTTAGCATGCATACCTATAGCTTATATACTGTATGTCACTCCAGCATGACTTGCCCAAAAAACACATTACTAAACATTAAATAACTAACAAACAAAAACAATTATAAGATATTTTTACACAATGAAAATATGAAGTATGACTCTTATAGAAAGGATATAGTGCATATTGGTCTGACACATTGGTCCAGACCATAAAGGACCATAACAACCAGTAGCAAGGCCAAACTGAATTATACAGGAAACAGAAACAGGGCATCTGCCAGAGATGTTTGACATGATTCAGCAACTTTACGGTGAAGGTGCAAAGAGTCTTTTGAGGTGTTTTGAGAGGCACACGTGCTTCAAGAGCAGAAGAACATCACTGGAACATGACAAGACATCAGGAAGACCTTAAACAAACTCACCCTCAGAAAATGTTGAAACCATTTAGGAACTTGTGCACAATCATTTTTGGAGAACAATCTACAACATTGCAGTCATTGTCGGTGTGTCATACAGAACAGTCCAGGCAATCCTCACATGTGAATTGAAAATGCGCCGTGTTGCTGCTAAGTTCATTCCCAGGCTGCTGACCCAGGAGCAGAAGGAACATCACATCAAAGTCTGCCAAGAACTCCGCCAGCATGCCGTAGATGACCCAACCTTCATGTCGAGCATCATCGGTAATGAAACTTGGGTGTATGGGTAAGACCTAGAGACGAAGCAACGGTCTTAACAGTGGAAGAGTCCTTCATCTCCATGACCGAAAAGGTGAGGCAGGTCCGCAGATCAACCAAATGCATGTTCATCGTCCTTTTCGAAATTCACGCGACTGTGCATTAAGAATTCAGGGGCCTCAGGAAGCAGACCATCAATAGCAAAATTCTACTGCCAGGTTTTAAGGCATCTGATGGAGGACATATGGCAAAAGCATCTGTGTTGCAAGAATCTAGAAACTTTTAAATACCTGTCTGAGTTACTACTATTGAGGTAGACAATGCTGCATTGTATGGGTTTTATTTGTTGTACTGTCAACATTTTTTCATGTTTCATACTCATGTAAAAACTGATTATTAAAACTGCTGTAAATTATGATGTGTAGAATGATGAGGAAAAAATATTTTAATTCATTTGTAAAAAGCAAACAGATGACAGAAATCAATTGAAGATGAAGAGCCATTTTCATAAAATACAAATTTACAGATTACAGTAAATTACAATTATTTATGATTAATTAATGTAATAAAATTTACAAAAAAATTTATGCAGGGCTGTAGTGATATCAACATCATTTATTTATTTAAAGATTAAAGTACTTGTTGTTGAATATGAAACCAGCCAATGCACAAACCCAACCACTGGATGCAGTTCCGGTTCCAAAGCACAGATAAAATGGGAGAGTTGCATCAGGAAGGGCATCCAGCATAAAACTTGTGCCAAGTTGTTGTGCGGACCAAGTGGTCCGCTGTAGCGACCCCCTTGATGAGAGCAGCTAAAAGACTAACAACAGCATTGTTGAATTTGAAACCAATATTGAATTTTCTTTTCTCTTTTTTTCTATTTATATTCTCTTCACTGAGGTGGTAGATTTCTTTCAAAACCAAGTCGAAAATATAACATGTTTTGCGTAATGCCATGGTGGTAAGATGATAATGCTTTTTGTGAAACAGATGTGCTATTCTTTGTAAATGTTTAATTCATATGACAGATGTCCTAATGCTAAAACAATTTTCACTTCTTCAGGTGGCACAAGCTTTGTTGGAGGATGTTTAACACTGATAACAAAACTCTTGCGTGCGTGTGTCTAGACTGTGTATATCATATACTGTATATGCACATATTTTTAAGCACATGAGACAAAATAAATAACACAAAAAATATACAGTACTGTGCAAAAATTTTAGCTAGTTGTGAAAAATGAATGCTGTAAAGTAAGAATGCTTTTAAATATAGAAGTGTTAAAAGGTTATTTTTTATAACAAAATACAAAGTAAATGAACAGAAATGAAATCCAAATCAAAGAAGCATGAGGTGTGACGACCCTTTGCCAGCAAAACTAGAATTGCCATCAATTCTTCTACAGTAGATACACTTGCATGCAAAAACATTTTTAAATGAACTCGGCAGGTAGGTTGTTTCAAACATCTTGGAGAAATAACCACAGATCTTCTGTGGAAGTAGGCTGCCTCAAATCCTTCTGTCTTTTCATGTAAAACCTCTCGATGATGTTGTGATCAGGGCTCTGTGGGGGCCAAACTCACTTCCAGGACTCCTGTTCCTCTATACACTGAACTTAGTTCTTAATGACATCGACTGTATATTTGGTCCTTGTCCTGATGCAGAATAAATTTGAGACCAATCAGACACCTCCCAGATGGTGTTGCATGATGGATCTGTATTCCTCCGCATAGGACACCATTAATCCTGAACAAATCTCCAGCTCCATTTATGGAAATGCTGCCCCATCATGCTTCACTGTTGCCTGCAGACAATCATTATTGTACCACTTTCTACCACAGCCTTCTGCTACAGCCAAATATTTAAATTTTTGACTAATCAGTCCAGAGCACTTGCTGCCATTTTCCTGAACCACAGTTTTTTCCTTTTTATATTTTGTGCATAGTTGAGTTGCTTATCTTTGTTTCCATGGAGGTGGAGGTATGGCTTTTAGTACAGATCGGTGTACCTTGGCCCCATATTTTCTACCAGTTCTGTGCTGATGGCAGTGCTGGGCATATCTTGATGTTGAAGGAAAGTAAGCATAATGTGACTTTCATCTGCTGTATTAAGTTTCCTTGGTCGACCAGTGCATCTATGGTTGTAAGAATTGCTTGTTTTTTTGTTCATCTTCAAAATAGCATTAACAGCACATCTTTTAATCCGAGTCTGCTTTGAAATTGCCTGGAAGAGACATTACTAATGCAGTATAACTACCTGGTATCTTTTTGTTGTGCTCAGTCTTGCCTGGTGTATGGCCTGTGACATGAAACTGTTGTCCACAACCTCACCTTAGTAGCAGAGTTTAGTTGTTCCTCAAGAAGTTTTAACATAGCTGTTTCTGTTTCAGTTGATGAGTGTATTTCAATCTAATGTACTTATAAAATTGATGATCATTGCCACCTCTTTGGTATAATTGCCTCATACACAAGAATCTAATCCTACAAATTCCCAGAGTTTGTGGAAGTGTGCAAATGTAAGAATTGATGCTGGTTTGAAGCCAAAGGGTAGTCACATCAAATTTTGACTTGATTAAGGGTTTTTTCATTCACTCACTTTTCTTTTATAAATTGCAAATGAATCCTTTACTATACAGTATACTGTATATATAAATTTATTTTTTAAAATCCAATTTATATATACAGTATATATTAAAGGATTAAAGAGGAAAATATCATCTACCAATGATCTCTGGAGCACTATGGAATAATGGCAAGTTTTGACAATCAATCAATCAATTATTAATAATAGTTGCTAGTTATGTTTTCTACACCGTCAGAAGTTTGCTTCTACAGCTTAGATAATACTCTTTTTGCTTTATTTAATTTCTCATATCTAGCTGATTCCTGCTGTTATTTGGTAATCAACTTCAAGTTAAGGTAATCAACTTAAGTCTTTAAGTAGCTTGCAAATGAAATCCTGAAATTGTGTGCAGTAATTGTAATATTATGTTTCGGATAATTTTTAATAGTGCACCTCCAGGGTCAGGGTTCAATTACTGTCTCAGGTGTGCGTTCATGGAGTTAACATGTTCTTCCCGTATGAGCTGGCAACCTGACCCCTTAAGTAACTGCCTCAAAAATCTCCAGAAGTATGTGGATGGACCAAAATACCAAATAAATAACTAGAATAAATTCATAAAACTTTTTAATGCAAGTTGTATCATTATAATATATATCACTTTGATAATTTGTAATAATTAAAAAAAATAATAAATAAAAGTCTTTAAAAGGTTTTAAAGTTTTTCCTCATTAAGGAGCAGCTGTTAATTAACTGATTAGTTAAATGAGGTTTGCTGGGAGCTTAGAAAACATTAAATGTGTGGACACTTGTAAATATGCTTATATAAATATTTACCTAATTATACGATCAAGTGGCAGCAGCACAGTGCATAAAACCACATGGCTACAGGTCAAGAGCTTACTTTTTATGTGAAACATCGAAATAGACAAACATTTTTATCTTTGTGACTTTAACTGTGGCATGGATTTTGGTAATTTCAGTAATTTTTACACACAGCATTCTCTAGAGTTTACACAAAATGGTGTGGAAAAAAATAGATAAATAAATTTAAAAAATTGTGTGAGCAGAGGGGCTGCAGGCTGAAACATCTTGCTGATGAGAGATTTGAGGAGACTGACCTTAGTGTTTTGAACTGAAAGAAAGTCTACATCTAAAGTTATGCCAAACTTCCCAATGTACTGTTTGGATACAAAAAGAAAAAAAAATTGAGAGTTACAGGTTTCTTCACCAGCAGATAGACAGTGAGGATGAGTCAGATTTTTCTGACATTTGTGATGAACACTATAGCTTTAACTGAATTCTACTGCAGGGGTCTGCTGACTGCAAACTGCAGGAGTGGATTTGGCTCGTTCACTGTCAGTCTGGAGGTAGCCGTCTGCGTTTTAGGTGTGTGATAAATACTCTCCCACTGAGAAACAACATTATTTTTTTCAGGGTTTTACAAAAATTCCCACAAAAATAGAGCCAAATGGAGGACTGTGGCTTGTTGACAAATAAGAAGGAGGCTGGTAAGAGTTAGTGTTGCTTTTTAAATAAGAAAGTGCTCTCTCTCTCTCTCTCTCTCTCTGTCATGAAAACCTTTTTTTGTAAATGTCTTGTTTTTGAAAGTTTCTGTATCTGTAAATGAGAAATACAATTAGTTCAATGAATCGGTGTCGCTGTCAAAAGGCTTGTGCACACATGTTGCATGATATAGGATATTATGAAATATAAACAACCTTTCCCTGTGGTTGACAATTATATAGAGTTATATGCAGTCATTGTTATGACCCAAAGGCATTTATCATGCGCGTGACATGTAGTTCTGCATGGAAATGACAAAGTCACTGTTCCTAATGTCATGGTTTCACCCTAATTTTTTTTTGCTCCACGATGACAAGGAGAAACTGAAACTAGCAAACTCATTCACCACTGTGGCCTCCCCATCGACAGGAATTTACATGTGTGGGAAAAAAAGAAAGAAACGTCATGCAAGTGTGTCCTTGCACATGCAATGGAGTCCACCATGGAAAATTAATTAAAGCCAGGTCATGCATGCAGGATTGGTGCAAGTTTTTTCCTTCTTAATCAGCATGGTTGCGCATATTTAAACTGCTGTTGCCTGTTTTGCATTTATGTTTGTTCGCCAATTTCTAATCTTCTCCTTCTTGAAAGCGTGCTGTCATTAGAGTTGTGGACACAGTCTGTTGCATTCATTTGGAATCAGGCATGAGGCGTGTAGTTGATCCATGACCTGGCGCAGGCGCATAATCCATCGTTTTTTAGTCATCCTAAGAAATCTGCAGAAGCCAGTTGTGTAGTCCTAGTCTTTTATGAATCTTTTAAGATTGTGAAAGTTGTGTAGTTTGTCCCTAGCTTAAGCAAGGACGAATCCTCAGTCAGACATTGGGGGCACAGGATCCAGGATTTTTAGCTAACGGGTTCAGGTTCAATTCCCGTCCAGGTTCAATTCCCAGCCAGGTTCGATTCCCGCCTCTGTGTGCATGGAGTTTATATGTTCTCCCAGTGCTTGGTGGGTTTTCTCTGAGTACTCCAGTTTCCTCACACAGTGAAAAGACATGCAGATTAGGCTAATTGGCATTGACAAAATTGCCCTTCGTGTGAATGAGTCTGTGAGTGTGTGTATGTGTGTGTGCCCTGCGATGAATTGGCACCTTGTCCAGGGTGTACCCCACCTTGCACCCCAAGTCTCCTGGGATAGGCATCCTCTTTAAGTCGGATTTGTTCAATAAAGTGAGTCTTATATGCTTTTGCACAAATATACAATGTAAAGCATACCAATCCACTCAACTCAATCTTTGTCCCCTTTCCCCACACTGCCATCACGTGGCCAAAGACCGTAACCCATAACCACACCCAAGGAAAGTGTTGTCTCTGCGTCTTTAAATCGTTAGGGGAATCCTGGATGTCTTTTTATATTAGAGCTGTTTTCCACTGTATTGGACTGTGAACGCTGTTTTGTTGAGGATTTTCCAAAATTAGGATTATTCACCATTAGGACAGCTTTACAGGCCAGCCATTTTCTATCATTGTGCTTCCGGACTGATTAATCGAAATCGGTGAGGCCGACTCATTTCTCCCGCACCTCCACACGCACACATACCATAAACCTTGGACATTTTATCCATTCACTTACACACTGAACATATTGCATATAATTGTTAATATTGGTATCTGGTGCACTGCAATATCTATTTTTTTGCACAATACATGTGAGCTACTTCAATGATTTTTTTGCACCTACCAATTTCCAATCTGCGGAAATTCGTAACTCAAATTTTCGTAAGTCAGGGACTTCCTGATACAGGATTGAGCAGTATTAACGATGAGTGAGTGAGCGAGCTATTTGCACCCAGGTGTCCATAGGCACCAATGCTATTTGCACCTGGAGTGAACTAGCCCATGTGGATATTTACACTTGTATATAATATCAGATGCATCTCGATAAATTAGAATATCATTGTTTGTTGAAATGTTGCTTTATTTCAGTAATTTAATTAAAAAAAAGTGGAACTATATATATATATATATATATATATATATATATAGTTCCACTTTTTTTTAATTAAATTACTGAAATAAAGCAACATTTCAACAAACAATGATATTCTAATTTATCGAGATGCATCTGATATTATATACAAGTGTAAATATCCACATGGGCTAGTTCACTCCAGGTGCAAATAGCATTGGTGCCTATGGACACCTGGGTGCAAATAGCTCGCTCACTCACTCATCGTTAATACTGCTCAATCCTGTATCAGGAAGTCCCTGACTTACGAAAATTTGAGTTACGAATTTCCGCAGATTGGAAATTGGTAGGTGCAAAAAAATCATTGAAGTAGCTCACATGTATTGTGCAAAAAAATAGATATTGCAGTGCACCAGATACCAATATTAACAATTATATGCAATATGTTCAGTGTGTAAGTGAATGGATAAAATGTCCAAGGTTTATGGTATGTGTGCGTGTGGAGGTGCGGGAGAAATGAGTCGGCCTCACCGATTTCGATTAATCAGTCCGGAAGCACAATGATAGAAAATGGCTGGCCTGTAAAGCTGTCCTAATGGTGAATAATCCTAATTTTGGAAAATCCTCAACAAAACAGCGTTCACAGTCCAATACAGTGGAAAACAGCTCTAATATAAAAAGACATCCAGGATTCCCCTAACGATTTAAAGACGCAGAGACAACACTTTCCTTGGGTGTGGTTATGGGTTACGGTCTTTGGCCACGTGATGGCAGTGTGGGGAAAGGGGACAAAGATTGAGTTGAGTGGATTGGTATGCTTTACATTGTATATTTGTGCAAAAGCATATAAGACTCACTTTATTGAACAAATCCGACTTAAAGAGGATGCCTATCCCAGGAGACTTGGGGTGCAAGGTGGGGTACACCCTGGACAAGGTGCCAATTCATCGCAGGGCACACACACATACACACACTCACAGACTCATTCACACGAAGGGCAATTTTGTCAATGCCAATTAGCCTAATCTGCATGTCTTTTCACTGTGTGAGGAAACTGGAGTACTCAGAGAAAACCCACCAAGCACTGGGAGAACATATAAACTCCATGCACACAGAGGCGGGAATCGAACCTGGCTGGGAATTGAACCTGGACGGGAATTGAACCTGAACCCGTTAGCTAAAAATCCTGGATCCTGTGCCCCCAATGTCTGACTGAGGATTCGTCCTTGCTTAAGCTAGGGACAAACTACACAACTTTCACAATCTTAAAAGATTCATAAAAGACTAGGACTACACAACTGGCTTCTGCAGATTTCTTAGGATGACTAAAAAACGATGGATTATGCGCCTGCGCCAGGTCATGGATCAACTACACGCCTCATGCCTGATTCCAAATGAATGCAACAGACTGTGTCCACAACTCTAATGACAGCACGCTTTCAAGAAGGAGAAGATTAGAAATTGGCGAACAAACATAAATGCAAAACAGGCAACAGCAGTTTAAATATGCGCAACCATGCTGATTAAGAAGGAAAAAACTTGCACCAATCCTGCATGCATGACCTGGCTTTAATTAATTTTCCATGGTGGACTCCATTGCATGTGCAAGGACACACTTGCATGACGTTTCTTTCTTTTTTTCCCACACATGTAAATTCCTGTCGATGGGGAGGCCACAGTGGTGAATGAGTTTGCTAGTTTCAGTTTCTCCTTGTCATCGTGGAGCAAAAAAAAATTAGGGTGAAACCATGACATTAGGAACAGTGACTTTGTCATTTCCATGCAGAACTACATGTCACGCGCATGATAAATGCCTTTGGGTCATAACAATGACTGCATATAACTCTATATAATTGTCAACCACAGGGAAAGGTTGTTTATATTTCATAATATCCTATATCATGCAACATGTGTGCACAAGCCTTTTGACAGCGACACCGATTCATTGAACTAATTGTATTTCTCATTTACAGATACAGAAACTTTCAAAAACAAGACATTTACAAAAAAAGGTTTTCATGACAGAGAGAGAGAGAGAGAGAGAGAGCACTTTCTTATTTAAAAAGCAACACTAACTCTTACCAGCCTCCTTCTTATTTGTCAACAAGCCACAGTCCTCCATTTGGCTCTATTTTTGTGGGAATTTTTGTAAAACCCTGAAAAAAATAATGTTGTTTCTCAGTGGGAGAGTATTTATCACACACCTAAAACGCAGACGGCTACCTCCAGACTGACAGTGAACGAGCCAAATCCACTCCTGCAGTTTGCAGTCAGCAGACCCCTGCAGTAGAATTCAGTTAAAGCTATAGTGTTCATCACAAATGTCAGAAAAATCTGACTCATCCTCACTGTCTATCTGCTGGTGAAGAAACCTGTAACTCTCAATTTTTTTTTCTTTTTGTATCCAAACAGTACATTGGGAAGTTTGGCATAACTTTAGATGTAGACTTTCTTTCAGTTCAAAACACTAAGGTCAGTCTCCTCAAATCTCTCATCAGCAAGATGTTTCAGCCTGCAGCCCCTCTGCTCACACAATTTTTTAAATTTATTTATCTATTTTTTTCCACACCATTTTGTGTAAACTCTAGAGAATGCTGTGTGTAAAAATTACTGAAATTACCAAAATCCATGCCACAGTTAAAGTCACAAAGATAAAAATGTTTGTCTATTTCGATGTTTCACATAAAAAGTAAGCTCTTGACCTGTAGCCATGTGGTTTTATGCACTGTGCTGCTGCCACTTGATCGTATAATTAGGTAAATATTTATATAAGCATATTTACAAGTGTCCACACATTTAATGTTTTCTAAGCTCCCAGCAAACCTCATTTAACTAATCAGTTAATTAACAGCTGCTCCTTAATGAGGAAAAACTTTAAAACCTTTTAAAGACTTTTATTTATTATTTTTTTTAATTATTACAAATTATCAAAGTGATATATATTATAATGATACAACTTGCATTAAAAAGTTTTATGAATTTATTCTAGTTATTTATTTGGTATTTTGGTCCATCCACATACTTCTGGAGATTTTTGAGGCAGTTACTTAAGGGGTCAGGTTGCCAGCTCATACGGGAAGAACATGTTAACTCCATGAACGCACACCTGAGACAGTAATTGAACCCTGACCCTGGAGGTGCACTATTAAAAATTATCCGAAACATAATATTACAATTACTGCACACAATTTCAGGATTTCATTTGCAAGCTACTTAAAGACTTAAGTTGATTACCTTAACTTGAAGTTGATTACCAAATAACAGCAGGAATCAGCTAGATATGAGAAATTAAATAAAGCAAAAAGAGTATTATCTAAGCTGTAGAAGCAAACTTCTGACGGTGTAGAAAACATAACTAGCAACTATTATTAATAATTGATTGATTGATTGTCAAAACTTGCCATTATTCCATAGTGCTCCAGAGATCATTGGTAGATGATATTTTCCTCTTTAATCCTTTAATATATACTGTATATATAAATTGGATTTTAAAAAATAAATTTATATATACAGTATACTGTATAGTAAAGGATTCATTTGCAATTTATAAAAGAAAAGTGAGTGAATGAAAAAACCCTTAATCAAGTCAAAATTTGATGTGACTACCCTTTGGCTTCAAACCAGCATCAATTCTTACATTTGCACACTTCCACAAACTCTGGGAATTTGTAGGATTAGATTCTTGTGTATGAGGCAATTATACCAAAGAGGTGGCAATGATCATCAATTTTATAAGTACATTAGATTGAAATACACTCATCAACTGAAACAGAAACAGCTATGTTAAAACTTCTTGAGGAACAACTAAACTCTGCTACTAAGGTGAGGTTGTGGACAACAGTTTCATGTCACAGGCCATACACCAGGCAAGACTGAGCACAACAAAAAGATACCAGGTAGTTATACTGCATTAGTAATGTCTCTTCCAGGCAATTTCAAAGCAGACTCGGATTAAAAGATGTGCTGTTAATGCTATTTTGAAGATGAACAAAAAAACAAGCAATTCTTACAACCATAGATGCACTGGTCGACCAAGGAAACTTAATACAGCAGATGAAAGTCACATTATGCTTACTTTCCTTCAACATCAAGATATGCCCAGCACTGCCATCAGCACAGAACTGGTAGAAAATATGGGGCCAAGGTACACCGATCTGTACTAAAAGCCATACCTCCACCTCCATGGAAACAAAGATAAGCAACTCAACTATGCACAAAATATAAAAAGGAAAAAACTGTGGTTCAGGAAAATGGCAGCAAGTGCTCTGGACTGATTAGTCAAAAATTTAAATATTTGGCTGTAGCAGAAGGCTGTGGTAGAAAGTGGTACAATAATGATTGTCTGCAGGCAACAGTGAAGCATGATGGGGCAGCATTTCCATAAATGGAGCTGGAGATTTGTTCAGGATTAATGGTGTCCTATGCGGAGGAATACAGATCCATCATGCAACACCATCTGGGAGGTGTCTGATTGGTCTCAAATTTATTCTGCATCAGGACAAGGACCAAATATACAGTCGATGTCATTAAGAACTAAGTTCAGTGTATAGAGGAACAGGAGTCCTGGAAGTGAGTTTGGCCCCCACAGAGCCCTGATCACAACATCATCGAGAGGTTTTACATGAAAAGACAGAAGGATTTGAGGCAGCCTACTTCCACAGAAGATCTGTGGTTATTTCTCCAAGATGTTTGAAACAACCTACCTGCCGAGTTCATTTAAAAATGTTTTTGCATGCAAGTGTATCTACTGTAGAAGAATTGATGGCAATTCTAGTTTTGCTGGCAAAGGGTCGTCACACCTCATGCTTCTTTGATTTGGATTTCATTTCTGTTCATTTACTTTGTATTTTGTTATAAAAAATAACCTTTTAACACTTCTATATTTAAAAGCATTCTTACTTTACAGCATTCATTTTTCACAACTAGCTAAAATTTTTGCACAGTACTGTATATTTTTTGTGTTATTTATTTTGTCTCATGTGCTTAAAAATATGTGCATATACAGTATATGATATACACAGTCTAGACACACGCACGCAAGAGTTTTGTTATCAGTGTTAAACATCCTCCAACAAAGCTTGTGCCACCTGAAGAAGTGAAAATTGTTTTAGCATTAGGACATCTGTCATATGAATTAAACATTTACAAAGAATAGCACATCTGTTTCACAAAAAGCATTATCATCTTACCACCATGGCATTACGCAAAACATGTTATATTTTCGACTTGGTTTTGAAAGAAATCTACCACCTCAGTGAAGAGAATATAAATAGAAAAAAAGAGAAAAGAAAATTCAATATTGGTTTCAAATTCAACAATGCTGTTGTTAGTCTTTTAGCTGCTCTCATCAAGGGGGTCGCTACAGCGGACCACTTGGTCCGCACAACAACTTGGCACAAGTTTTATGCTGGATGCCCTTCCTGATGCAACTCTCCCATTTTATCTGTGCTTTGGAACCGGAACTGCATCCAGTGGTTGGGTTTGTGCATTGGCTGGTTTCATATTCAACAACAAGTACTTTAATCTTTAAATAAATAAATGATGTTGATATCACTACAGCCCTGCATAAATTTTTTTGTAAATTTTATTACATTAATTAATCATAAATAATTGTAATTTACTGTAATCTGTAAATTTGTATTTTATGAAAATGGCTCTTCATCTTCAATTGATTTCTGTCATCTGTTTGCTTTTTACAAATGAATTAAAATATTTTTTCCTCATCATTCTACACATCATAATTTACAGCAGTTTTAATAATCAGTTTTTACATGAGTATGAAACATGAAAAAATGTTGACAGTACAACAAATAAAACCCATACAATGCAGCATTGTCTACCTCAATAGTAGTAACTCAGACAGGTATTTAAAAGTTTCTAGATTCTTGCAACACAGATGCTTTTGCCATATGTCCTCCATCAGATGCCTTAAAACCTGGCAGTAGAATTTTGCTATTGATGGTCTGCTTCCTGAGGCCCCTGAATTCTTAATGCACAGTCGCGTGAATTTCGAAAAGGACGATGAACATGCATTTGGTTGATCTGCGGACCTGCCTCACCTTTTCGGTCATGGAGATGAAGGACTCTTCCACTGTTAAGACCGTTGCTTCGTCTCTAGGTCTTACCCATACACCCAAGTTTCATTACCGATGATGCTCGACATGAAGGTTGGGTCATCTACGGCATGCTGGCGGAGTTCTTGGCAGACTTTGATGTGATGTTCCTTCTGCTCCTGGGTCAGCAGCCTGGGAATGAACTTAGCAGCAACACGGCGCATTTTCAATTCACATGTGAGGATTGCCTGGACTGTTCTGTATGACACACCGACAATGACTGCAATGTTGTAGATTGTTCTCCAAAAATGATTGTGCACAAGTTCCTAAATGGTTTCAACATTTTCTGAGGGTGAGTTTGTTTAAGGTCTTCCTGATGTCTTGTCATGTTCCAGTGATGTTCTTCTGCTCTTGAAGCACGTGTGCCTCTCAAAACACCTCAAAAGACTCTTTGCACCTTCACCGTAAAGTTGCTGAATCATGTCAAACATCTCTGGCAGATGCCCTGTTTCTGTTTCCTGTATAATTCAGTTTGGCCTTGCTACTGGTTGTTATGGTCCTTTATGGTCTGGACCAATGTGTCAGACCAATATGCACTATATCCTTTCTATAAGAGTCATACTTCATATTTTCATTGTGTAAAAATATCTTATAATTGTTTTTGTTTGTTAGTTATTTAATGTTTAGTAATGTGTTTTTTGGGCAAGTCATGCTGGAGTGACATACAGTATATAAGCTATAGGTATGCATGCTAAATGAACATGTGAATGTGCCCCATATGTAACTATGGGGCACATGCAAAAGGTATGATGTAGTCTACAAATGAAGGGCGCATAAAAAGCTTTTAACCATCTTGCGCTAGTTTTCACTGTTTACCGTTGTTAAATGTAGTGAAGTATTATGACAACTACAGTGTTAAGAAGATTTATTGTATCATATGTGGAAATAAATCAGATATAAATCAGATATGTGCTAATGTGATTGTCGTGGAAACAGACAGATCGGATATCCTGAGGCATTGCATTCTGTATGTCATTAAAACTGCGACTTCTTCGCGGTTTAATGACGTAATGTTATTCTCCAGTGGAAGCATGTGTGGAATGATAACATCGCAGGTGACATGGAAGAGGAAATTTTGTCAACCTGAATTTTAATACCTGAATTTTTTCAACATGAAATTTAATAGCTGAATTTTTTCAACCTGAATTTTAATACTTGATTTTTTTTCAACCTGAATTTGTGAGGCTGAA
>JAQMYJ010000012.1:24600344-24632633 GCA_030014305.1 Clarias laeviceps
TGATTCCAGCAAACGACTCTGTCAGCGAGAAGTGATTCTGTTTGTGCTTGTGCGTGTGTGTGTGTGTGTGTGTGTGTGTGTATGTGAAAGTCGTCCTACACAGTAGCCCCGATCCTCTCCTCTCGTCTTACACCAGACACAATTCTTTTGGTAAAGTGCAGGTTAATTAGTTTTATTTTTATATGAATATTTTTTCTGGAACTAATCACGCTCGCAATCCAAGGTTTAACTGTAGTGTGTATTTTTTTAAAAAAGGCATGTTATAAATACTGGTCAGTGGGACATTGAGTACAAAGAAGGTAATAGGAACATAAGTGTTTAAGATGTACAGTGGATAATATAATTAGATATTGATATAGTCAATTGATAGACTATATAACACAAGGTCATTTATAACTAGTTGTATATTTTTGTTTTTATACAAAAAGTTGTTTTTGCTATGGTATTTAGAATTCTAAATGCAATTAAAAGGTAAAATGGGATTCATTTAAAAATGCAGATAATTTTTAAACCAGAGTTTTCTGAGGATATTCACAGCTGCGGACTTAGCAGAGGAAGGAGGCAGAGGAAGGCCAAGCAGTCCATAAACATGGCAATTTTGACTGGTTTGCAGTACTAATGCAGACATCATACTTTTTTGCTATTTAACTATACATTGCAAGTAAAACATTAAGCTGCCTTTGGTTAATTTTCTTTTATTATTATTATTTCTTTTTGCGAAAACTGAAAACATGAAAAACAAGACTTAAAAAATTATTTAAATGATTTTTTTGTCTTATTGTCAAATTTCTGTAAAATATTCTGTTTTTGACAATTTCTTTATTGACAATTTTATTATTTTGTGAAAACTGAAAACATGCCTTTCAAAAAAAGTGGTTTATAAATGATTTTTTAATATATTGTAAACCATTGTTTATAAACTTTCTAAATAAAAATGTTTGATTCTACTACAGTTTTTTTATTGTTGTTTTTGGAAAAGATGATTATTATACAATAGTAATAAATACTGTGTAAATAATATATCATTTATACTTAAAAGAGTGTGGTAGATGTTATATAGATCACTGGATCTGTAAATGTGATTGTGAATTAAAATTGCCTAGAAATGTAATGTACTAAATTAGTAGAAAGACCCATTGTGTGGGAACTATTTCAGCTCTCAGTCGCTCATGTTTCAATTTATCTGGGCTTTCAATCCAAATGTAAAAAAAGTTGCTTTCTCCCACATATTGGCTTCCTAAACCAGAGCGGTACACAAACTCTCAATGTCTCTACTGTGAACCATTCAATAACTGCAACTTCTCCATTTCTTCCCACTGCCATGGGCTTACATGGACTGACTAAAGTTATGTAAACAGCAACTGTTGGTGCCATCTATTAGCAAATTGTAATGGTAAATTGCTAAAAATTTTCAATTTATTTAGTACTTTCAGCAAGAAAACATATCTGATAATATTGTCATCTTAAACAACACTTTGTCTAGGTAATTATTTCTAAGTCTTTCTGAATTGCCTTTGAACTGTCTGTGTTGTGGTTTAAGCTACAACACATAGCTTCTAACACAAGGTTGAATCCCAAATCCCTCTCTAACCCCTGACCGAGGGCACTACTTGGTGTGTGTAACTAGCGTACGCACGCCTGCATGGTCAAGTTGCCAATAGAAAGCCATTACTGCATCCAAGTGACAATAAGGCAGGCCTGCAGTACGCCCGACAGCACATAGACAAGCCTGACAGCTTCTGGAGCAGCGGCAGTTGTAGTGATGAGACCAAAATTGAACTTCATAATCACAACCATACTGTAAATGCTATGTTTATGGTGCCAAGTACACCATCCCCACAGTAAAGCATGGTGGTGGATCTCTTATGTTTTGGGGTTGTGTGAGCTCCAGTGGCACAGGGTAGTTAATCAAAATTGATGTAAAGATGAGTGCAGCATGTTATCAAAAAATACTGACAATTTGCATTCTACAGCACAAAAGATTCACATGGGACACTCTTGGATTTTCCAAGATGACAGTGATCCAAAGCACAAGACCAAGTTGATTCCAATGGCTACAGCAGAAAAAGGTGAAGGTTCTAGAGTTGGCATTACAGTCACCTGACCTCAATATCATTGAGCCACTTTGGGAAGATTGCAAACCTGCAGTTCATCAAAGACATATGCATAAAAATGTACATAATCTGGAGGCATTTTGCCAAGAAGAATCAGCAGCTATACCACTTGAGAGAATTAACGGACCTCATGCACAATTATTACAAATTTGAAATTGTATAGGTATCGGAAATTGACAGACGTACTTTACCTGACCAGTACATTTTAAGTTGTACAGTCATGAGCGCATATTAAAAATTGTACAACTCCATTTGTTGGATTTTGGAATTAACAAAAATTTTTACATGTTACCGTGAAGTGTGCGGTTTATACCATATCTTCTCTTCCCGTAGGCCGATTCCGATGAAACAAAGCCTATTTATTACTCAAGCTCGGCCAAATACACCTGTGAAAATTCAAATTCGTTCAGTAGTTTTTACATGATGTTTGCACAAACAAACAGACTGACAAAAATTCTAAAAAGAAAATTCTATTACTCATCTTGCATCCACCCCCCCCCCCCCCCAAAAAAAATTTAATAAATAAAAAAATCACAAGTATTTTCAATGTAAACTTTACAGTTTTATAATTTGTATAGACTAAAGGTATGCAAACTTTTGAACAGGGAATAATTTCCTCATTTTCTTTATTGCCATGTTTTGTTTGTTGATTATGCCTTACATATGAATTAAAGTACTTTAAGAAATAAAATGAATTTGTTTTGCCTTCTCATTCATATTTTCTTTTGAAAAAAAGAAAATGGTACACATCTACCTTGTAAATTTTCCCAGTATATGGAAACTTTTGAGCTCAACTGTACCTGCACATCTTCTGAGGTAATCACGTTATGGTAACAAATCAAACGGATCAGATTGATTGATTAAGGCCAGATTGATTGTGTGAGCTGGGGCTTGAGCCACTGACCTTCCGATCAGGAACTCGATGCCCTAACCCTCTGAGCTACAACTGCCCCCCTTTTTTTATTACCTTCTTCAATCATTTTCACATGATTGTCTCTTTTGAATAAGCCCACCACAGCATAATGCATATGAAAATAATTAACAGAAAAGCAGCTATTGATTTCTAGCGTGTGATAAAGAATTGGGTGATCCAGTAGGTGATCAGTTAATCAACAGGGAATATTTGTATTGTTTTGGCTCTGAAATACACCTTGAACATAATTAGCAATATAATAACCAAATGGCCTGATGTCAGTTAACGGTACTTCCTCCATCCACAGTTGTGACAGTTGTGGAAGTCATGTGTCTGCAAAAGGTTAATCAACAACATGTGCAAAATATACACTACGTGTTTCGACCCTGTTGGCCTTCCATAGCTCAGACCGGTCACCGTATAACGAGTCCCCTTGACCATTCGTCCTAATGCAGGCCTGGCTATTGTCTGCGCCGCTCTAGTGCTTTAACGTGGCACTTCTGCTACCACGGAAGTGTACTTTTGCCCGGATTGAAACACAGCCCTGGATGCGAAGGAAATCTCAGCAGTGTGAGAGGAGATGTCCGCTACTTCAGGCAGATCCGCGCCGCACTCGGGGAAGATGAAGAAGGACGAGTCTTTTCTGGGGAAGCTGGGAGGCTCACTGGCGCGCAAGAAGAAGGCGAAAGAAGGTATTTAAAAAGTATTTTAAAAAATCGCTGTTATATGAGAGCTGAAATGAAGTGTGATGTGAGCGCGCAGAGCTGTAGAGTAGCGCTACTGTCCATGGTGCTGTTTATTATACTCTACACCTTTTTACTGCTTGTGTATCTGACATCAGTCGTCTTTATCTTGTAAATGATGTTCATGTAAAGAATCTAGGAGTGATAGTCAAAGGGAATAATCACTGGTGTCCAGTGACGGTGTGTGAAAATGTCACACTGCATGCTGGCACCGGTGCAGATGAAATGAACACACTGTAAATAGACACGTATGTCAGGAATGCAGGGAGGTGAAGATAACACGACTTATGTTCCTACCTGCATTATTACTCTACAACTTCTGCTGTACTTTTGGTGCCATTACACTTATTGAAATACATTTTCACTCTAGTTTCACTCCCTTTAGTTTTATTCTTCATCAGTCACCTCACTGTTATGTGTGAACAGCTGCAAAGTGTGTGTGTGTGTGTGTGTGTGTGTGTGTGTGTGTGACCTTGTGGGGACCCACATGGAGAGTGCTATCTGAAAGTTTTGACTTGATCTAAATGTTTCTAGGTTTAGGTGTAAGCGTTGCATTAATTGCCCATGTTGTGTTGTATTATGTTAAGGGAAGGTCCTCACAGGGTTAGTAGGACGAGCAAGGACAAACTTTTATGTGTTGTTTCATTTATGCATGATTGCTGAACACTTTTAAGATAGAAGGACTCATTGTTAGCAAACCCAATTATGTTGAACAAAAGTTGTTGTTTTTTTCTTTTCCTTTCTTCTTACCAGGATTACATTTTAATTAACCATGTCTTAGGACTGTTTAACAGCCTTGTTTCGACAGCTGTGTGTGTGAGACACTTCCTCTGTGACTGGTTAATTTTAAAATGAGGAATATCATATCCATTGTGTAGTCTATCAACAAATAAGTTGCTCAGGAAGTTATCCTGACGACAGAAACGCAGCCATGTGAAGTGGCCGGGGCTGACTGTTGGGCTGAAATAGCGCGAAGACAGGTGGTCAGTTTGGTAATACTGGTGACATTCTGTTATGGACCGGACAGGTGCATGGTGTGGGAGCTAATCTTTTACCGCTTAAAACATTATAAAATTTGTTATGAAGCTCAGTAGTTAATTGGACTACATGACATTTACATGACATGTCACCACTGACACCAACAACATACAGCAGCAGTACGTCACTTTACATTATTCCGCCCACTCTATGTTTATGAAAAAAATTCAATACATCTTCAGTGGCTGCTCTTTCAGCTGCTCTTGTTATGTGGTCACTTCAATCCACATATACAATTTGACACAAGGTTTACATGAGATGCCCTTCCTGATGAAACCCCTTCATTCTATCCAGGCTTGGGACTGGCTAGGTTTGGGAATGGGCAGGGAATTGAACCAAGCCACCAATGCACTAGATTGATTGGCAAGCCTCAAGCCCAAGGTTTTCTGGGATAAGCTCCAGGCTTACACAAGATAAAGCGGTATAGACCATCAGACCCTGTACACAAGATAAAGCGGTATAGACCATCAGACCCTCTTGTTTGTCTGTTCATCATATTAATGTCACTGTATAGACTTTTTTAAGTTGACATTTGCTAAATGAGTTTGAATTGATTTGATCGTGGTTTGTAATATATGGCAAAAGGCTGTGGATGCCTGCTAGCTTACTTTCTAAACATCTGATTTCAGATTTGGTCCCCCTGCTTTGGTATCTTAAAAACCTCCTGTGTGATTTTGAAGATTAGTTCATTTAGCCCCCAGAACAATTATGAAGTCCGGTCCTGATAAGAGGCATTTCATTTCATTCCAAAGGTGTCCAGTGGGATTGAGGTCAGGGCTCTTACAAGAGTTACAAAATATCTCTTCATGGAGCTCGCTTTGTGAACAGGGGCATTGTCATAAAATTGGCATTTTAGCCTCTTATTTCTATGGATGGGAAAGTGTAATACAGTTACAACAGTTTGGAGGAAGGAACACACATGTGACATGTCATAATGAGTCACAAAGGGCGCAGTGGTCAGACGTCCACAAACCTTAGATCACATAGCATATAAACCTAGAAAGACTACATCTTGTTGTTGTAGTTGTGGTTGTTCTACTATAGAATTGAGGCCAAACTCAATTTTTCACACATCCATACATTTCATGTTAGTATACAGTTCCTGTGTTGAGTTAATTAGGGTGACAACTTTAATTTTATAAGGTATAATTATTATCATTGTCCTGCTGGAAGATGCAGTTGTGACCAAGTTTCAACTTTCTTACTGATGTTTTGAGTTATCTGGATTTGTAGATAATGTCATCTGAAGTATACCATCCCTTTTCCAGCAAAACTCTCCACAACATGATGCAGCTCTCCCTGCTTCACAGTTGATGTTGTTAAAGGCAGTTAATCACTTACCATCAACTTCAGTCCACATTTCCATGTAGGACTCTCTTAATGGTAGATGTGCATACTTTGGTATGGTGCTGGTACATATTTGGGGAGAAATTAACCTACTGTATATCCAGATTTCTCTCCATAGTCCACCAAACTGCATTAATGTCCATTCAACTGAATACTTTAGTATCTGTTGCCTCATATTATTTCCAGTTTCAAAGTTTGGAAATAATCTGTCCACTTTGCTGACTGTGTTCATTACTATGAAACAAGGAGTCAAACTTTTCCCATATCCTGCTATGCTAATGAATATCTACTATCTCATCCTGTTATATTCCCAGGGGTAATTATTTGTTTTTGAGACATAACATTCAGTCAGATGCCATGCCCACACAATCATTTTAAAAAAAGAGCAACATGGACTATGTTATTAGTACCAAAATGTGTGAATACTGCAGTAAAGGGTGTGGTGATGCCAATGAGCTCCATGAAGAGAACGGCAAGGCCCAGAGCTACCCTTTTACTGGCTAAACATATAAAAGCATTTTTTTAATCTGACTGGTTGTCACTCTTGCAACCTATTGTATTTTATTGTTTACAACTGAAATTTACAAACTGAACAGTTTTGTCTTAGCATTTAAATTTGCGTGGTTGTCTTTTGTTTGCACATGGAGAACACTATAATACAGAGAAATTGTATTTTAAAATAGGATTGTTTGAATGTTTAAGTAGAAATGTGGTTAAGGCCAATCAGTCCGGCAAACTTGGTTCCCAAAAACTAGACCAGTCACCATTTACTGTATATGAACAGAAATTGAGCAGCAGACAAACAGAACGTCTACAGTTGTATTTCCTAATGCACAATTAGTTTTTCACAGATAAGCATGGAGCAACTGTGTGTCTGTGATCTGTCAATCCAAATGTTACTCACTGACAAGCATGAAATACAGTTGCATAAATGCAAGTCATTGCTTTCTACATACTCACAGTTACATTTTCCAGGGTGTGTTAACCATAGTGACGCAGAAGAAAGGTTCTAAAAGTGAGTTATGTATATTTTCATCTCTTAAACTGTTAAATATGATCCTCTGCTTTTAATTATCAATTTATTAATTGTAAATTTAGGCTTAACTACTATTATTTGTCAACACACATGGGGCTCTGGTCATGTTTGGTCATTTTTTTTAAAAAATTTTTAAAGGCAGTAGAGCTCTGTCTTTCAGTCTGTGCCCTGTTGCTCATTTGGCAGTTATGAGTCAAATTTAACCAGCAATGCTCCAGAAATATCCAGGGCTACATTTATGGTGACTCCTTGTGTGGCCAAGCTCAAATAACTTTTATTTTGTCTCGCAGAACATGTGACATGTTACTATGGCTTGATTGTGAAGATCTTTTATATTCCTAGCAGTTTAAACATTTCAGACTGCAACATATGGTATCTTAGTAGGTGAAGGAAATGGTATTTAATATTTCTATAATATTATTATAGCAAATACTAAAAGACAATTTTTTAAAAGCTGGAAATTGTCTTATTCTGTTGGCAGATGTTCTTTTTTTTTTTTTTAAATAGAAATAAAGGCAGACAGCACCATGGTTTAGTGGTTAGCACTGTCGCGTTGCACCTCTAGGGTCCTGTTTGTGCGTGTGTGAAGTTTATATGGTCTCCTTGTGTTTTTGTTTGGGTTTCTTCTTTGTACTCTGGGTCCTCCCACAGTCCAAAGAAATGCAGATTAGGCTAATTGGTGTTCCCAAATTGCCAGTTGTGTGTGTGTGTGTGTGTGTGTGTCCTGTGATGGATTGGCACCCTGTCTAGGGTGTATCCTGCCTCATAAGTAAGTTTCCTGGGATAGGCTCCAGGCCCCACACAACCCTATATATATATATATATATATATATATATATATATATATATGTACAGAAATAAAAGCTTGAAAAATACAAAATGGTCAGCTAGTAAGAATAAAACCATTTCAAGGTATTTGAGGTTTTTTTAATTGCTAATATACTGTATCTACTTTCTCTTAGTGATGAAACTAAACCTATTGGTTAGAATCTGGCAAGAACCTGCTCTGGAGTCAGTACCTGAGTCGATTTTCTCTGTACAGGTTGCAGTGGTATTGATTTGTATTGGTTGTAAGTGGTGCTCTGTGACAATGCAGTTAGATGCAGCCTGCTCAGCGGCACTTTGCTAATGGACTTGAACATGAAAATGGTTTCAGATGATTAAGCCTGCATTGCTTTTAGGGATATGTGAGGCTCACCAGTAAGCAAAAGGTTTGCTGATTAATTCAGGTATTAATTTAAATTAAAGACAGCATGAATCGTAGCAAAACGAAGGGAATTTTAAAATATAATGTAAACATAATTGAAAACTCTGCTGTTGAAAATTGATGATGTTGATGATGATTTAAATGATGTTCATGAATTTGTTTAATTTTATCATTTGGAAACCAAAGCCACAGAGCCACTTGTTTGATGGTCATGCAGCCTGTTTTCATGCACACACCAGCATATAAAAAACTGATATTATAAGAAACTGCCAGTCTACCTGTGCTTTTGAGTCCTTTAGGATTCAGCCATGTTATGAGATTTTAGCTGTTTTTGTCCTCTCCCCTCCTCTCCTGTCGCCTAGTGAAACAGGAGCAGCAAAGTGTAGGGGGTTGTGCATGGACAGAAATAACGCCGCAAAAGCTGGATTCAATGCCATAGCCCTTCAAACAGCAGCCCACTAAATGTGTGTGTGTGTGTGTGTACTGTATGTGTGGACACACACACACCCACGCACAAACCCTCACTCTCTTTCTCCTGTCATTATCGTAAGGGTACCTGCTGGATCCCGGACTGTATTTAACGATATGGCTGGGCTACTGTGCGGGACTAAGAAAAAAAAGCAAGGTAGTGTTGTGTTTAAGGGAATCAGTGGATGAAAATGATGTGTTTAGTTGTTTGAGTACATGACTGTGCTTCACTTTTGTGTTATTATTCAGAATTTGTCTCTTTGAAAATGCATGTGGAGCAGCTCAATAGACTTCAGACCAAATGCCTGATATTTGTTTGCTTGTGCAGTCTATTAGTTCTACTGCATGGATAAATGCTGCTGCAGTCCCTGCTGAGATTTTATGATTATTTATACCCAGCAAGCCTGGTTTCTCTTTTATATCAGATTAGTTTGTGTTCAGAGCTGGAGGGTCCAGAGATTATCTAGCCAGTGCAGCTATTTGCAAGGAAATAGCATAATTATGATAAATGCTTAGGCTGTAATTACAAAGGAAATGCCAGTTTGGTTCAAACATAGAGAATATGCTCCCACTGCAAGCCTCTCTGCAGACTTTTGAAACAGGAAATATGGAAAGAAGTCACTTTTGTACATACTTTTTGTAGTTCATAACTTCAGGAAAGCTGAGAGGTGAGAATAAATTTTGCTTCTTAGCTTTATAGCAACCTTAATATCAGTATCTCAGTCAAGGCTGTGGCTGTATTTTGGTGGCTAATAAATGTATCTGATATGAATCTCTGCCTCCACCTACCCCCTTAGGATATAGTATAAAATATATATAAATAGGGATCTGGTAAACTGTAGTACCAAAGAGGAAGTAAGAGGACATTTCTGTCACTTTGAATAGCCATTAGTGACCTGCTACAAAGGGGAAGGAGGAAAAAGGGGAAATATGGATGATATGGGTGTAGAGTGTATTGTGTCTGTGGGTTATTTAACATCGCACAAATATAGCTGCTGTTCCAATGACACTTCAGCAGTACACTTTTTATATCAGAAAAATGGCCCACAAATACAGCTTCAGAAATCCCCTTATGTTGCTTAAATGTTGTGTTAACGTTGTCTCTAATGTTTGTGCATCTTTAGTGAGTGACCTTCAGGAAGAGGGGAAGTATGCCATTAACGCTCCACTCCTCCCTGCCAGTTCTGACCTGCTCCCAGAGGACATGCTGCTAGGTAACGTTCTCCTCCCTCATCATCAATTCAATTTCATTTACTGTCTTACTACAGAGAATGATTGAACACACACAGTATTTGCATCATGTTGATGCTCATTTCTTCTTACAGCAAAAGCTTATTTTTGCTGATGCCTAAAGCACTTGGTTTTCAGTGTCTCTGAAATCATACCAAAAGGTTCCATCTATGAGGGGCTTTCAAGTCAACACCTGGATCTTTGATTGTGCAGAATAACACAACACGTTTATAAGCTACCTTTATTTCTTTAAATAATTCCCTGCTACACTAATGCACTGATACCAGAGTTTCACTAGTGCTAGAAAGTTTTCTCAGTATTCTGGATTGGATTGCCTGCTTCACATCTGAAACATTGGCCTCCCAGGAACTCATTTGGCACATACACGTGGAAATGGCTTGGAGTGAGGTCAGGACTGTTCGGGGGATGTGACAATAACTCCCAGCTGAATTCCAGTAATGTGCAAGTGGTGTTCATGAATTATTGTGTGTACAGTTCCCACAGACAGATGTGTCTCTTCCAAATTGAGCAACAAGTTATCCGTCGATTTTCCACTCGCTGAATGTTCACAGGAACGACTGCAGTGGGCTCCGAGCCACCTCAGTGAGGATTGTCATTCTCGGACGAACAGCCTTTTTTAAAACTTTTGCACTATTCAAATGTTTTATTGCGCCTAAGAGTCTCATTACCATTCTGTGTAAATGTCAGTTAGTTTTACCTTATTTCCTGAGAAATTTTATCACAAGTTTGACTTGAATGCCCATTGTAGCACCCTTTGATTTGTTCCAGTGCATGACGTTTTTAAGATGTAAAAGTGACTGTTTTTATGTAAAAAATATATATATATAAACCAACAATATAAAATATAGTGCAAAGCAACCATGACTGGGCCCGGGCACACCAGAAAGACAGTAGGCACAGTGGACATGTGCATTTAAATGGGAACTACCAATACCATTATGACATCATTTTAGAATAGGGTTAATTTCATATTAATCCCCGGGTGCTGGGGGAAAAATTTCATGCTATGATGTCACTCAATCTGATGTCACTCAGGAAGCTATTAGTCACTTTTAAGCACGTTTAAGGCATTGCTGAAGTGTTTGAGATATGAAAAATCTCTTTGCAATTTTTCCTTCCTCAATGTCTTCAGATCATATTGCCCGGTTTGCTGGTCACCTAGGAGGAGTATATCAAATTCAATTGGGCGTGTTTTGCAAACAACCAAAAATAACTCACTTCCTGTTGAGTAGAGCCCATGACATGCACAGTGAAAGGTTTTCAGCTCAATGAGATCTAAATTTGTACCGGGTTTTACACATATAAATGCAAGTGTGTATGACCTGTGCAGCAAAATCTTGTGTGGCAGCAGATTTCATCCTGTGCGCTGATTTTCATGATGTTTTGACCTCCAAAAAAAGCCCCGGATGCTGGAAAAATACAATCCTTAGAAAAACAAGAAAAGCAAAAACTACTGATTTAGATTTGCTGACATTGATCAAGGTCAATAGTTATCTGGTAGTAATAAACAAAAACAGTGAAGAGACATTACAAGGTAGACAACATTGGGTCTAAGGAGGCTATTTTCCATAATGGTGATATTTGAAATCATGGGGAATTGAAATGCTAGTAGAAGAAGCAGTAAACAATTAATCAGGAACTAGCACTTAATGTACATTGCCTAGTCTGCCTAGTCTGCATACGCTGACTTAGTCTAATGGATATGATGCCATTTCTGCAGATTTCTGTCTTGAATTATAAAGAACTAAAACTTTATTGTTAGTTTCAACTTCACATCTAAACAAAACAAACTTTACTTTTGAAAGCAATTAAATGTCATATGGATATGAAGCAATTTCTCTTTGGTAATATTTTACCATTAACACCCACTGTTACTCAGAATTACATCTGAGTCACAGGAAAGTAGGAAGATTTGATCCGTGTCTTTAAAGAGAAATAAAGTACTGACTCACTGCCAAAACTTATTTTTGGTCAGGGTGGAGGGTGGGTACATAAGCAGTCTACTGAATGAATGAATGTGTGTGTGTGTGTGTGTGTGTGTGTGTGTATGTGTGTGTGTGTGTGTGTGTGTGTGTCTGTGTGTGTGTGTGTGTGTGTGTGTGTGTGTGTGTGTGTGTGTGTGTGTGTGTGTGTATGTGTGTGTGTGTGTGTGTGTGTGTGTATGTGTGTGTGTGTGTGTGTGTGTGTGTGACAGAGAGAAACTAGCATATTTTTAAATCTTGATTGGAATAAAATGTCTGGAAGTTTTGACCATGTGGGGACAATTGGATGGTCCTCACAAGGGTTTAATTGATAGGTTGTTTGTTTAATTGATTGCAGTTTTTGTAAAATCAATCAACAATTTATTGAGAAAGTAAAAGTTCCAAAACATTTATTTGTTCATTTTATTGTTAGGGTTAGGTATATCGGTGTTCGTAGAGTGTTCATTATGCCTTGTTCTCTTCACAGAGGAGAATGCTGAGCGGATTATGTTAGATCCCACCTCTAGAGAGAATCCCAAATTTAAAGAGCTACAGAAGGTGTGTTTCTCAATCACTTTGCTTATTTGCTTTCATTTATAGCAACAAAACAAAGCTTAGCCAACCTAGACAACTATAGAGTGTTCAAGAACATGTGAACAGTTTGACAGCAAAACACAATAAACACTTTTTTTTTTTTTTTTTTTTACTCATTTCAGCAAATTATTATTCTCTGGCACTCAATGTGTCTGTAACAAAACATTTCATTTGAAGACTACTATACAAGCTTTGAACTTCCATGCTTTAGACAAACCTCCACTTGCAGTGCCCGCATTTTCCCATCAAAAGCAGACATGTTCTAATAAGCCTTTCTTTCTATCATATCAATCAAAAATTAAACAACAAGCTGTGCAAATCAGTAGTTACCATCAGTAAGCTAAATTGTATTTTACTTTAAAGACATTTACTTTCTGTTACTGCCACTGCGTTAACCCAGCACTAATGAAGTGCAAGTTTGCTTCGATTACTGTTCGCAATACAAACATTAGGCTGACATACAGACATACAGACCTTGGCTGCAGGTCTGTAGGTCTGCAGCCAAGTATCAAAATGAAACTAAAATTGGTAGAGTAGGCTAATGATGCTGCAAACTGAAGTTTTTGTATTTTTGTAATATTTTTCATGAGTTGTAATAATCTACAAACCCATATGACCAAACAATTTTTTTTTTGGGGGGGGGAGGTCAAACTGTTCATTTGGAGTAAAAGCAGGCTAAAGTAAAATACTGACTAAGTACTGAGGGAGGGAGAAGCCCATTAAGTTTGGCAGTCCCATTTAGCCCAATATCCACAGTTTGTAATAAACAAAGCTTTTTACTCTTTCATTAATCCCAGGCTTTGATCGATTGGGTCAATAATGAACTAGAGGAAGAGAGAATCATTGTTAAAGACCTAGAAGAGGATCTTTATGATGGACAGGTGCTGCAGAAGCTATTTGGTAAGAGAATGCAAAATATAGAATTTTTTATACCTGAATTTTAAAATAGATTTAAAAATTTTAATTAAAAATTTCTGCTGTAATTTATTCTGAGAACTGTGTGTGTGTGTGTGTGTGTGTGTTTGAAAACAGAGAAGCTGTCAGGACGTAAGCTGAACGTAGCAGAAGTGACCCAATCAGAGATCGGTCAGAAACAGAAGCTACAGACTGTACTGGAAGCAGTGAATGAGCTGCTGCGCCCTCAAGGCTGGACGATAGATTGGGGAGTTGATTGTGAGTACAACACTGTGAGGAGTGTGTGTTCATCTATATTTGTCATTGAATTAAATATTGTGGTTTTTCAGCGATCCACTCAAAGAACCTGGTGGCCATCGTCTACCTGCTGGTGACCCTGGCTATGCACTTTCAGGCCCCAATCAGGCTCCCTGAGCATGTCTCTGTAAAGGTGGTTGTAGTTAAGGTGTGTAACCTTGTCTGTAACATAGACATGCTCGTTTACTTCATATCACATGAATATAAATAGGAATGATCTCAATTTCTTTATCTTTCGCAGAAAAAGGACGGCATCTTACACACATCACGTATAACCAAAGAACTCACAAGTACTACAGAGTAAGTAAAGTTTCTGACCAGCCCCTTAGTGCCTTCTAGTGGTCAGATGATGCTTTCAAGACAATATCTAACTTCTGTTACCCTCTTCTTTTGCAGGATGATGATGGGAAGATTTGGTGAGTATGAAACCTGAGAAGAGTATACTGTATTGTCAAAAGTATGTGGACACCTGAGCATTACACCCAATAGTGACCATCCTGTTCCAAATTTACTCTGCCTTGTCAGAATAACCTCCGTGCTTCTGGAAAGGATTTCCTGATGTTAGTCTTTGAAGGTTTCAGCTGCAGTTAATCCCAAATGTGTTCAGTGGAGTTGGGGTCATGGCTCTGTGCAAGTAATTTGAGTTCTTTTACCCCAACCCTCTCACACTCATGGAGCGCAAATTGTGCATACTTACACTATACTGTTGGAACAGGTTTGGGCTTTTAGTTCCACTGTACTGCCACCACATACAAAGACATACTGTGCAATTGTGTGGTTCAAACTTTGTGCCAACATTTTGGGAAAGAACCACATGATGTGATAATCAATTGTCTACAAACGTTTGGCTATAAAGTGCATAAGAAATGGTTGCATAACACTGGCAATACATATATGTAAATTTTTAATATACATGCTTATATTGTTTTATAATTATAGAGAGGGATGCCTTTGACACCTTATTGGACCATGCACCTGACAAGCTCAATGTGGTCAAGACGGTAAAAAACCTTGTCTCAGAGGATTGTGTTTATGCCCTGATATATTATAAAGTCTTACTAGTAGTTATTCATTTTAACTTTACAATCTGCCACAAGTTCAGCCATTACCTACTACTGTTACTGGACCTGTCTATGATTCAAAACAAAACGAACCAAAATAAATAGCGATTGATGATGTTTTAATGTCTTTCTCAGTCTCTGATAACCTTCGTAAATAAACACTTAAATAAGCTGAATCTGGAAGTTACTGAGCTGGAATCACAGGTGCGCCAAACTGACTTTCTCTTCTCTTCTCTTCTCTTCTCTTCTATATTTCATTTATGTTGTGTACCTGTTAACATCTAAAGATTAATTTGTGCAAATCATAGGTCTGTGTACGTATTTGTAGTTTGCAGATGGTGTGTATCTGGTGCTGCTGATGGGTCTATTGGAAGATTATTTTGTCCCGCTGTATAACTTCTACCTCACACCAGAGAGCTTTGAACAGAAAGTGAGTGTAAAGCTCCTCATTCTTCCATCTGCACTGACCACTCTGTACCATAAAACTGGTAATGAAATGTAATATATTTGTGTGTTGCACAGGTCCATAATGTAGCATTTGCCTTCGAATTGATGCAGGATGGAGGACTGAAGAAACCCAAAGCTCGACCGGAGGGTAATAAATAATAATGACTTTACTAGAATAGAACATCAGTGAAGAAAAAAAAAATCATTTTAATATAAATATGACTTATATGAGTTGCACAGCAAATTAATATAGGTGAATGCTTATAGAGCACCTGAAATATGTAGCATCTGACCTGTATTCTTTGGTTTGTTCAGTAGATGGCGACAATTACCATATAACCATCCAGTTCTCTAGTAATTCTTCTGAACCTATTGGAAATTTATAGTTTGACTAATAAACCAAAAGGTTGGTTTAGTATCAAACTCTTGACATTGGTCAAATTTTTATGATCATGAGGCTGACCCCGAATTAATCTTTTTTTACTAAAGATTTTATATTTAGATTCACAAACCTTGATTAAAATTAAACTAAACTAGGGCTACTGTAGTTAAATGTTATAGGGTAACAAGCAACTAAGATCTTAGAAATTCTCTCGCCAACTGTTTTAAGGCTCATTGATTCATTAGTTTTATTATTATTATTATTATTATTATTATTATTATTATTATTATTATTATTATTTAACACAAAGAAACACAATACAGAAACAAAGAGTCACCTACTCAGAATAACACAAATAAAGCACAGTCTGTACTCCTCCAGTATGAACATATGGCCAGTGACAAGAGTTAAAACAGGAATGCAATGCATTACAGCACAATTCTCAGGCGCTGAATATGGAACAATAACTTCAAGACCATACCCCACCGTTTAAAAAGAAGCAACATTTGCTAGACAGTTTGTCAGGTTGAACCTGTGATGAAGATTGTGGAAGTTGGTACAGTAGATGCAACTGTTTTACTGACAGATTCTAATATCTTTCCTAAAAACCTTTAATAGATTAGGGGAAAAACTGCACTGTCTTGCATTTTGAATACCTGACTGCTCTAGAACTGCAACCAATTTACTCTAACACTGCATTTTGTTGCATGTGTTTGTTGTAGATGTTGTGAATTTGAACCTGAAGGCTACTTTGAGAGTCCTGTATAACCTCTTCACCAACTACAAAGCTGCAGAGTGATGGAGAAAAGAGAATTTCACTGTGGATCAATGCATACTGTATGCCTCATTGATGCTATATGTCCACTGTTTCTATTTAAGAAGACTTATTTTTGCCCATGTTTTATGCTCTGTTCTTTCAGAAAGCACTAAATGTAACTCAAATGCAATTATGCATAATTTATTCAAACAAGGCTCACTGCTCCTCACATGGTTAGATTAGATTAATAAATGATTGACTTTTGGATATGTTATAAACTGTGCACACAATTGATTATTTTAAATATAATATATATATAATTTATGTATTCTTACACTTATTAAACATTTATGTACATGTTTTTGTTCTAGTAATTATTATTATTATTTAAACTACCTGTTTGTTTTAACAATTATTTGCTAAGTATATAAGCATACATTTAAGCTATAAATGACAAATTTGAAAGGTAAAAGTCTGTCTTGACGTGAGTACAGAATAAGATCTGTGCTAATAAGTCTGGACACACACTTTTTCCCCTAGACCTATAGTAATGGTGTGGAAATAGCTGTGCTATTCCAGCGTAGCATAGGAAGCTCCTGAATTTAGGCCTATCCTGAACATGCAAAAAGAGATATTAAATTGGCTGTATAGCTGTTTTTTTCAAGGTCACTTCAGAGAAACAATACATCAAAGCCTTTTTCAGCATTGTGTCTGATTCTTTTGGGGAAGATTAAAAAGATGGAGAACAAACCTAAAAATCAGAGTTACAAATAACAAAAAAACGGATAAGGAAACCCATGAGAACACCATAAGATTATGCTTAAGTACGAAGCTTAATTAATCTTTATTTTATTGCCTTCAAGGAGAACCTTGGGATTCTGAAATGCTTTAAATGCTGCTTTTATCTGGAGAGCACTATCACAAATAGAGTCACAACAATCCTGCAGGGTTAAGTAAGGACAATTCAAAGGGCCGCTGAATGACAGAATTTTGGACAGAGAGGATAGATGGTTCAGGAGAGAGGTAAAAGAAGACATCTATAGGGGTTGGACAATGTAACTGAAACACCTGGTTTTAGACCACAATAACTGATTAGTATGGTGTAGGGCCTCCTTTTGCGGTCAATTCGTCTTGGGAATTACAGATACAAGTCCTGCACAGTGGAACATACTATATTAGTGTTTTTCATGCTCTACCACACCCACTTCTCTTCAGAAAAGGCTGTTAATTAATTGATTATTTAAATCGGGTGAAGGGGAGCTATAAAAACATTAAAATGTGCAGGGCAGGTGGATCTCCAGGACCACTGGCTTAATTTATACCACTGCATTACAATACTGATTAGTCATAGCTTTAAACCATTCACATTAAAACCACAAAGGTTTTAGGTTCCCCTTTTGCTCTCCATTTGAGTTCATTTAAATTTGTAGCTTATTCCAAGACAACTGTGCATGAGGCAGGAATATATCCTAGTTGTGGATGTGTGTACCCTGCGTTGGACTGACATCCCACACTCAAAAACTCATTGGTGTATTTTGCATGTTTTTTGGGAGGAAATCAGAAACCCACACGAATGCTACATGTACATTGAGAATATGCAAAATTACACATACAGTAACCAAACTCAGGATTGGGCCAGAACAAAAAAAAAATCTTGAATGGGATGTTATCTAATAAGTACTTGTTTGCTAAAAAGCATACATTTTGTAGTGTGTTTGTTGCTAAGGACACTGTATAGTTATTTTTTTTCTTCTTCTAGTAAACATTTGAAACATAATGATATTCACATCACTTGGTCTGAAAGCAGAAGTTAGCCAGGCTTTTTATCTTTGCACCCACAAATACCAATAAGTACTTCTCACATGCACATTCTTAAAGTCAGACCTACCACATACTGTAGTCAACCATGTTATACAGTATAGGTTAACATATAATGCATATATAGTATGTCTACATATCACTAAGGCACATTAAAAAGAAAAACAATAACAAAATACACTATTTGACTATTTTTTTATTATATTCATTGCATGTATGCACTATGGATTTTGATGCACTATCTATCCCAGGCACAATTTGTCCTCATTAAACCATGTTATAAGGACTACTTATCTATATAAGTATATAGGAATGTGCTGTCTGTGTAGAGGCAAGTTGTAAGGTGAACACTGTGCTTCTAATCTCTGTTTACTTGGGAGCTAATCGGGTCTTGTCTATTTGCCAGGTAACCATGGTAACCTCCCTGCCCAAAGTACAGATTCTTCCTTGTCATAGTCTGACTTTCAGCACTTCACTTAGAGAGAAACAGACAGAGAATGAAGACGTGTATAATCTTTCTCAGAAATGGATGTGTAAAGTGCCATATAAAGATGTGTATTTTTAACATTTAAACAAATGAAACGGAGTAACGGTTATATAGCAAGGAAAAAGAAAAAAAAATGTACATCTCTCTTTCAACTACCGAAGTCTCTTATACTTTTAAGCACTTGGTTGTCAACAACTCCTGACTGCAAAAATATATGAAACAGTTGGGCAACAAAGCTGCAGCGCTGTTCAGTTTTCACCCCTGACGCCATGTAACTGAAACAGGAAGCTGTGTTTCTTCAGTGCTACTTCCTTAACAAAAGTGGCCTGACAGTGTCACTTTAGTTCTTTGTTGCCTTTACGTTTGCTGGGGGAAAGTGCATAATACAGGAGTGTTACATCTGTGACTGTCTGCCAGGGTGGGATTTCGATTGTCACAGTGTCGACTTGCGAAGACGTTCACAAGAGACGAGTCAGAGCAGAGAGCAAGGCCAGGGTGCGCGTGTGGCTGATGCGCTGCTAAAGGTAGGCCTGTTTATTCAGATGTGTGTCGAGACATGGAGCAAAGAATTGTGTCATCTTGAAGCAAATAGGCCTGACAACTGGCACCACACACAAATAAACATTTCTATCTCCAGCTGTGTTGAAGATGTTTTCTCTGTCAGTTTGTTGTGTCAGTGCTGGTGTACTATGTGTATGTGTTTACGAGAGAAAATAAGGTGAACTATTCCCACCCTTCTATCGGTTGAACATCTGATTTGAGTTCATTTATCTTTCTTCTATTCTTGGTCTGGTGCTGAATCAAAGTGCTGATTTAATTCACATCTTCTTCTAATCATGACCTTAGCATAAAGAGTGAATTGCATCTTATAATACTAAAGTTAGGGTGTAAAAACAGACATTTCACAGAAATAGATTAAACAAATACCTCTAAGAGCTTGGTATTGTTTTTTTTTTTCTTCTAATTCTACAGATGAGTGTTTATTTTGTTTACTTAACCATTTTTTTTTTTTTTTTACATATAATTAATCACAGAACATCAAATGGATAAAGTGATGGAATCTGAGCAATTTAATGAGGGAGCTTTCCAAGGTGAGTGTTTGACTGCAAGGCCTTTACATTTAATAAGCTACAACCCCATTAATAGCTGTGAACATCACAGAGCCTGTGCTAGCCTTTTCATCCCCTGTATCTGTATTACTAAATAAAACATGAAAAGCCTTCTTGTGTATGCTGCTGAATGTAAAAAAAAAAAGAAAAAAAAAGTGACACACCACTAATATTATTCCATTATGTAGGAGAAAGACGAAAGATAATCCAGCCTTCATCTGTAAATGATCCCAAACTAGTGAAGCTTAAAGAGGTGAGATCCTGATTATACTGTAAATTATACTATGTCTTGTATACTGTGGAGATGTTACGTCCATATCTGACCTCTCTAGCTGAACAACAGGTCTTGGTGGAATGGATAAACAGCACTCTGAAGGAAGAACACATTGTAGTCCAGACTCTGGAGGAAGACATCTATGATGGACTTGTGATTCATCACCTAATACGTAAGAAATTGGCATTCATTTTCAGTGCAACAGTCATTACAGTAATATTGGTTTGTGGAAAAAAATAAAAAGTTACATAATTTTTTTTACCCCTCAGGCAAGTTAGGAGGAGTGCATTTACCAGTTGAGGAGATCGCACTTACCACTGCTGCCCAGATGTACAAACTAGAGCTGATTCTACAGGCCCTCAACCAGGAGTTGGATTCTGGTGCTGAAGCAGACAGTACAGCTAAATGGAGTTCCAAACGTGAGTAATTATTGATTTCATTGCTTATTATACAAGAGTTTACAACAGAGCAATCTAATTGGATGAGAGGTATTGCAGAAGTAGTGAGGATGGACGGTAACACCATTGGGAAGTTTAACTATACAGTATGTACAGTATACTGTATGTATGTTCTACAATCATTAATTAAAACTGTCAATCACCAACATTGGTGAAGGTAGGTTGGTGTAGAATGTAATACTGAGAAGAGAGCAGTAATCTGCCAGGATGCACATTCAAAACTAGTCACAGACACATTTTTTTAAAAATACATCTGATAGCGTTGTCATTTTAAACAACCTTTATTAAGAACTCTGTCTACTTAATAATTGTTTGTAAGTCGTGCCAAATTGCCTGCATGTTGTTTTATTTATGTCTAAGCCAAGCTAGAAAGTTAACTAGCTTCTATCACATGGCCCTCTGTAACCCATAATCAAGAGCACTACTCGGTTATTTGAGCAAGTGATTGTACATTAGCTTTTCATTTAACACTATTTGGGATTCAACGCAGAACCCAGAGGTTAATGGAACTGATATTCTAGTGGAATAAGTTGAAATGTAAACAGAACTTTATGAGATTTACAGGATTGTCCACCATCTCCATGTACTACTTTCACTCCTGGTAATTATAATAATTGTTGGTAGCTAACTGTCAGGCACCAGCTCTCCCAGTCACGGTTAGTTAGTTCCGCCAGTTTTGGAAGAACATGACATGTGTTGGCGGAGAAAAAATACTGGTTAAATAAACAAATAAATCATTTGAATGATTTATATAATCATAAAAAAAAAATAAAAATTGAAACTGTTGTATAAAAGCAATATCAGCTTAAAGTTGTGCTGTTGTGCTGGTTATCATCATGGCTGTAATACCGTTGGCACTCTGGAAATGTGATGGTAACCAGCACAACACACTCCCTTTCATGTGATATTGCTTAATTAACTGTATTTGTTTAATGAAATTTGTCATTGTCATTAGTACATTTTATTAATTGTATTAATATTATTTAACTGCTTAAAAAGGCATGCATATAAACTTTAACACCTGTACTGATGCTAATACTCCTTCGCTGTATAAGGCGTGGGACAGAACATACCCCTGCATTTAGCTAAGTAAGTAAGGGTTAATGGTCTTGCTCAAGGGCCCCTATGACAGCCTTCCTAAATCTTATGATTATCATTTATAACCTTTCATTCATTACAGAAAGATGAATGGTGAACTATCACTGCTCTGTTCATTCATAACTAGTTTAATATATAAGCATAATAATTTTGAGTGTGTGATTAAGGCTTTCTCTGCTGTTAAGTCATTCATAGTCGAGACCTGTTGTCGACTCTGCATCTGCTGGTTGCCATGGTGAAACGCTACCAGCCCCAACTGGCCCTTCCCGAAAATGTCACTGTGGAAGTCGTCCTGCTTGAGGTGATTTTTGAATATGATTTAGTAAAAGTTACAATGGACTTGCACAGTATCATCTTAGATTGAACATAACATAACTTCACTAACTACAGCAATGTGTTAATTAATGTAATGCAATAATGTATGGCAAGTGAGTAATCTAAATAACAGCATTAATATACTAAGAGAAATTAATCAGTACATTATTATTTTCTTCCTGCCTTATTTATTGAACTTTAAGTAAAGTTTTTTGCAAATGATTATGTAAACCAAACCAAACAAAAAATTCCACTGAATTCACAAACATTTTCGGAAAAGCAGATTTTCCTTGTATTTATTGCTGATGAATGCCAGTCACTGGTAAACTACCTAGCACATGTACAGAACAGCTGATTTGACTTTCTTGATGACTTTAAACACCATAAGAGGACACGTGCACTGACAGATGTGAGACCAAAATAAATTATCAGGATAATGGCTAAAACAGTATTTTATCTCACTACATTGCAAGTAGAATTGCTATTAATACAGTCGGGGCAAAAAAAAAAAAAGTTACCCATTCTAAGAAAATGATTCCTTATGCTCCCTGAATCACTCTTTCCCAATTTGAGTTCTGAAATATGCCTGGTTCTGAAAAATATCAGGGAAGAAAAGCTCATTGATGAACCTGGTCATTCAGTACATCCTGGTCATTACCTGACAATTTTATTGCCACATGATGTTGCTGAAACAACCCCACATCATAACACTGCCTCCAGACACAAGTGCAGTGGACAGTATGCATGATGGGTGCCTCATGGAAGTACGTGTTAATGCAACAGTGGGTGGGATTCAGGATGTGTAAGATGTGATATACTGTAGTTGCAGCTTCATGGTTTCTCAGGCCACTATGAAGTGCACAAGTTTCCAAATGATTATTTCTTTTGTGAGAAATAGTATATAGAATATCCTTGTCCAGTTCCAAATGTTTTAACATTGTTAAATTGAAGACACATTCCTTATATAACACCCCTCCTTATTTTCAATATGTAGGTAAACAAAGGTGGCATCAAGTCTGACAAGCAGATAGAATACATCACTTCACAAAGGTATAATTATAAAATACCATTTAAATCAATTAATATACATGATGCATACTAAAAGACCTAATCGTTACCCATCTCATGTTAAATTTCAATTCCAGTGAAGATACAGAAGATTGTAAAAGTAAGCATAGTTTTTATTTGCCACTGTCTTTTTTTCTGTTATTATATAATAATTAATAATGTAAACCTAAAATATTTTTTATCTTTTTCTTATCAGAAGATGATCCCATAGATGAGCTGCTTAAGCTTGAGACACACAAAATTGCCACAGTCAAAAAGGTAGAAAACTATTGACAGTACTACATCTGCAATTAGTCAATACAGTCAAAACAGTCATACTGTTAACTAACTACTGATACATTTGACCATTATCTACATTATCCACAGGCCCTCTTGCACTTTATCAATAAGAACATGTCACCATTAAGGTTGCAGGTGTCTGACATTGAAAAACAGGTAAATCAACACACCTGATTTCTTTTTCCCAAAGAAAGTAAGGCAGTCAATACTTTAAATAACAGTAATACTGTTACTATATACTGTAGGCCATAGGTACATTACTAATATTTTATAAATAGTGTACTGTATCACACACCCATGTTTTAAGTTAGACAAGATTAGATTAGACTTATTACCAGAAATCTAAACACTGTAGTGTTAGTTGAAGTAAAGTGACAATTTAGATAAGATGTCAGTTAAGTGACAGTTCCAGTGCAAACAGCATAGAATATAAATAGACATGATTGCAATGACTAGGATGTCCAAAGAATGACTGGAATCCAAAGACACCACAATGCAACTTAACACGTATTAATGCAACAGGGGGTGGGATTCCCCCTGTTGCATTGTATAAGTGATTGTATAAGAATATGCAAAGGTGTATATAATCATAATATTGCTATAATCAGTTTGCAGACGGTGTGATTCTGCTTTTGCTGATTGGTGAGTTGGAGGGCTTCTTCATTCCCCTCTACGAGTTTTACCTCTCCCCTGCCAGCCATTCAGAGATGGTAAACATTATAGCAAATTTTTTATGGTTATAAAGTGTCTATGTATTCTCCCTCATGTACTGAAAACAATAATCTAGAAGTAAATTACTAGTAATGAAGCGTTATAATGAAGACCTACAACAGGACACAGGGAAAGGAAATCTGCTTTGGGTTTTAATGAAATATATTAACTAACCACTTGTTTTCTAAATGATTATATGTTACTACCCCTGTGCTAAAATTATTCTACATCCGTATCTTGCTTACCTGTAACTATAAAACTGAAGTAGGAAAAAAAAATCACTGAGTTCAGTTAGGGTAGTGCAAAATAGATAACTCTCTCACTACTCATCTATGAAAAACTATGTGTTTTAGCAGTTTACCCAGGAATAATGGCATCTGGCCATGAACTAAAATGCAGTGACTAAGATATCAGTCCAGTCAGTTTCTAACTATGAAGGCATGTGAAGCCTTAACTGTATAATTCATAATTTGACTGAGACAGTAAGCCTGAACCACAAAATAAGCAAATCAATATCAGTGCTGGTTTTGCTGTAATAGCTTGTAGTTAAATTTTAAATGTAGGCCTAATTGTGCAGAGAAAGTTTTTTTTAATTACACTTAGTATATATGTATAATTTCATTTTGTATATATTGATATATTGATAACACCCAGATGACATCAATTTATTTTCTGTTTGTTTGTTCAATAAATTTAGCTGTAACTAATAATGTTGCCTCTCTTTACCTGAATTACTTCTAGCTTCATAATGTCACCATGGCTTTGGATCTACTTAATGACAGAGAAATACAAGTACCAAATGTTGGCCCAGAAGGTGAGAAAGAACTTATCTATGTATGCTCTGTAAAGGTCTGTATGAGGATTTTATCTCTTATGCAATATCAAAGTTTGTACTTTTTTAAAGATTAACTTGAGTAGTGTTTGAATTGAAATACAGATAAACTCACCTTAAAGTTGTGCAAGTGATGTTTAAAAATATTACCTGCACAATCATGTGACTTTAACTGATTTAAGAAAGGTGACTAAATGGTTCAACAAATTCTTCAGGAGATCCAATGAGAGTCATTAATGAACAATCGAAATTGTACAGTGATCACCCTCAACATTAACACCATCTGTTACGTAGTGCGGTATGGAGCCGCATCACGAGATGTTTTAATGTTTGTATGAGCCCTGACGCAGGGCTTCAGAGGGGGTCAATGAAATAGGAGTTTGGAAGAGTGCGTGTGATACGCATGGGAAGACCTTTCCGTGTGGAGATATCATGGGGTTATTAATTAGGAAACTCAAAAGAAAACAAAAGAAAACTGAAAACACAAAATAAACAGAGCTCCGCCGTTTACGCGAAAATGGACAGGGCTCTGGGAACTAAAAATAAAACAATATCCTTCTGCGCACTTGTTTGTCTGTCTGTCTGTCTCTTTCTTTCTTTCTTTCTCTTTCTCTGGCCCTGATACCTGACCAGTGCTACCCAAATGATCAGGTATCAGGATAAGGTACTGTATCAGGATCCTTAAATAAACATGGCGCCCGGTGTGGCACGTTCATGCTAATTTGCCTGGCAACCGTGTGTCTACCTGGCCATGTCTCTGTCAGTTCTGAACAGTGCAGAGGATTTATGCGCGGTTCTGCCCCTCGTGAGACCCGCTTTGTTTCACCATCGTCATGAACTGAATAACACAACTGCTAACAAAAATTAATAAATAAATATTAATAATAATTTTAAAAAAGGCTGGCTATTAAAGAAAGATATTAGGACACCCAGTACATCACAGCCTGCTGCATATGGGGATTAGCAGGGAAATAGTTTAAGGTTGCTGATATGGCCTCCACGTTTTCCAGATCTTAATCCAAATTAATATAAAATCCAAAAAAAATTTTATATTACACGAAGATAACCCAAGTAAATACCAAATGTAGTTTTTAAATTATAATTTTATTTATTAAGGGAAAAAAGCTGTCCAAACCTAACACGCCCTATATGAAAAAGTAATTTCCCCCTTGCTAAATCATAAGTGAACTGTGATTTTTGGAAAGTTGAGTTAAATTTTACTTGGCACCTGATTTTAACCTGTCTGACAAAGTGAAGCATGCTAAAAGATCTAAAAAAAAAAAGAAAAGAAAAAGATCTAAATAAATTCAAAAACATAAAACCAGCAAAGTAATTACTATGACATCAAAAAGTTTCGAGACTAGTTTTGTAACACCCCACAGATTGCAGCACAAGTTACAGGGAGCACCGACACATCGGTGTGCCAAAAGACATAATCCTATGTACATCGTGAACTGTGCAACTGGTGCTATTCTGACCATGTGAGTTACCACGTCTGTGATTTCATCATGGACAGCAAGTTAAAACAAAGAATGAAAGTGAAATTCTGCTTTTAAACACTTCATATCAGTCTGGAAAGGGTTAAATTGCTATTTATTTATTTCCTTGGGACCTCAGCAAATCACAGTGAGAGCTACAGTACAAATGAAGTAAACTTGGAACAGTGGTGAACCTTCCCAGGTGTGGCCAGCCTACCAAAATTACACCAAAAGCAAAATAACAACTCAAGCAGAAGCTCATGTAAGAACCCAGAACAACATCTAAAGAACGGCAGGCCTCACTGCAGGCCTCACTTGCCTCAGTTAAGGTCAGTGTTTGATTTATTGTTGATGATTTAACAATAAGAAAGAGACTGGGCAAAAATGGCATCCATATGAGAGTTCCAAGGATCTCCACTGCTGCCCAAAAAGAACACAAAGACTCCAGAAATTGTGTTTCTGAGGATTCAAAAAAGAATTGCCAGAAAATATCCTGATTATAAACAAGAGTTCTGGGCAAATATTCTGCAGACTGATAAGACAAAAGTTAAACTTTTTGGAAGGTGTGCATCCTGTTACATCTGGTGTAAAATTAACACAGACTAAAAAAATAAAAAACAATAAAAATATCATACCAATGTCAAACATGGTGGTGGTATAGTGTGATGGTCTGGGTCAAGACTGGGAGGACTTGCCATAATTAATGGAACCGTGAATTCTGCGCTTTACCAGAAAATCCTGAAGGAGACTGTCCAGCCATCAGTTTGTGACCTCAAGCTTAAGCGCACTTGGATTTTTGGCAGCAGGAAAATGATCACAAACACACCTGCAAGTCCACCTCAGAATGGCTCATAAATAAATATATAAATAAGGTTTTAAAGTGGCCTAGTCAAAGTCCGGCCTTAAATCTGATTGAAATGCTGTTTCATGACCTTTACAGGTTTAACTCTCCAACATGGCTGAATTAGAACAATTCTGCAAAGAAGAGTGGGCCAAAATTCCTACACTACTTTCTAGTTATCGCAAACATTTGATTGCAGCTGTTGCCATCATTAATCACTTGTTAGGTTTAGGGGCAATAACTTTTTTTCAAGGGGCCAGGTAGGTTTGGACAGCTTTTTTCCCTTAATAAATTAAATCATTGTTTAAAAATGCATTTTGTATTAACTCAGGTTATCTTTGTGGAATATTAAAATTTGAGTGATGATCTGAATCATGTGACAAATGTGCAAAAAACATGAAAGGGGGCAAATATTTTTTCACAGCATTGCAGATGATAGCCCTCACATTCCCATCTATCTTACACTCTATGGCCAGAAGCCTGTGGAGAAATTAAGCTTTTGTACATCCCATTCAAGGTTAAAATACAGTATTCAATGACATCCTATGCAATTGTGTGTTTCTAATTATGTGTCAACAAGTAGGGGAAGACCCACAGACCTTTTTATATACAGTGTATGGATTAACATTTATTATTTGTATGATGCTGCAATCAGAGAGAAAGAAACTCATTCTTGTATGTAAATAATTAAGTAGAAATCACTTGCTGCTCAGAGGTCATAATTGTTCATCTCAATAATCAATCATTCATTAGTTCTTCATTTGCTGAGTTTGGCATGAACAGTAAAAGAATGAAAATGAGGATTGTCAGAATTTTCAGTTCATTTCCTGCACCATAAAAAAGAAACTATGCATGCAATAGTAAACTAAAATAGGCATCATGTGTGTGTGTGCTTATTTATAATTATGTAATTAATTGATTGTTCTGTATGAAGTTGAGTATTGTGTAATTAATTGGTCTATAATGTTTTATACATTTGTGCATGCACATGTGTGATTCTCCAAAAAAGAGAATCGTTTCATGATGCCCTGCCTGGTTTTCTTTTTCTACAGATATTGTGTCACAAGATGAGTCAGCTACACTGAAAGTACTGTATGCCTTGTTTAAGAAACACAAGGACAAATAATCCCCTACAAGCCACAGCTACAGCCTTTGATTAAAATGACTTTGAAAATCATGGGATAAGCTTCAAATCCTCCTGGAGTGCAATTTTGTAATGATACAGTATATACATATTCTTGTGTGAAAACAGCTCATAGTCATCTAGTTTTAATAAAAATGAGTGAACACTGGATTTCTCAGCCCATTACACAGATTGGCTGTGGATAGTGACAGCATGGTGACCCCCCCCCCCCTCTCAATTTCTCCATCCCTTGTCTTCCCACACACCCTTTAATTGAATGAGTGCCCTTGAGGTTCTCACTCATTCTTATAGACAGACCTCCTTTTGTCATCGCTCTTCCTTTCAAATAAAGACCTTTCCATCAAAAGCTTGATGTGTGTCTTTTATTCATCCTGTTTTTGTCAAGAGTCTTTCCCACTGGCTTAACCCTTAGTTATTGACTGATAACAAACAAACAAACAAAAACTCCTTATATGGAAGTGCTGTCATTGTGTGTATATGGGAAGACCTCAAAAACTGTACATTTGGGTGTTTGAATACATCGGGTAGAACCAAAGTTATAATTATTTTTATCAAGTTTTACTGCTACCGGAATATAGGAATGAGATTGCAAAAATGTAGAACTCATAAAATGCTCATTTTATTATTATTATTATTATTATTATTATTATTATTATTTCTTGGTCATATAAAAAAACAGAAACAAACATTAAAAACATACTCTAACATTACAGTATTTGCCAAAATATACAGTACTTAAATGAAAAGACGATCGATATTACCTTGTTGTCATCTGTGAGTTTGTTTCTCCTGAAAGAAACTAACATACAGACTATTAGTGTGTAGACAGTGTTCATATCTTTCACACAGATTCTCAAACATACTGTATCTCGGAACAAAGGTTGCTGCAGACTCCTGCAAAAGGAGATGATTTGAACTCGCATAATGCAGATGGTGTAAGATTGGGGGAATGGGATGGGTATGAGAAGGAATTGTTCTGCTACTTTTTTTAAACTCGGTCCAAAATTCATCCACCACTTAATAATAATACTCAACTATGAATACTTTTTCCTCTATTGAGAGACCCATTTCCAACAACAAATGCACAACTTTCTTTCACAACTTTCTATTCACTATTGGAAGCTATGCCCTGTCAACAAACGCAAAGTGAGTTTCAATACTGTATATTTTGGCGCATACCATATTTGCCTACATGACCCATTTAATGTATTTGTTAATATTTATCTGGTCATGTTCATATTGTTGGTTTAATTCGTTCTTTCATTCATTTATCTTCTATACCGCTTAAGACTTTGGACATACAGTACACAATCCATCACAGGGCACACACTATGGGCAATTTGGGAACACCAGTTAATCTAACCTGCATGTCTTTGGACTGTGAGAGGAAGCCAGGCAACATGATGGGAATCGAACCCTCAGCCCTGGAGGTGTGAGGCCACAGTCCAAAGACATGCAGGTCTTTGGACTATGGTTGCAACTATGGTTGCACTTTGCTAAAGTGCAACCATAGTTGGTGTAAATATAATAAAATGTTGATTATAACACTCAATATTGATTTATTAAACAAGTGCCTATACATCTATAAGTAGTATTTAACCAAATAAATGCCTTTTACAAATGCCTGTAAAATATAGCCTGAGTTCAGCCTGTTCGCTTGCATTTGTAATGTTCTCTGAAACACTGTTACAGAGTTTAGGGGTGATGTAAAAATAACATCTTGCACCAGCTGAGCTAAACCATTAAAAATAACATGTAAAACACAGTTAAAGAAACAGGATGCCAGTACAAAACCACTAAATTACAGTAATTTGCCATGTGCAAAGTTACCATAAATACATCCTAAACTGTCAAACTAATTAACCTCCAGGGAAAAAAACAGATAATTACTATCATCTTCTCAGTACTGTTTACAGAAGAACTGACAATTAGAAATGATTTACAATTTTATTAGTAAATATTTTATCAATTATTATTGTTATGGTTGCAGACATATGACAGAATCAAGATTTAGAACTCATTATACCTAATATGTCTCACTGAATCATCTTGGATTATGGCACCATAGGTCATTAAATGATGGGATAGCACATAATGGATTTCTGGCTGAATTTTAGCCCTTATGGTCGATAATTTCTTGCAGAACATATCTGAGAAATCATTGTTGCTAAGGTTTGGAGGAATATGAAAATAAATATCCCAAACATTTGTTAAATAAGGACCTAATACTGTTGCAAGTTTGTAAATTTGGCTCTTCTGGCTGTAGTTCTTAACAGATTGCCTCCATGCTATCTGGAAGACCTCCAGTTTATTTTTCCACCATGTGATGTGAGATGTGTGTTCAAATTTCTTAGAAAATAAAATGTGTGAGAAATTCAGAAAGTAAGGGAGCTTAAATATGTGCTGAATTTGACAATACACAAATGGTTAAATGATATCAGGTCAATGTGCAAACACAGCTAATGCTATTGTGCAGAAAATAATGTTTTTTTTTTTTTTTGTAACATCTATAACATAGTTATTTAGAAAGCCAATATGTAAGTATTATCACCTTATTATCATCAGATTATCTAAATACATAACATTATAGAAGAATATTTGCATGTTTTTAAAGAAAGAAACATGTCAACCAGTTTTCAGATGGTAAAAATGTAGGCTTTTGGGTTTTGTATGAAAACAAAGGGGGGCAGGTGTGACAAAGTTACCAGAAAAACTCCACCTATGTTACTGTGCAAAAAAAATGGCATAAGAAAAAATGCTTTAAAATGAAAACATTTCTACATGAAAGAAACTTCAATAAACAGAACTAAAAAGTAATAAAATAAATAAAGTCAATACTTGGTGTAAAAACTTGTTACTTGAAAGTAATTGGTACAGATACAAATATATATACAGATTTGTGGAGTTTTATAAGTAAAGCAGCTGGAGGTTTTACTGAATGTCCTGGAGAATATGCCAGAATTCTTCTGGTAACTTTGTCGCAGTTGGTCCTTTTTATTTTCATACAAAATCCAGCCTGCATTATTATTATTATTATTATTATTATTATTAGCAGTAGTAGTAGTATTATCTACTATCTAGACAGGGGAGTACAGGAGCCTTGTGTTGGATTTTGTGACCTAGTGCAGATCAAATCACCTGAAACTCTAAGACCAAGGAGATGGTGATAGACTTTTGTAGGACTACAGTAGGTCAACGCTACTACTGGTCTCCATTGAGGGAGTTAACATCGAGGTGGTGAGGACATATAAATACCTAGGGCGATTGGTGGATGATAAACTGGACTAATCAGAGAATGCAGAACACCTATAAGTCAGATTTGGATGTTCTTCCTAAGTAAGATTATTTTAAAATCTGCAAGAAACTCATGCAGATGTTCAATGAATCAGTGGTGTCCAGTACCCTTTTCTATGCTGTAGTGTGTTGCGGAGGGAACCTAAAATGCAGAGATACCACTTGACTGAAACAATGTGGTTAGGAGGGCAGAATCTGTGGTAGGCTTTAGCACTCAGTGGGGCTGGTGCTGGAAAGAAGTACAGTGGATTGCAAGTAACTTGGTCTGCGAGCATTTTGTAAGACAAGCAAAATGTTTGTAATAAATTTTAACTTAATAAACAAGCGAGGGCTTGATATATAAGTAGTATACAGTACATGCTCTTTGCTTTCAGAGTACACAAACACTAACGGAAACACTGTTTTGTCGGCATTCATTTCAAAGGTAAAGATAGGTGTTGTACAGATTAAAGCAAACATGATAAACTACAGATAGTTTTTCAGGCTGATAACTCTAAATGAACTTCTCGTCTGCGGCAGAGGTAGGTTTTGGTCTCGCCCTCCTGGGACGGC
>JAQMYJ010000012.1:24632733-24644050 GCA_030014305.1 Clarias laeviceps
GGATTTTGCAAATGCACTCGACAATACTGTTCTTGCAAGAACTATTACAGAAAGGCCGACCTCTGTGTCTTAAAATAACAACTAACTGTTGTTTGTGTTGTTGTATACATCCTTTAACAGTTGTTATGCCCTTTTTTAAAACTAAATTGAATTATGGTAGCCATGTATAATATTATATTTCCTCCAAAGAAGGAAGAGAGACATATATTTTTCATGTTGAAGTTTGTATGCATATTTTTGGGCCCATCTGTAGGTGTACACAGTGGGGAAAATAATTATTTGATCCCCTGTAGATTTTAAAGTTTACCCACAAATAAATGAAGGGTTTATAATTGTTATCATAAATTTATTTTAAAGGATAGAGAAGGAATATCTCTCAAGAAATCCTAAAAAACAAATTAGATACTGTAAATGTTATAAATTAAGTTGCATTTCACTGAGTAAAATAAATATGTGATCCCCTACCAACCAAAAATAATTCTGTCTCCCACAGACTGCTTGTGTTTTCATGATCCAAACAGTGTGGCTGGAAAAAGAGATCTTTCTCACAAACTGCTGTTTTCTGCATCTGTTGTTTGCCTATAATTTTCTCTGCCTTATTAACAATCCTAGACAGTTTTATCCTATTCTTTACCCGAATAGACCGAACCAAGTAAAGATTTTGTAGTTTAAAAGGGTTTCAATTAACTTTTTTTATACTTGTAAAATATTTAGCTTCATTAGCATCTTAGATGCTTAAAATACTCCACAATTTCAACATATTGGTCATTAATTTTCACTTGAATCAAGGAACAAAATATTTTTATTGCTTATAATTTAATTGCTTTACTTGTATTTAAAGCAAGAACTGTTGGAACACCAGTTAGGAACTTCACCAATATATACGGTATGAAATATAAACTTTACAGTATATTCCCATATTTAGAATTCTAAGTCTAAATTTTATTACTATAAATGGCGAATAGTTTGTTTGGTATAACACAACCCTGTGGCATACCTGTATTTAAGGTAAGTTCATTGATAACATGTAGCAGTTCATTTCATTAATCATGAGTCTTCTTGAAAAGAGTTTGCCATATTGGGCAATAATTTCAAAAACTGTAAAAGAAACCCTACTTTATTAAAACTACAAAAACAGCATTGGGTAATAAAAATGCTTGATGTAAAGTGACGGTACCAAAGTGGCATGTTTAAATTGTGCATGAGCAAATGTAATGATGTCTCTGACTGAATATAGATGTGAATGTAGAGTAATGATTTCAAAGTGAGACTGCATTGTTCAGGTGTTTTATTACCCTTTTAGCTCTTCTAGTTAATTGTAATTCATGTTGTTGTGAATGATTTAAATTATTTGTGCTGGTCTATTCTTCTTAGCTTTCAGGATTTCTCAGTGCATATGAATTAATATGCATTTATTCTCTTCTGGTTAGCAGCACTCCATTCTATGGATCTATTTCTGCACCTATGATTGTGACAACTATACAGTCATTCTGCTTTTTGCACAGTACTAATTGTTATCATATGATAAAAAGCTACACCCATATTAGACCCATGTCAGACTTCAAATGCATTTCCGTAATACTAAAAGAAAGGTTTGAAATAGATTTTGTTGGTTTTGAAATGAAGCCTACTGAAAAATCAAGCACACTGAGAAAAAAAAATCTCACAGTTGATAAATCCTTGTTTTTTTTATTTTACATTTTAATATAAAAATGAATAAGATTAATTTTTAACTGAAAATCATGCTTGTTTTTTGGGCTGTCTCTATAAGACATCTCATAGAAGAATATGCCTTCTAATTCAATGTTATTTGTTAAGTGATTTATTTTTTAGAACAAATAGTGGATACTTGAAAACTGTAAAACATATGTAAATATGTAATTAAGTAACAACAATAAGCAATTGTTGTTGTTGTTCAAAGTAGGTGTAGGTCAGCTGTTCTGGATCAGTTCTGTCAAGTGCATTTACAAAAAGCATGAAGTACAATGATGAAACTTACCTCTGCAGCAGAGGAGAAGTTCATTTAGAGTTAGCATCAGAAATCACGAATTAACAAGACCTCAGCTGTTATGAAGGCTTTTATGACAGAGCATAATTAGAGCCATAAGAAATCTACTTGTTAGTGAGACTAATCAGAAGGAAAAAACACTTAACTTTGATATGGGGCATAAATATTGGAATTTGGATCGAAGGGAAAAAAGTCATTGACTCTATTCCAGAGTGATGGGTGCATCAGGGTAAAAAGGGAAGCACATGAAGTGATGCACCCTGACATGAAGTGGTATGTGGTAGTGGTACTGTATGACCTGGTGCTGCTTGAGTTGGTCAGGTCTAGGCTTAGCAAGGTTTTGTGGCAGAAGTTGGCTGAATGGACTAAATGACCATGTTATCACATCTATGCAGTTTTTCTTTTCCTGATGGCACAGGCACATTACGGAATTCAAATTGTGAAAGTGTGGAGCATGAGGAATCATTTTCACATAAGTACTGGCCACCACTGTGCACAATAATCAAAGCTAAAGGAAGTCAATGAAATCTTTAAGTGTGCAACTTTTTTAGCCTTGCAGTGTGTGTTTGTGTGCATCTGTATTTATTTAGTTTGCATTTTACAATCAGTTATTTTTTATTTGTTGATGTGACAACTATTGAAGTGATTTAAATATCTGACACATACTGTTGAAAAACAATTATTTCTGAATGTAGTGTCAACAGTACACAAATCTGACTTATATTTTCAATACCACAGTTTTAATGTATACATGCAGTAAGACTGAAAACTTGTATAATTTTTATAACTTGTTATAACATACTGTAATACCATGTGCAATTTTAAGATCATTTTAAATACAGTACCTCCTATATTTTCCAATTCATTAGTCAAACCCTTTAAACATTATACCTGCTGCAATAAAAAAATAAAAAAATATATATATCATAAATTAAGTTATTGTAGGAAGAGATTTAACAGTTTTTGGTGACAGTAGTCTCAGAAAAGCTGGCTGTTCTTGGCACATCGACAACTGTCAGAAGAATGCCCAGACAAACCAAAGTGTGCAGACAAAGCATGTAGATGTATGATTCTTGCTGGACATCCCAGGTGCAATGAGGCTAAATCTAGATCTGCAGCAATGTCCTAATTCCAGAACACGACTGCGGATATGACAGTCTGTCTTAGTCTTAATGATGTTTCACAACCCCAAGAGTCATGAGGGCTCACAGGGGCAGTGGGAGGATTTCCAAATGGATCAGATGATACTGTCAATATGATCAAAACAGGAGAGTCACAGACAAGAGTGGCTTTGAAGTATTGACCGTATGACCCCTTAGTAATGAGGCACACTAACATTCTAACAAGATAAAGACATTTGTGAAGAGAAACAGAATATGTCTCTTCTCTAGGACACATGTATTTTCGATAATTTTATCAGTGTAAAAATTCCCACGTAAAAGTCAGTTCTCCCTGATAATACAACATCTACTAAATGAGAAGGATGAAACCAACCAAATGCACCTTTTGAAACTGCTGGTCATGTTGCATCACAGAGTGGCATAACACATTCTCCCACAAACATGATCTTACAGATGTACACGATGGACTACCATATCACTATGATTGAAATGTAATAGGTAGTATGCCATCCCCATGCTCCCTTGGCTCCTGGACATGAAAGGCTATGGCATCATCAGGATTCAAACTCACAATTTCCATAGACTTTAAGGTGATTGCTTTTCTGTTGTGCTACTCAACAACATGAGCTACTTCAATATGTATTAAGATGAGCATGCTGCTGCAAATTCATAGCTGATGTATGCTTTAGATTGAATTTAAGAAAAAAACTGAGTCACACATTTGTAGCAAGAAACACAGCTGGAAAGATAGATCTTTATTTTTCCCATTAGTAACAGTACAAAGTATACAATCGCAAGTACAGTTAAAATAGAGACTGTACAGTCTACCTAACAGCAAAACACAGGTGCACAGATGTGTGCAGAAGGTTGCCTGCACATTCGTGGGTAGGTGTGGGTATGCATGTGGAACATCACACAACCTTCTTTAAGGTACCAGTAGCTACACTGCTGCTGCGTACAAGTATAAAGTTACTAAGGCAACATTTGCCAAGACAGGTTGTCTTGAAAAAAATTAAAAATAAATAAATTTTAAAAAATAATGCGAGACTGGTCCCTCTTTGTGGTAAACCAATGACATTAATTTATTTAATATTAATTTATTAATATCAGTTTAATGACTTGTTTACTCCCTTAATAATCCTGACATTTGGTGAATTCCAATCCGAACACTTAATGATGTTTATAGATTGAATCAGCCTAGCAGTCTGTGTACTAGACCACAATGAATTATAAATTGCCTCCCATCTCCAATTAAATTCCCATCGCCTACCTTGTTCCTTTTATCTGCCATTGTTCATTCTTTGTCTGTCTTCCTCCTGAATACTCAGCCAGCTAATCATTGCAGTGAATGTTAAGGTACAGTATAATACGAGATGATACTGTTCCACTGTAGAAATCAAGTAATAGGATTTTAGCCATATTGGGCATTTTTAAGTGTATTTACCATAATTACAGGCTGCAGGATTACAATCATTACCTAATCAGTCACACATTTCCCATGAGACTTGTTATTTCTTTTCACATAATGTTGCAGTGCATGCTGCATTCATGTTCATTTTACAACTCCAACTTATTAATAAAACATCAAAAATGATGAGGCAGTACTAAATACACATACTGATGGATTCACTGGTTAAACTTTGATTGCAAATGGAAGCTGCTACTTTAACTCCTTAAGTCATTTCCTAGTCTTAAATAATGTAAAAAAAATCTACATAAAAATAAAGTTTAATAACTGAAAGCATTACCTGCTTTCAGGTGACCTCCATCAGATGTTTTACATAGCTATTCTAACAATTTGAACAAAGTAAACACAATTGACTGAACCTACAGTACATGACGCTGACATTTACAGTATGATCACACCTGTTTACATGTTATGGAATGGTAAACATCTTTGCTGTCCAGGAACTGAAAATCTCTCAAATGTCTGTTAGCTGGCTTTATCACAATTAAATATTACTTTAAAAAAAGAAAACACTGCACCTATGATGAAGTACAATACAGTATGTACATGTACCATGTTCAGTCTTCAGTAAGCTGCTTTGGCAGAAATGGTATTGTTTCAGTGGCTTCTCTTAGGGCTTTCCTCATAATATTTCCTACTGTAAATAAAAAATAAATAAATAATGTAAAAAATAAAAAAAGCTTGTTCCAATCAGGATTAAGTCATAAACAATGTGTCAACAATATAAATAAATCTATATTAAACCTAGAGGTGTTCATTAGAGCTTCCTGAAGTTCAGTTCAGTTCATGTGATCATCATCATTGCTTTTCCCTTCAATCCAGTCTATGATAAAGTTCCTTTAATTACCTGATTTTATAACAGAGCCAAGTGTGCCAGTGATTCTACTGTTTCTCTGTGTGATTCTGATGGGAAATCCATACAGAAGAACAGATGATTAGACATGGTTGTGCTTGAAGAGCGACAGCTGGAAGGGGATGCATGCCTGAACAAGCATTCACTAACAACAGGGTTATTCTCCAAGGACTGAGGCACAAACTTTATTTTCCTCCAAGCGTTCTTCTCAGATGTTTTCCCATCATCAGGCATCTCTGAAAAAAGGGAAAGAGTACAGAGTCAGTGAGATTAAAGGACAAACATGCACTCCACTGTATCCAAGTCTGGCAAAACTATGAGCATTTTTAAATTTAACCGTCTATAAACTCCCAGGGGTTCAGATGTGCGGTTTACATAATTTACATATTTGGTTTGCTGTAGTTCCTGGATAATTCGTAGAGTTTACTAAACAATATGCTGTGGGTTTACCATGATTTTCTTTATCTATAGTTAAGAACTTCACTTAAGAACATTAAATTGGTAGCAAATGGAATCCCTATTCCTTCTTCTCCTCCTCCTTCTAATATGTCATTTATAGATTTATCCAGGTACTGCTAACAATCCCTTCTAAAAGCAAAATACTTCCTAAGGGGTATTATCTAAATAGTTCCAGTGAGTTTCTTATGAAAAAATGCTGAACCATATGAATACCTCAGGGCAATTCGCATTAGTGGACTGTAAGGAAGCATCTATCGGCACAGTAGAACATCATTCACATGTAACTTGTCACAACTAACAAAATAAATATGAAATTGCAACAGTTACACCATAACACAATTCACAAACATTTTAGCATTAATAATTTTTTTGTCAGGGCAGCATGGTGGCGTAGTGGTTAGCTACTGTGGTCTTGTATCTCCAGACTCAAGGTGCGATTTACACCACAGGTGTGTGAGTGTTTGCATGTTCTCCCAGGGCCTAGTGGGTTTCCTCCAACAGTCCAACTTCAAAGACATGCAGATTGGTGTTAAAATTGCCCATAGTGTGTGTGTGTGTGTGTGTGTGTGTGTGTGTGTGTGTGTGTGTGTGTGCATGCCCTGCGATGGATTGGCACTCTGTCCAGGTTGTATCCTGACTACAGGCCCCCCCTGCAATCCTGTACGGGACAAGCAGTATAGAAGATGAAGAAGATGATCATTTTTTATCATTATTTTATTTGTGCTTTCAGATCAAGAGTAATCAACTTCACAGGCATAACCCTTTCCCAAAATGTTCAAACACAACATGAATATATTAGAAAATAAACTTCTTTGTATTATAACCTCAGGCTGATGGAACTTTAGTTATAAGAAAAATGGCATAGTATTCAGAAGATTTAAGGAGCAGTCTTATTTTTAGTTGAAGGTGTTTTCTGTTTCCTTTTTAACTTTACATACAATATGCCAAGCACACTTTAAAAATAGAATGATTTTTGTTTACTTCAGTTTACTGTACTTCACAGCATGACCAAAAATAATTAAAGTACATTTAAAAATGGCATTTTAATGTAAACAAATAGAGTAGTGATTTAAAAAAAAAACCTGTAATTTCTCATTTGTAACATACTTTTATACTGTGTGATTGTGTAAGACCTTGGCTAAAAAAAAACTTTTATATGGTTTTATAATCTTGGATCATATAACCTCAGTCAATCCCACAAACCTTTAGAGATCTTACTGTGTCCCATTTAATTTATAATCATTAAATTCCCCTATTACTCTTTCATTCCACAGTCTATCTTATGTGCAAATCTCTTGGCATCTGCTCACTGCACTAAAGTCCCACCTTTTCTGTATATCCATTTTTCTTTGCGCATATACTCTTTCTAGTAAGTTTTTTTTCACGTACTTTAACTATATGAGTCTTTTGGAGGATGGAACCTAATCTTATTAAATGAAAATGGATATCTGTAAGTTCATGCATACAAAAGAGGGCAGTTGATGCTTATCTATGAAAAAGTTCAACTGCTTTGCGACATAATATAAGCATCAGTCAGAAAAGAAGTGTAAGTAAATGACTGACAGTGTGGTTTCATGCGTTTTACGGCAGCACTAATATAAATTGGTTCCCAGACAGATCTCAGTCAAGAAGGAGAGTGCTTAAGCATAAATTTGCTAAGCATTATTGTAGGCAGCTGAAGTACACTCAATCTGACCCTCAAGTCACGTCCCTGGAAACATTACCATTTTTAAATTAAATGAGATTATGATTATCAGTTACAGCATACTGTAGGGATATGTTTTATTATTCAATTAACTACTTATGGCAGACTGTCAGAAAAAGGGTAATCAAATAAACCATTACTTGTTGCTGTGGCTGTATACTTAATGAACACTTTTAAAGGTTTACTCTAAAATGTATTTATGGTTCTTATGATCCTAATTATATATGTTAAATATTTTTAGAGGTCAACTATATTCACATTTAAAGCTGAAATACACTTATTAAAAGAAGAAAAGATACCATACTTCCCGAACAAAAAGAAAATCCCCAGTTATATAATAATTTCAGTAGGAACAGTTGCAAAAATTCCAAGAATCGCATGAACACTTGCACACATGAACAAGATGGTAAGTGAAGCTTACTTAATGCCATGTAAAATTGTTATGCGCAATAAGCCATGTTACATTATGTCCTAGGCATCATAATATCTTTGATAGTTAGGTAATAAACAAATTATTATAAATTATAAAACAATTATTTTAAAACATCAGTTATTGTGCTTCCATGAGATTCATTCAACACACTGTGTGACTGAAAAGTCAGCATGCTGTACTACTTTTAGTATATATTGTTCTTACATTCAATACAATGCATGGACTGTGTATGTGATGAATAATTCATAACGGCTGTCTTTGTCAGTTATGATGTTTCTGCTGGATAAGACCTTAACCCTGGCCTAATAATATTATATCATGCTTTTGTGTCAGCATGTAGGAAGATATTTTTACTATGCAGTTTTAAGTAATTTTTTTTCTTTGGCTTTGCCCTTTTTATCCTGCAAGTCATCACATTGGATCATTTGATCCGCAAGACCTGGCATGGGTTTTACGCAAGATGCCATTCCTGTCACAATCCTCTCTTTTGCACTATAAAAAAATGTGCTCCCTTTTTTTCTAACCAGGTTTGTGTGTGCAGTGGCTGTGTTGTATGGGCATAGGTTTAAGGGTCTTGTCCAAGGATCCAACAGTGGCGAACTGGTGGTGGCAAGGCTCGACCACCTGATCCTCCAATCAGGAACCAATACCCTCATCTGACTGAGCCACCACTGCCCTCAATTTATAGTGTATATACAGTATTCATACCTATTAAATAGTATTTATATTTTAAATTATACATTTTTTATAATTATAATTAATAACAAGAATCATTATCACTAATCATTGCTTTTATTTGACCCTGAAATCTGAAATAAAACTGAAATAAATTACAATACCATCAATATTTAAGTTAATTTATAGCATACTCTGATATTCTGTAGTCTCATTTTGAGTGTGAAATCTTTTCCAAGTCAGCCAAGAAGTTTTTTGTAAAGGTCATGACATCAAAATCTACAGACGATCATGATAATTTTCCCAACAGGAGGAAAAGATGCATTGCACAGCTACTGATATAATTGTGTCCAGAAGGAGCACTCCCACTGCCTCGTTCTGTCTGTTTTCATTTATGGTGTATTTTTAGCTAAAATGATGGCATTCCCCAAGTTCTGACTGCCCCAACTACTACAGCGCAGCCAGATAGAGTTTCCTCAGCTTAGTGCAGAATCCCAGTGGGATCTTAGATGTCTGTAACTTAAGCCAGACCATTTGGCATTTTGTCTTCAGTTGGGATGCAAAAGTTAACATGCATGCCCTGCAATGGTCTGTAGAGACACTGCCAAGGCCTACAGCCCAACTGCTCTTCTGTTGGCTTTCTATCTTATTTACTAAGCAACATATGCAAAATCCTGTTTAATCAACATCAAAGTGATTCTTTGTGTTTAGACATTATTTATTGCTACCATCCTAGACCCAGTGTAATGCCTGTATAATTTATATTACCTGCAATGGTGCAGAATGTCACCTTCACCATGATCTAGTTCATGACGATAAGTCCACCCATTAAATGCCTTTTTCTTTTTATTGTATTATTTTCCATAAATGGGGTCATCAATGACATAATCTTCCCTATAGCAATGACCGTTGCAGTGACAGTCATAGGTCATTGTGGCCAATCATTTCTTAGTAATGACAACTTGAATGGATGGATCAATATACCGTCCTCCTCTTAAGGTCTCTGACTTAACCTTGACTTTACAGCACCAGTGATGGATGGTGTGTTTGTGGCAAATAACACATAAAGCATGACTTTGACTCACAACAGAAAGCCATGCAGCAGAGTATTTTTTTTGCTACAAGTATTCTGTCACCCAGAGATAAAATAATCTCTTTTCCTTCCATTCCATCTTGGTGTGTATTTACTGTATACTGTATTACAAGCATTTTTAGAAGAATGCCCCAGAGTGTTCACTACAGTCAGTTTCCCCTCTTTAGCATCACTGGCTTGGCTGAAGGCAAATAATGCTGACATGGTGAGCCTAGCTGACAGTTTCAGACCCTGGTACAGAGTCGAATCTGGCCTAAACACAGCAGTCTAAACAGCTTGCTAGTCACAAACATTCAGTAACAACTCACAAGCACAACAAGATGCTGAGAAAGCCTTAGCTAGTGCAATGGGAATTTTCACCTCTAACTTAAATACATCCTAAAATCACCTGTGTCAAGAATTCATTTGCATGCCTTTTTGTGCTGATTAAATCACCATTTAGGACATTTTTGAGCTAAATAACATGAATGATTGATAACAGTAATTCAAAGACGTGTGTAGCATGTTGCAAGCAATATGGTGTGGCTTTCTAAAAATAAAGACCAGACAAAATACTTATTTGTTTAAAGCCAGACTTTGACTGATGTAATATGGAACAGTCATTTGTCCAGGAATTGCATGAAACATAAAAAAAAAGATTCTAACAAATATAAATCTAGAATATGTGCAAATTCAAGTAATATTTCTCTTAGTATATTAGTATATATTAAAAAATATATAAAAGTAATTGTCTATTGTATCTTGTAGACCTTTTACTTATTTCATGCTTGTCACTGGTTAATGACATTTTCTTTAATATAATAATTTCACAATGACAAATATTTGAATTCCATAATTTAAAATATTGCAGTTTACAGATTTATTGTTGTTGCAATTAATTACATCACTAAATAAATACTTGACTCCATTTAAATTCATAAACAGTTTTTCAACTAGTACTGTAAATATAATTTTTTGAGAATTTACTATAGTCAACAATAGGAGGAAACACAAACTGACCTTCTTAAACCTTGTTTTCTCAGTTCTTGCAGTCAGTAAGTCAGGAGAAGTGAATATGGGGAGTGAGATAACAAGCCCAAGAGACAGAGGATGAGCCACATGACATTAAACCAAATAGACTTTGTCCTCATTATCTATAATAATTTAAGGTTTTCTGAAATTGTGTGAACTTTCCCATGTCTCTATCCCTTATCTCTCTCTTTGTTATACTGTATGTCATATGTCCATAAAACAACCCCCTTGCTGTGCATTCCTTATAGGATAATACTTCCTATGGCTTGCTGGAATCCTTTTGTCTAATTGGAACATGTCAATGTGGTTCCTATCATCTGTCTATCTCTGAGTCTTCATATGACTAATTCTCTTTGTTCTATCTGGAACATGCTACAGTGGGGCAAAAAAGTATTTAGTCAGCCACCAATTGTGCTCCCACTTAAAAAGATGAGAGAGGCCTGTAATTTTCATCATAGGTAAACCTCAACTATGAGAGACAAAATAAGAAA
>JAQMYJ010000012.1:24667352-24693273 GCA_030014305.1 Clarias laeviceps
TTCTACAAACTCATAAATACCAAAAAGTTCTAAATACTCATCAAGGTCTATTAATTTGAACTAATTGTAATTATTTAGGATAACAGTACTCAATATGTTTAATTACTTTGAGCATTAGGGTTTAGTGTAGTGTAAGTTGTGAACAGTCTCTGAACATTAGGAGAGGACAGTACCAGGGTGACATGGAACTGGAATTGTGATTTCCAAGATAAAAATTCTTCCAGAGATTCACTGAAGATTTTGTCCAAATAGACAAATGTAAAACAGTTCAGAATGGTTCGCACATAGGACCTCATTAATGAACCACTGGAGGACCATGGAAGCATTCATCAGGCCAAAGAGCATAACCAAATATTCACAGTGCCCAAACAGCTTAAAGAATGCATTCTTCCACTTATCTCCTGCCCTCATGTGGATTAAATTATACACACTGCATGAATCTAATTTATTAGTGGGGAGCTGCACCCATGAGTGAGCTGATTGCACAATTAAAGGGACGATGAGGGGGTAACATCTGGATTCTCTATTTAAAACAAATCCTTGTTAATGACCTAGTAGTCTTGGGGCATTTGCTCAAAGCTGCTTGGTCAGTGGGAATGGGAACTGGAACTCAAATATCATTAAGGCAGCTTTGGAAGAATTGCGCACCCACAACAGAACTGATTTGTGTGAACTAGTGGAACTAGAATCACTTCAGTAAACGTACCATCTAAACCAGAGTCATGGAGTCTTCCACTTTTGCATTTTGGTCCTGTTCCCAGGCATGTGTGGTAGTGAAAAAAGACCAGGGACATCACAGATCCAACACCCTGGAATGACCCATGTCTTTCAGTTTAAAGCAAGCCCAGCATGAATGTCAGTGGCCAGCTTGGCCACAATTCAATCACCTCTTCCCTTCTTTTCATGTCTCCTTACCCTGACAGAGGAGCACAGCAGCACCTAATTGCATGGGTTCCTTTTTCAGTATAAGGCTCGGGTGTGGCCAATCTCATCTCAACCACCAGCAATTCCTGAATTTGACTTGTCAGCCAATTAGTGATCTGATTCATGGCTTAACCCAGAGGCAGTAGTGATTTGATATAGAAGCAGCACCTGTATTTGTCCTATGCACTGCAATATATTCTGCATCTCTAAGAATAGAGTAGCCAGTGCCTAATGGTGTTTTCCAATGGCGGTGGCTTGACCTGCCACAATTTCTTCCATTCTCTCCAAATTTGCTAACATGCTACTATGGAGTTCAAAGCCTAAATAGAACCGCTGATTGAGGCCCGTTTGTCCTGAAGAGGACAATGAGGGGAAATTAGAAACAGTTGTGACCTGGGGGGTTGGATGAGATGGTGTGAAGCATGCTTGTGCTTTTGTGACGGTGAAACCAAAGGCAGAGCATCTATGCAGGTGGAATGAGGTGGTCCTTAGATAGGGAACGGTATTGTCACTAACCTTGTGGGCTTCGTGTGAAATAAAATATTTGCATCAGTTAGGCTTCCCCTCTAAACAAAAATGTCTTCTTGAAATGTCAGTATTTAAACTACAGTAAATGCTCTCTTAATAGAGCCTTTCCTCAAAGTACAATCTCTACTACAAATGACAAATATTTAAAATAAATCTCAGTACAATCTTCCAGCTTAATTTCCATACAGCATCTCATACACATGGAACAGAAATTATGTCTGCACGCAGAAAGGTGCACAAGAATAGTGCATGGCCAGGTGTCATGTGTTTTCTCTGATTACCTGCCTGAGGGTATTGCTTGGCAACCAACCTTATAAAAGCCCTTTTAGCTGGGCTTGAGGCTTCCTCAGAAGGCATCTTTGGCAATACACAAATTCTATCCAGTGTGAAATACGCTGATGAAATTTTTAAAAACATACTCTTAAATTGCACTGGTAAAGATCTAATTTCAATTTGAGTTCATGTAATAAGACCATTTCTCTTCAAAAACTTAACATGACTGTATAATTCAGATAATGTGTTTATATTATATGATTTAGCATATCAAACTGAATAATCATCATTAGTGCTATAATTTCACTTGCTTTCTATAGTGATTATGGAGAAGAGGAACCAAACTCTACCACTGGGTAAACAAGTAGGCCTATGACCAATATGCTCCAGTAGGGATGAGGACAATAACAAAAGGACAAAGACAGGTTTTTAAGTTGCACACTGTAGAGCTTACATGCAAACCAATAGTCTGTGATAAATGTTAATAAACCTTATTTTTCCAGAAAATTTTAGAATTCTCATATAACTGCGAACTCATAGAACAAAAAGAAAAAACATATAGGCCTACTGTAGCATATCCATACTCAAACACCAACTCGAAGCATTTTGCACTTTCTTTTTCTGCATTTTTTTTTTTTATATATGTGAGAAAAATATGGTACTCTCTGGACAAATAACATCTAGTAGCCAAAATAATTACAGTGGATAACTGAATTAAAGCCAAACAAGCATGCATAGACTCTTGGGGCCTACAATTTCTCCCTAACAGCACTCTAAAGATTAAGGCTTGATGCAAACACCCAGTTAATGTTTCCCAAGCTCATTTTTCCTTTTGCAGTTTGTGAGCCTGTGCCTGTACATATGCTGTAAGAGAAAACACATATGAAAACATCTTCCTTTAACATAAGTTAAATTAAAGATTTTTCTTTCTTTTTACCTTTCTTAAGCACATAGTGTTAATTTGACACGTTCTTCTATAGATCGTTTAGCATGCAATAAGGTTAGAATGAATATTTCATTCTCAAAATGTCTTTAAAAATGCTGATTAGGTTTGTTACTATCTCTTATACTGTCACTGACTGGTGTATGAGTTATACATATTTGACCCATTTCCTCTGCAGTATACAGTACCACTAAAGAAAGTAAAATATTCAACAGTCATGTACTTGAACATCACAGTTTCCTAGGGATTGAAATATGACAAGCCTTCTTTGCCTAAAATGCACTTTGAATACCTTCTCTGAAAGACAGGAAGGTCTCTTTTACCTGCTCACATCATTAACAGTTAATAAATATGTAAATGAGCTCATAGTAGTATTATTATCAATCCACATAGGTCGATCCTACAGTACAATGACCAGTGGCAGTTCTAGCATATATGGTACCCTGGAGGTATTGTCTCTTCAGCATCTGGCAAAAAAAGACCATTCTGCTTTAATTTTGCTCCGGTGTGCCAGACATGCAACTGAATTTGCATTGCAGTACAACATAATGAGCCTGACACATTTTACATATTATATTTGTTGCACAATTAAATATACATCATCCACAAGCATACAAACAACATCACCATTTCTGAGTATAGGCACCACAAAAGACACACACAGAATGAATCACAAAAGGTAAAAAAATATATATATAATTTACAAGTCTATTTTATTGCATGCAAAATATTACATTTGTAAAGAGTTAACATACAGTAGCTGCATACCTTTATCTTTTGCTTGTTACTCCTAAACTGGGCATCTGATGGCTTTGATCTTTTCTTTCTTTCTTTTTTTTCATAAGCATCCATATAATACCCATCCCTCAACACCTTTAACTAAGGGTCAGGACTAAAGTACACCTTGGTGGCATGCAGAATGGTTTTATATTATTTTTACTGATTTTGCAGAGGCCAAAAAAAAAGTCAATATGTCTATGAAACTATTATATTTTTATCATATATTTACAGTACCATGAATGAACTGTGGTTTATTTGGTTGCATTTTATAGTATAACTGAATTTACCAACTGAATTGTTGTACAAAGTTAGAGATTCATGAGTTTGTAAGAAATTAAAAACAAGGTACCTGTATGCCTGCCCTATAAATATTAGGTATATCAGGGAAGTATATTATTTGAAAGTAGAATTGGCATCTTGATCATCTAAAACATTAATACCATACCCATTAATGTATTACATGCTAATTCACATAACTGCCCTATTATTATTTTTATATGCTACTGACAATTAAACACTTTTATTTATTTAAGTGCAATTCTGCAAAGCAATGTTTTCAAAAAGATTCACACCCTTACAGTTCATATATGTAACACCTGTCTGAAGATAATAACAGCGCAGAGTCTCAGACTTTCTGAGCTTGGAACTTGATACACTCCTCCATGCAGAAAATTGTAAGCTTCCTTAAATTCTTAGGCTTGGGCATGTGGGTTTTGTGCTTAATTTAGTTTGTAATAGGGTTTAAATCCAGAGACTGAGATGGTTATTGGAAAGCATTGATTTTTGTGTTTGTTTAATAATTTCTGAGTTGATTTGCAGGTATGTTTGTCTTATGTACTTATTAAAAGCATCTGCGGCCAGGTCTGGACCTTAGAGACAACCGGAAGTTTGGGCTGAAATATCCATCAACTAATTTATATCAATCTGTAGAAGACCCCTGAACTACGAAATGCAAAAGAGCCGTCAGCCTCACTGCTCCACCTTCATATTTTACATGTATCATGGGAAGCATGTATCAGGCGCTTCCCTTGGTGGTGAACATAAAATTTTTTGGACTCAAATAACCACAAAATGTGCTGCCAATCAAGTTTGTGTTATTAGAGGTTGAACTTTTGAGAGGCAAACACTTAGGAATGCCTTTTTTACGGTGTTTCTAATCAAATTGCTGTTATTTGAAAGTTGACAACTACAATAATCCAAACTATAAAACAGCTAATATTTAAAACAGCTATTTTTGCACTTGTTCCACTCTCCTTCAACATCCTCCTCAGTGTGTGGGGGAACTGTGTGCTCATGGCTCCAATGCCTGGTGAATTCCCTTGTGAAACCTCTTGTTATGACCCAAATTGTGCTAAATAGCATTTTAACTGCTTAGGTACTGTAGGTTTTAAACTGATCACTTGTTTTCCCCTTGGTATTGGATAACAAAGGGTTACACAGACTAGAGACAGTTTTACATTCAGCTCTAGGCCTCATAGAAATGATAGGTCTACAGTCTGCTTCTATGACATTTCCCTTAAAAAAACATTTTAGATGTCTAGTAGTTTAACTTATTTAATATTGTACTAAAGCCCTCTTCATAATCCTCCAGATATTGTGAATAAAATTGTCACAAGACATTTATGACATGCCCGAAGCAAAAACATTGTGTACATCTGTTCCGCTGAATTTAATGTTGACATCAATCTGAGAAAATAGCCCAAAAGAGCAGTCCTAATTTAAATAACCAGAAAGAATTTGCTTCCATTTTGTCTGATAAAGTTCCCCAAAAAATCGATTAGAGAGGCAAGAGTCACAATAGGGTTGCTATACCAAAATTTTTTATATTAAATAATATTAGCCCGAAACTTATGATACCGTACTGCATGTCTGTCCAATTCATTTGATTCTTACATTAAAATCCCTGGCAGAATATTACTGACAGGAAACAATTAGCGATTCTAAAAGCTACCATGACTCTTAAGCTAGTAGGAGGTTTCCAGTAATGCAGTCTCTCTAAATGCTGCTTTAGAACAAATCGAAAGATCAGTGGATAATGGTAATGCACTCTCACCCCAAATTGTCACAAATTTCCATATAATGGAAATTGTCACAAAAAATACTAAGAAACAACCAAATTGATCTTAAATAACACAATACTTTGCAAAACAAAGTCACTATTTCAGTCAAACTATTGGGCTGCATCAAGCAAAGAATACAACTAAGGACTTGAAAATTTAAATTACTCAAACTGGGTTAAGAACCCACAAAATCATGAATGAAGATCATTCAAATTGAATGACCAGGTTTCTTCCCTGATGGCGCAGGTATATTTCAGGACTCAAATTGTGAATGAGTGGCTCTCCGGGCGTGAGGAATCAGTGTCACACATGAACTGGCCACCACATCGGTCAGAATCAAAGCTAAAGGTTAAAGTGTGCACTTGTTTTTTTTTTTTGGCCAGGCAGTGTATTTAACCATGTAAAAAGAACATATGAGAAGGTATAAATGTCCAAACGTTTAAAGTCCAAACGTATTTAATCCAAAAAAAGTAATTTAAAAAATGTCCTATTCATGCTTTTCTCCAATCAAGGCAATTTGAAGGTAATTTCAATAAATGTAACATAATGCTTTTTTGAAACATTAAAAAAAAGCATTATGTTACATTAAACAGCTGTAACATTAAAACCACCAAAACAGCTCTGGCCCCTCGAGGCATGACTTCACAAGATAATCAATGTTCATTTAATGTGGTGTTATTTTTATGGCTGATCAGTGTACACTGATAAATGCCAAATAAAAGGTGTATACTCTAATATTTCACTGTATTGCCTTTAGCATTGATTACAGCACACATCTGCATCCTTTCAACAACCTTACACAATGCCACATTTATTTTCATCCAGAATGTGTGTAACTGCTCTTACTTTCACTAATAAACATAACTGTGATTTGTACAATGCAACAATGGAACATCATCTGGATCATGCAAGATTTTCTTTTCCCAAACACATTTCTTCTTCACATTTGACAAGTCACCAATATCCTTCCAGGTTTTAATAATTCATTGGACAACTGTTAACCCAATTTCAGTCAGTTAGCAATTTTCTTAGTTTTTTTTTTTTTTTTTTTGCTTGATGCAGGCCATGATTGTTTAAGAAATTAGAAGTATTACATGGGGTTAAATGAATTGCTTCCAGTTGAAATGTATTAATCACTGCAGTAATTATCCATTCAATGGCTATTAAGTATTTGCTTATTTAATTCAAATGGATTTTGGCCAGATAATGTATAAGACTCTGTCAGTCACTGAGATTGAAGAGGAACTATTGGGTTATGTTCAGAACTAGCACATGGTCCACAGAAATATAATGAATGCTAAAGAATAATTCAGGGTGATCTATGATGTCTTGTAATGTATGCACAGTATGTATTAATTAAGGACATAATTATAGTCCTGTGGAATAACAATGGCTCCTCTGGTCAGAGATTTATTCAATTACCTGAAGCAAGCATCCACCATAAAATTGTACAATGAATGTGTACCCTTAAAAATGGTTATGTTTAATTAAATCCTAGTTTTTGCTTTATGTATAACCCTTCACAGTGTCAAATTAGGAGGGTGAGTGTTTCAGGTGATGTGTTTTCCACCCACGGATTCAGAATCATGGCCAGTACACTGAGGAGAACGCAGAGAGTCCACAAGAAGTACAATTAAAATAGAATAAATTAAACAGCAGTCAGAAAGACTCTTCAACCATCTGAAATAAAGGCACAAGGGGAAAACATCCTCCTAAGATCACACCCAGCAGGTCAGAGCACACTCTGCTTTTTGGAATATTTGTCTGGAAACTTAGCCTCACAGTGCTCTGGCTGAAAAACTGCAATCGCCGTAGTATTCCAAAGAACTGCGCCAATTCAAACGATGGATGTGGAAACCGTCTGCTATAGTGATGGCATTTCACTTTTATTGGTTGTTCATCCCCCCCACACACACTCAGAAAACTAATAAAATACTTAAAATGTCCCACACTTCTCATATAAAATAAATGTTATGCAGAACTGGGATTCCCCAGACGGACAACCAAACAACACTTAAGCACAGATCAGATTTACCTTCCTTTGAAAATAACTATAGGATAAACATATATGCTTTACTTCTACACTTCTTTACCTCTACTTTTTTGAGTAGTGACAAAGTAGTCTAAATGTTCTGCATGTAATATCCTTCTTCATTTTTTTATTTTGCATGTTACCTTGAATCTTTTTTTATTCTTTTTTCCTTAGACTTACAGCATTTTGGTATTATCATTTTGTATCTCTCAGTGAAGGTTTCCTGGAAATCCATTTACAAATCTAATAATGCTGTAGAAGTATTGAGCAAGGAAAGAATGCTCGGAATGTAGAAGAGTAGACTGTACCTTTATCCAATGTATCTAACTTACAGTGAATGGATGCAACTGAATAGATACAGACACGTGTACCATTGAACTACCTTCAATGACTCATGAGGAATCCCTGCCAGTCTGCATGTAGATGTCAATCACACAATGGTCTCCTCTCTCTCTCTCTCTCTCTCTCTCTCTTTCTCTCTCACTCACTGTGTGTGTGTCTGTGTGTGTGTGTGTCTGTATGTGTGTGTGTGTGTGTGTGTGTGTGTGTGTGTGTGTGTGTGTGTGTGTGTGTGTGTGTGTGTGTGTGTGTGTGTTATATCCACAAATCTTACCATTGTCTACTTGTCATGGGCCCAACTACAAAAGTGAATTGTATTATTGGGGGAATGATAACAGAACAAACAGAGAAGACATTCTTCAGTACAGGCAAAGTCATCCTTGTGAGAGTTTCTCCCAGTGTTTTGGTGACGTGTCTTTTGTTATTCTAATCATTTAATTCTAGTTCATTTTTGTTTCTCGTCCCTTAATCATAGTGCTGCACAGACCCAAGCAGCTGAACTGACTCCTAATGTTACACTGTCAGAAGCGCTGTCTTCAATAAATAGTTTACCAAAGCAGCATGTTTCGTAAATCAAGCATGATGCCACTGTTGTTGTTTGAACGCTGCATGTTTCCAGCAGGGTTGCTCTGAAGTTAATTAACAGCAAGAACCTCTCAGTTATTAATTAGGTGGAGTACCACTGGGAGCCAAATGAAAACACCCGTCATGTCACGATGTTTATTTCAGAAAACAAGGGACACTTTTTTTTTTCACTATTCATGGTTTATATGAAGTTAAGTATGAGCAACCAGGAACAGGTGGAACATTTTTTTCATCCAGCACTGCTGATTTGCGACTGTATCTGTATATCATTTGGGTTCCTTTCCCTCTCTCTCTCAAGATGCAAGATTTAAGGTTCTCTCTCTCTCTCTCTCTCTCTCTCTATCTTTCTTCCTTTTTTTCTTTGACACACATAACACACACCCAGAATCACATGCTTTTTCTTGCTCTCTGTCCAGACGTGTGTGTGTGTGTGTGTGTGTATATATAAACCATCATTAGCACTTGCACTCATGCTATGAAACAATATACTGCCATTGTGTCTGTATAGCAGTGTACGTAGGGTGTGTGCCTGACTGCGTTTGTGTGTGTGTGTGTGTGTGTGTGTGTGGTTTCTGTGAGCTCTCTAACCTTCAACCTGCCTGTTTCCAAGTTACCAACCTCAGTCTGCCTGTCAATCCAACTTAATTAGCCGAGCAGCTAAGGAACATTGAGCACCACATGGTGATGGTAAAGACTTATAATTTATCCATCTTCAAACTGACTGCAAGCTGTGGAATGAGGTTACTGTGGGAACACAGAGTTTAAAGTAAACAGGATAAGAAAGCAGCATTGTAAAATATTTTTGTGAGGTTTTATATATATAGCAATGTTCTTTATCATCTTTAACGTCACTTTGCACGATCATTTGATGTACAACTAGTTTAGTTAATTTGAGTTGAATTGTACAAAAACAACTAGACACTAGCTACTGCCGTGAAAAATCATTTCAGACGAGGTTTCAGCAGGCTTTCCCATTGTTCCCAAAGAATTCCCTATTTTTATTAAAAGCAGCAGTCTCCGCTTACCAGCCTCTCTCCTGTTTACTGCACAAGTGGGGGAATCCCTCTTCCTGTCTCTCCCTCTCTCCTCCTCTCCAGCTTTGTCAGTTAGTCCTTAGTCGTTCCTCAGGCTCGGGTGCCATTTACTTCTTGGATTGGAACCACAGGGTTTTCCTGAAGCGCAGGTTAATATGAGCACTTCTTTCAGGAGAAAGGAAGGTGAATGAGCAGCTTGCCAAGTCCTAAGAGTTCAAGTGCTTTAGAGTCGACTGTGCATGAGTGAGTGAGAAGCAGATACAGCTAATACTGAACACACTGTGAGAGAGAGAGGGGGAGAGAGAGAGAGGGAGAGAGTGGAAGGAGGGGGATGTGCACTGAACGAAAAAACGATTCTCTCCACCATGTGCGTGCATCTTCCACCTCCTCAATTTACTGGGTTTCTTTAAAGGACTGCTACTCTCCCCAAACAGCACACGTTTTGAGTAGACTTGAAGCCTGTAGGTGATATTGTGCCACCAATTCAGAAGTCCATTATAAAAGTCATTCTTTTGATAGCACTCCTACTGTAGCTCTAGACCTGAAGTAGACTTTCCTGCTTTAGCACTCCAAAATAAACAATTGGCACATTATCTTTGGCCTCTCTGCAAGTTACCACTCATGCCATACAGTATCTGAACACACACAGCTGAGCAAATTCGGGAGAGACAGATGCCCACAGTTGTCTTGCATGTGTCTAAGACTTAAGTTAAGGAAACAAGGTACATTATCATGTCCTCTAACATAGTGCCTCTAAATATCTAACTGGCCTATTTGTTGTTTTATTTTGTTAATACCAGCAGTTCTAAAAAATAATCCCATAAATTTATATTAATGCACTCATTCAATGTTTTTGTTATTTCTATAAAAATAATTAATCCACAGAGACTTCGAGCATTGCATGCTGTCATAATAGGGGACTGGCAACAGATGCAATGGCAGTTAAAATGTTTTAATGAATAAAGCATGCAAACAAACAACAATAAGAAGGTTGAAACTCATTACCAGAGTAAGGAACATGGTCAAACGCAGAATAACTGAGATTAGAGAGTTGGTAAATTCAGGTATAGTGTTACACTAATACCAATTGTGTTTCTTATGGTTACACAGCCGTTTAGCGCTAATCCTGAGTGTTCATCATATTGTGTAGAAATAAATTTTCATCAATTATTTCATTATAGCTGTGATTTTTTTACAATGCAACTTAAACAACCATTTAAGTGATCTCTGTTTACTGTCATTCATGGATTTTCTGACCATGTTTCTTCTGCATACTGGATGGTTCACCACTATCCTTTCTGGTTTTAATAATGCATTGTATGGTTCCAGTAATTTTAATGTTTTCTTTGCTTGATGCAAGCCAATAAGCTTGATGATTGATGCAAACCAACAGCATTTTTCTTTCCCCAGGCTGTGTAAAACATTTTTTTTCAAATTATATAAAGACAGTAAAAGAAATGGTCTCCATTGTGGTGCTATAGAAATATTTACAAACCAGGTTTTTGAAATGGCATCCTATTGCCTTTAAAGCACTTATTTTTTGGGCAAGATTGTTAAAGCAAGATCCCTCTTCTTTAGAGAAAAAGCTTGGCAAAAGTGATTCCTTAGAGAAAGAGCTCAAACCTCTTATCTGGGTATTGTTGTTTTCTTTCATACCTCTCCAAGTAAATGTAGGTCATACTGTTCATCTCTTGCAATTTCTGCATTATTAAAGTTACCAATGAATGCAAATGACACAAGCCATGGATTATTATCATACAGTAAATAATAAGGAGGATAAAACACAAATGCAAATACAACAAAACCTCCTCTAATAACTTCTAGTAATTTCACATTTGGGTTGTATGAACTATTAAAATTTGGAAGAAATTTCACTCCCTTACTTTCTTTCATTCAATTTTCTTTCATTATTTAAGTTTGTTTCCGATCTCTTTCGTATGCTTTCTCACATCCTGTTCAAATCTGATCTAGTTTGACTCTATCTTGTTTTATTGTGTTCCATTGCCCATATATATATATATACTGATATGTTTATTTCTCATCTCCAGTCCAAAGCCCAAAAGTCTCCAAAAGCCACTTCATTCTCCATGTTCAATTTGCCAAACATTTCTTAATCTGACCCTCAGTTCACTGCAAATGAGTACAGTCTTTGTTATTGTATTTTTTTGTTTTGTTTTGTTTTGTGAGAGCAACTTTATTTTTGGTGTCTAAATCTACTTAGAATCTACTTAGATGCCTAAAATATTAACTAGTTAAATTAGTATTCATTTTGGATCCTAAGAGTTTTCTCTTTCATATTGACAGACCAGATTAAAACAGTTGCTTCTTTGAGGACAGGGATTACATTTCCTGGGGCCACCAAGTTTTTTCTTCCAATGTTAGTTTCTCGACCTGTTTATTTATCCAGTGTTGGTTTATTTATTACTCTACTTTAGGAAGCCTAAAATTATGAACTGATATAAACAATGGATGTCAAGATTTTTTGTCTTTTTTCAAATTTGGACTCCCTGTAGTCAGCACCACTATTTAATCATTCGAATACCCTGCTGTCCTGTCAGTCTGTAAAAATATGAAACAGAATTTCAAAAAAGTGTGACCTGAAATCTAAATGTGATTCTAGCACAGTTATTTTATATTAAAATCCATTTTCAAAATAAAGAAATTGAAAGAAAATTGTTTGATTTTGAGTTTTATTTTCTATGGTAGGTTTTAGTGAAGGATAATTATGACAGTTGTAACACTGGGTGTGCCCGGCTAAGGCAGCACAGTGGCTATCTAAACAGAGTTTTACAACAGGCCCAAAACCGGTTGCTAGGCGACACCCTGAGGCTGGTAATCTGCAAATTTAATTTGCCACTTTATCTGCTGTTTTAGCACCCTGGCGGCTCCTCTCAGCACCTTGACTAAAAAAGACCTCAGTGGAGTTCAGGGAGACAAAGAAAGCAAAGCAGGCTGTTTAATCCCTAAAGAGAAGCTTAACATGAGAATCATTTCTGTTCATGCCTGATCTTGAAGCTAGTTCATAGTGGAGGGTAATGCCTCAGACATAGAAGTTAGTGCTTGGAAATCCCAAACATAAAACTGCCCATAATACTGGGTTTACATGAGTGGAGCAACTGGCTGGAAGGTGATAAGCACCAGTCCGGAATCTGGATAGACTATAAGAACCTTGCCTACATTCAGGAGACGAAGTGCCTGAACCCTTGACAGACCAGATGTTCCTTATTTTTTGCCCTCACAGGAACCTACCCTCAAGCCTATAATTTATTCTTTTCATGTCATGGCACCTTTGCACTGGGGTCTGAACACTCTAAAACAGGAGCCAGATATGGGCTGGGGTCCCCCAGGTAAACTCTATTTCCCATCAACCATGCAACATCTGATATGGATGGAGTATGCTCACAATACTCTGTAGCACTCTTCACTGTGCATGTCACTGTGCATGTTGTGTGGCTCTACAAGCTATGGCTTATAGTGTATAGTGTATAAGAAATTGGAAAGTTATATTGGGCCTTTAAAGAACTTAATCCAGTAGTACACAGTCTAGTTCTTCCTTCCACCATTAGAAATAACAGATCTCACTGTTAAATGAATTCGTGTAAAGCCCTCTGGGGATCTCCACCTGCCAATTCCCCCTCAAAATCATTTTTTATGCTGTTTCAGCCTTCACTAGGATACATATTGTGGACTCCAACATCAGTGTGGAACCAAGTACTTGGTGGACTGGACAAGTTATGGCCCAGAGCAGCACTCTTGGGTTAGAACTGAACACATTCTGGACCCAGAGCTCATTTTGCACTGTTACCTATAACAAGACTTTTCTTCTCTTATCTCAGTGACTTAATGCCATAAATCATTAGATTAGTTTCCAATGAAGTTCATCAACATGTATCTTCCTCATTGTATACAATGTAGTTAGTGCTATAGCTATCATTGTGCTAGCTGTGTGTATAAAAAAAAAAAAACTCTTTCCAGTTGTTTGACTAATGGCACTTAGTTATTAACCTAGTTGACCCAGTGTAAGTATGTATCCAATGATGTAAACTTTAAAGCACTTTTTGTAAGTCGATCTGGATAAGAGCGTCTGCCAATTGCCTAAATGTAAATGTAAATGTATTTGAATGTGAATAATCCACCAGACTTTAGTGTGAAGCATTAGGATGAGTGCCCCTGGTCCCACCTCAGTTTAATGTTTCAGGATCCTGGAGTAAGCAAAGATTTTTAGAAAATGAGGCATCTCTTTGTCTCCCTAGAAGGCATGCGCTAGAAAAGATCTAATTTGAAACAGCATTTTGAAGTAACTTTAGCCAGTGTATTAACATTAACTGACTATAATTGACTATCTTTATTTTGTTTTGTTCTGCTCAAGCCAGGTTAGACCAGCATTGATTTCAGTAGCTAACATAATAGGCTAGTCAAATGATATAGCAAATTCACAGAGATTACATTATTATTTTACAGATATTATTTTAGGCAAAGGTTGCATTATACACGAATGCATGATATTAACTTTAATTTTGTACAAAACATTTACTTTTTACTTATTGCTCAAATACATTTACTATTTACACTTTTAATTGAGTAACCCGTTCTCTAGACTTCCTGACCAAAAAAATATATATAATAATTTACATATTAGATTTAATTCAATTACCTTTACCTTTTGATTACAGCACACAACATGGTGGTCTGTTCACTTATGAAAATTATTCCTCATGCTCCCAGAACCACTCTTTTAAAACTTGGGTTGTTCATTCACTACATTCAGGTCATCAGCTGACTTCTTTTTATTGCTACATAACATTGCTGAGCCTATGTCTGATCAACTAAAGCAACTCCAGATCATAACACTACCTCTATACACAGGGTCTAAGGGTCAGACCACATGACCCTGAAAGTCCAATATTCATGCTTCCCAACAAACTGAAATGTTTTTTTTTCTGATTAGCTTCACTAACAAGTATTTTTATTATGGCTACACAGCTGTTGAGTCCCAATCCTGTGAGTTCTCATCACATTGCATGTGTATGGAAATGCTCTTACTTTCACTATTAAATGTAACTATGGGTTCCAGTCATGTCATTTCTTTCAACCACATTTCTCCCACAAAGTTTCCTTCCAGATTTTGATAATGTGTTGAAGAGTTCTTAACCCAGTGATAGTTATTTAAAATATCCCTAGTTGTTTTCTTTGCTTGATGCAGCCTAATAATTAGACCATTCTGAAGAGGTGACATTTTGGCCAGGTAGTTAATAATTTCACTAAAATGTTATTTACAATATAATACAATATAAAAGTTTTTAAAACTAATGCATTGCTTGTGGAATCTAGGAATCATATATAATGTGTGAATGTATAATATGTAATCATATATACTTTTTTATTTACAGTATTTATTTTTTTATTTTTCCCCAGTAAGTAATCTAGAATAGCCAGGTGATTTAGCATCAGATTTTGTGAGGTGAAAAGAAACTCAAAACCCCAGAGGAACCCTACATTCACAAGGAGAGAACATGCACAGGCATGCTAGACACAGATAATAACCCCTGAGCTTAGGATCAAAATAGGGACAGCAACACTACCCACAAAGGGTAGTATTCAGCCATGCAATATCATGCAACATTTCAGTCTCCTGTTAATATATATTTTCTCCCTGTGTGAGAGAAACTTTTAGTATGTTTTATGACTGGTAAAACATCAAGAGATTGGTAGTGCTTAGCAGTGATAGGACATTTCTGCAGAATTTATAAATTAAAAAGATGTAAATATTCACAGTTGCTGAGTGAATAATGAATTATTCTCTTTTGGCATTTAGGGAAATGGAGAAACTGACCACGTTCTGCCAGACTGGTGTCTTTGAGATCTGGAGACCTCATTATATTCTCCTAACATTTCTCCAATCCATCAATCCCTATTCTCTATCTGTGGCTTGGTTTAAATTAGAGAATTGACACTGATGTGAAACTTCTTGCCCAGTTTGCCCAGGAAAGGATTTGTACCATATCATTTTGGAGAGAGAGAGAGAGAGAGAGAGAGAGAGAGAGAGAGAGAAATCACTGTGCACAATGAGACAAATCTTCCAAGTGAAAATATGTGAAATGAACTATATTATGGCTTGTGTTGGCATGAATGCAGGTTGACAAATCAGAGGAGAATGGTTTTGTCTACTCTAGTTAAATGTAATCCACCTGGTAGTCTGGATACATGGTTGCCCTGACCTATGTTATGATTCATAGCACACCTCTTTGGCTGAATTATTCCTCTTCAACTGAATGTTTTCTGTGTAAGTTGCTCTTAACAATTTGTAACCTACATTAACTCGTTAAACTTTCATTTTACCAAATAAAAATCTTACCGGTTGTTATTTGTTTACTTAACCAAAACAAGATATGCTTGCTATCTTTTCACTAGATCAAGTTCTCTATTATAATGAAATGGTTGGGAGTAAAAAAAAAATCCTGTTATAAGATAAGAATAAGGCAAATATTATACAGGTATTACTGTAAATCTATTTCCAATTTCAAGTTATAAATATTTTTGGCAGATAATTGTGTCTATATTAAGTATTTATTTAAAGAAGAAGTAAAATGATCTATCCATTTGATCTATGATGTACTGTTAAAATATTCTATAAAACATCTTTAAATTTTTTCAACAAACTTAAGTTTAAGTTAAAATCTCATCGCAAAGACAGAATTTGAATGTCATAATCCCCGTTTCATTGTTTATACGCTTGCCTTTTTTTCTTATACTGATAACATATACTGACCCCATCCAAAAAATATAAGAGATAAAGAAAATCCAACGGTCAACTACAGTAAATTGTAAACAATTTTCCATCAGAAGATTTTTTTTTGTTTAACCAAAAATGTTAACTTTTATGACAATAATCAAATTCACTTAATCCTTTCCTACAACAATTGTGTATTATTATTATAATGATTATTATTATTATTATTATTATTATTATTATTATTATGTAAACAGACTAAGCACACCTATGACCAAAACATGATATTGCTGCTAAAAAGTGTCTCACCTAGATGAAAAAGTGAACTTTCTAATAGGATCATATAACACCATTTTTCATAATACTTAATGCTTTATCCATGCTACCTTTTGGTAAATATGCATACACATTTATATTTTTATCAGATAAAAGGAAACACATTTGCTAAATACAATTTCATGCCCATTTATGTAGTGTCAGTAACGTTTTTGCATTAAATCTCTCAATGATCTTAATTGTCATTCAGCTGAAACTTGGGCAATGTAGATTTTGCAGGAAAAAACATAAATCTGAAAAAATATATTATTCTAAAATGCAAAATTTTGTAAAAAATTGCTAAATTGTTAGGAAATTGCATGAATTCATGCAATGAATTCGACATGGTTACAGACACTGTAGATTTTTTTTGGAAAAAAAAATCGATTTGGAAAAAGATTTTGCATGGATGCTTTAATTTAAGCAACAATTTTACAGGTCATATACTTTAGAAGCTTACACCAATTTTAGCTTCAATACTCATAAATAAATATGAATAATTTGCATTTTAAACTATTATTGGTTGAAGCAAGACAGCATAATGAAAAAATTTCCATTTGGGGGCACATATAAAATTATCTCTCTAAAACAGCTGAAGTTAGCAACTCAAAATTTTAAGGGAAGCAAGATTGGTCACTTCCATGTTGCATAAACTTCAGAAGTATTACATGTATAACATAATTTAAAAAAAAAAAATCAGCACAAATACTGTGTTTTGGCCGCTAGGTATAGAACTAAAGAAGTATTCCAGACACATGAACTGCATGAAACTGTTTGCTTGAGTGTTGTATAATTGCACTGTCTAAACAGTCAGGAGAGTCTCTCTAAAGGTTTTTCTAGCTGCACACATATTAATAATACGACAGAAGATTCAATGACTTTGTTTGGACTCTAGGATGTGTCAGTCAAACCTGAGTAAGAGGAGACTGTCTCATTTAAACAAAAGACCATTGCTTGTCAAGTGAATAACTCAGCAGAGAGTGTGTTGGTCGAATGAGGGAATTAATCACCTTTTGCCAAACTAATGTAATAACCCAGAGACTTTAGACTGGTTTCCATTGAGTAAAACCGCTATCTTCAAATTAAATTAGCATTGTTAGTGTGTTTTAAAGAAATTTTAAACTGAACTTCAACAAGCCATATCATTAAGTTTTCTGCCCCTATAAATATTATATTAAAGGTCATTAACTGTAGTCATTTGCCAAAAATGAAAAGATGAAAGCTTCTAAAACCAGGATATATTACTTTGTTTGCCCGAGAGAAATGATTTGCCAGACTGAGTGAAAGTCCAAATTTGCCATTTAACACATTTGGCAGTGAAACCAATCAAATGAAAAATGGATTTTACATTTCCATTACATTTTATTCAATTATATAAGTAAAGTCATAAGTCAAACTTTTGTCATGTTTTACAATGAAAACAATTACACCTTTATAAATGAACACTGTTTTGAATATAGTCAAATGCACTTTTAGAGCTTTTTCAAGAACAGTGTGAGAAGATCTATCTGAAAATTGTATGTATTTGTATGTATTTATCCCCCCCCCCTCCAATTTGGGGGCTCACCAAATGTCCCAAGAAGGTCAAACCTGTCTAATACATGTCTCTCTCTCACTCTCTCTCTCACACACACACACACACACACACACACTCGACATGACATTAGATTATTGCATTTTCTTATTCAGGATGTACTTTTTTTATATTCTGTACTAGTATGACTTTTTATGTTTATGTGTTGGGGAGAGCATGCCTAAGCAATCCTATTTATGAACATGCTCCTTATGTATGTTGCAGGGTGTTACACACTATGTGCCATGAGCGGAGCATAATTAGAGCCTGGAAAGGCCAGATCTTTGATGTTAATAAAGGAAATGTTCGAAGACACTGGGCTTTGTCATCAGAGCAATCTAGTTGCCATGGCTAGTCTGACGTCACAAGAACCAGAGAAAATCGTTCGCTCACTTACTGTTATTTTGAGCTTGCTTTGTTTCTTTAGTAATTGGCTGGCTGTGTCTCTCTGAACTGGAGGATGGGACCGATAGGATTAGTGGGACTGAACAACACTGCCCAGAATGAAAAGAAGATCAGTGGTCCCTGGTTACAAGTGTGAGAGAGCATTCCTCTCTAAGAGCCTTTAAAGATGACTCAGAATCTATGTGCATTTTGAAATGATTTTTATTTAAAATATTTAAGAAATCTGATCATTAATATTAAATGTAAAACATATTACAGGGTTATGTAAACAGGATGCTCTGATTTATTTAGTTTTTAAAACATATAGTAGTTACTTTTTTATTCCTAGTGTAACATTACTGTGTAAAAAGGTTCTTATTGAGCTTCATTTGTATTCTCACTTAGTTTTAAGCCACTGTATCAAAAAATGAATATATAAAATAACCAAGAAAATGCCACAATTGCTAAATTTATTGTTGCAAGTTATGTCAACTAGCCAATTATTTTGGCCTGTCACAATCTCACCCTGCCATGTTGCACTTCTTTTCTGCCACAGCACGTTATGGCAAATTCACACTATTGCCAATTAAATTAAAAAAACTTTCATTTTTTTCTAGAATTGTGAAATTCCTTCCACTACAAATTCTTGAAATGTGTGACACTATGGCTTAAATATCAATGTGAAATGTATCTGTTTCTTGGTATGTTATTTATGTTATTTAGGTCAGCCAGCTATTTCTGCCAAAAATGTATTAATGCAAAATCATGTAAAGGAAATCTAACTGCTTGTCATTTTTGAAGTATCACTGTATTCTGCATACTCATAATTTAAATTAAAGAAAATGAGCTGGTTTGATATTTTGTTGCACCACACCTGTACAATATGTTAGTTGTTTTTTTCACCCAAGATTTTTTTGACGAAATAAAGCATCAAAGTGGTCAACAGAAGATAACAGTTTGATCAAGATGTCACCTGTACATAAAATGTGCAGCTTTCATATTTACATCACTTTAAATAAGGATCTCACGCATTTCATCAAAAGAAATGTAGTGTACTATACTTCTGTCCATTGTGTGATCAGTGAAGATGAAGGAATAAAGACTGGTGCAACCAGGGACAGCGGTTTTATACTGCTCCTGTGTCAGTAGGATGTGTATTTCATACTAGCACAAGTATGACTCATGTTCCTAACTGAGGTGTTGCTGTGAGACATTCATACAGTGCAGAATTGACAAAGGCACTCTCAGAAGCTTTAAAAATGTCCTGTTGTGTTGTGGCAACATGAATGTCCAAAACGACAGGATTGTTTCAAATCTCAGAATCTCCAGGGGAGAGCATGAAAAAGGAGGTCTATTCTAAGGTCTTTCCACATTCAAGACTCAGACATCAATTAGTCCCAAAATAGCCTGGGCAGTGGAGTTGATTGGTTGAGTGTGAAAAGAAAGAGGCAGATACCTGCGTTTCCTCAGCTGACATGAAACAGCGAGTTGGGTTCGGGGGTATCTGAGCTAGCTGAGATAATTATGGGTTACAGAGACAGTAACTTGGAGCCATGATTCCAGGGCAGTGATTGAAGATATAAAAAAATAAAAACTATTGCTAATTTACCACATTGATGGATCTTTTAATGATAAAAAATATATAAAAATCTTAAAACAATTATCATGTTCCCACTCAACACATCAAATTACAGGAACATAATGGGTTTTGAAGCAATATAAGTAGGTATTAGAGAAGACTGTCTGTCTGTTTGTCTGTCTCTCTGCCAGTACCATGGCTGATGTGTGCTTTCCTCGGCTGCGGCACATGGCATCAATTTTTGTTTCTTATCTGAACACTGTAAATAAACATTAATAGAGATGTAGTGATACTCTATTCATGATTCATGACTTGATTCGGTTCAATTTAAATGAAGAATGATAAAAAATTTTGACTGAAAAGACTCCTTTCATTTTTTTTTTTTTATAAACATGGCAAAACAATGATAATTTCTTTGTTTGAACAAAACTAAATTTGACTTAAGCAGAGGTTTAAATTGTCATGAATTAATTATTATCATTATATATATACTAGTATAGTGTTTTATATATAATTTTATTATATTAAATATATAATAATTATAATTCTTATTTATGTTTACAAAAAATAATAAAAATTTAAAATTAAAACTCTGAAATGGGGGAAACGTTGATTGACTGAAACATATCAGCTCTGTGGCAGAGTCTAGGGTGTCATGTTAACTAGAAATAGAGCTCCAAAGTCAGCTAAACTGACTGTTTTCTCCAGGCGCTATAAATCACAGCAGCACTAGTCTGGTGTCAATTGAAAGCTATTGATGAGTTATTTTTAATAGTAAATTGTTTGTGTAACCATATAACCTGATTCACTCAGTCATCTATACCGCTTTATATTGTATACAGGTTCGCGGGAGTCCTGGAGTCTATCCCAGGAGTCTTAGGGCACGAGTCAGAGTACACCCTTGAAAGGGAGCCAATCCATGGTATCCAGGGCACATACTGTACATACACACATTCACACACTACGGTGAACGCTAATTAGCCTAATCTGCATGTCTTTGGACTGTGGAAGGAAACTGGATTACTCAATGGAACGCCACTAAGCACAGGCAGAATATGCAAACTCCATGCACACAGACCCAAAGCAGGTCTCCAGATCCTGGAGGTGCAACCAGTAAGCCACCATGCATTTTTTTCATGACACTTCAATCCTGATTTACTAGCCAAGTCTTTAAAATTTAAAGTCTTATTTGCTTTCTAAAGACTGAAAGAAACTATTTTAAAAAATCCAAATGACCAATAATTACCAAAGCTGAATGGCTTAAATTTCACAACCTATTAAAAAATGTAAATGTTTAAAATATTTAAGTAAATTATGGGTTGATTGGGATGACCCAGGAAAACAGAGTGTTTGGGAGGAGGATATAAAATTGGAGTTTGGCTTTAAAAGCAGAATGGAAATGCAAAGCAGCTGTCTGCTCTCAGAATCATATGGAATATCATTTTTTCTTTATCACAGTGGGCCCCCATGCTCTTGCAACACATGTTTAGGCAGATTTAAAAAGAAAAATAACACAGCAAACTACATGGTACATGATAATTTTTCATTAGGGTTAAGGCAAAAAATAAAAAGGAACCACACACAATTTAGAGTCAGGTGGGAGTACATTCCTGACTGACAATTTGCTCATATTTCTGTCAGAATCTTAAAAAGTCATGTTGTATTTTATACACATGTCTGGGTTGCCAGATATTTTCAGCTCCATTTCGTGGTAAAGCCTCCCCCTTACTTCTCTATCAATCCAGGCTGTTTCCATAGCAACATGACTGCTATCAGCTCACCACTGCCCACATCCACCGTAGTAAAGCAAGTTTAGATTAAAAAATATATATATATTATTTTCATACCTGAATAGCTGCCAGGCTATTGGCTGTACACTTACCATCACAGTTAACAAACTTTAATCTTTAAATCACAGAATCACAAGGGTATAACATTTAAACATAGCATAAAAACATTGATGTCATACTGTATATAATTAAAAAGAGTCTTGATTTAGCCAACACCTATTATCTTGGTTGAGATTTTTAATTTACTGTCCACTCAAACAAATTTATCTTGTGGAAATGTCTGTATTAATAATTCTCTAGTCCAAGGGTGTTCAAGTAAAATTTGTCAAGGTACGGTTACATACATTTCCATGCATACCAAGCTCAGGATAAGCAACTACCATGACTGACACTAACCTTACAAAGCTTAACAATGAATTATCTCAGCATGATAATAGAATCAATATTATATACAGCATTAAAGTATTTGTTTTACACTGGTTGCCACTTTTGACTAACACCATGCATGGGCTCTGAAATAGAGGGGTGTGTGTAACTGTGCGTTTAGTTTTGTTTTGTGCTCACTTGAGCAGACAGATTTGCCTATTCCTCATGCTCCTGCAGCTTTTTTTTTGTACCTGCCCACAATACTTACAAATCCCCTCATATGTAAACAAGTTAGTCATAAAAACAAGAACAAAGCAGCTACTGCAGGTGATAAACACAGCCCTTCTTTGTCCTGTGAGCTTCATATCTGACCACTTGTATTAAAGTAGAAACTACTCATTTTTTCACCCAATGCACACCTCTACTCTGTTTTTCTCTGTTTCATCAAACCTTCGGTTTCTGACCTCTCTCTGGCCCAGCAAGCTGCCTTCAGTTAAGTAATTTACATTGGTGATTGTGCATGTTCTGATAAAGTACAGAAGCGGATCTGCTACATCCCCCAAGCTGGTTCAGGTTTAAAAGAAACTAAAGTAACTGAACTACACACAGTTTTTTCATACAAGGTATGCAAAGATAATGTTTTACAAGCGTCCAGCTTGTTCTGGTAACATTTGATTCTGGATCTGTATCTAGGTTGCAGTCTGCTTGTCCTCCAGCTCAATTTCTGACTACAACCTGACTGAACCGACAGCTATTTCCAAGCATGAGACATATCCCAACATCCCTGCTCCATGTGACACACTTGTCGTAGTACAACACCCACTAATATGCTACTAAACACATTCACAGCCACCTATACATTATTGGAAGCATATCTAATGACCTATATTGTAGTTTTACTTTTTAAAAAAGTACCCAATGTGATGGGATATGGTTTGCAAGGATAATCTTTTCACAATAGTAGGTGCAATAAACATGAACAAGGAGAATTACTTTCCAGATAACTAAATTACCGAAATTCCTTTCTAGAATCTAGACGCCCACAGATTAAGCGCAGCTTCCAGTCAAAGGGCTCAAAACTATTCCCATCAAAGTTAATTAAAGGGTCAACATGTTTTGTGTGGTTAAAATGAATGAGACGGCTAATGGCAAACACATAATTTCTGTTTACAATGCTTACTATTCAGAAAAACAAAAGGAAGCACTTGATTTAGATTTTGAGTTCCATATTTGTCTTTCAATGCATGTGTTTCTATGTGCAGCAGATAGATGCCTATGATGATACTCTCAGCTAGAAGGTATAAATGTACTGGTGTTATTATAGTAATGTTAATGATAGGTAGTTACATTTTAGCCCTCACATTCAAAGAGGCAAGAAAGAAACAATTATAAGAGGCAAAAAACAAGTTTGGGGACCTGGAGCAGGACCTAACAGGAAATAAAGAGTACAAAACAGTCCAATAATGGCAATCATGGTCTGCATATAACTAATAAAACACTCTCCACATTACATCAACTTAACATTCACTGTTCATGACGCATAATAAAATTTGTCAAACACTAGACATGTGCCAAATAACATTACATAAAGTGACAGGATTTGCAAGTTGCATTTTTAACATTTAAAAAAATATATTAAATATACTGTAGTTGCATCTATCTGTGATCATTTTAGATTTGTCGATTTATGTAACTAAAAAAACAATTTTTTTTTGTATTTATTTCTACAAAACAAAACAAAATAGCACATAATATTATTTAAAACTGTAAATGAGTAAAGAATTATTTTAAATAATTCAAGATGAGTATTCTTAATAATTTCCATTATAATAATTATAATAATCCCCCCACCCCCGGAGAAATATTTTTACTGCAGTGACGCCAAAGTTATAAGAGGTATGATACAATAATATTTTGGAAACCACAGTAAATGAGTTTCTATCTGCCCTGGTTAAACCGAAGATGAAAAAGGGCAGGGTCAGAATTTGGAGATAACACGTCATGTTACTATCACCAGAACTCCCACATACAGTGCAGAGACAGTCTGTTGCAAGTGAGAGTCATTTAATAGTCTGTGATGTGCCTCGGATGCTCTGTGTTATCTCAAGTTACCCAGCGTGTTGCTGGGCCTGTGGTCTAGCACCTACATTAGTCTTTACTATCAGGATGGACAAAATTCTTTGCATACATACATGTGTCTATACAAATTTGGTGTGTGTCTCTATAGAAACAATTAGTTTAATTAATCAATCTTGTATATAAGGCACTTGGATATTGTGTGCAAGAAATTAAGGAGGTAAAATGTAACATGAGTTATTTCTACTACTACTACTACAACTACTACTACTATTACAAAAAGTCCATTGATTTTTTTTTTTTTACTATTAAGAAACCCAATGACAGACTTTTCTAAATATGTGTTTCATTTCCTTTTGTTACTTGATATATTGTTAGACAGATAATGATTCGATTTAAAACAACAACAACAACAACAACAACAGCAACAACATAGTAATGCCTCCAGCAATACCAGGCCATATAATCGTTGGAGACATGGTCCATGCAGATGATAAATTTGCATAATTCAAAACTCCCTTGCTTCATCTCATATCTGAGACATTGCCATGGCAACAGGCATGTGGCGGGTGTTTCAGTGTTGTTAGGTGAGAGCTCACATTCCAGACTGTGAGGGTTTCCCAGTTTATTGCCACTGGTTATGAAATACATAATATAGTCTATCCATCCATAACCTACACCAACATCAATGATTTGGCTCGCAAGTGATGAATTCTTTTTCTGCACCTCAGGCATAGTAAGTGCAAATGTGCAATACAGTTTACAGACCGCTATATGGATCTGGCTAAGAAACAGACATGACACTTATGGATCTCTGAGCATTCAAATCATGTCATGAATGGAGTCATGCCAAACACATTTCCCATTTGAACTATCCCCATTTACATGTGAAACAAGTCTCTGGGGGAAATGAATGTACATGGGAACCAGTAAGACATGCCATTGCTTGTTGCAATGCAGAATAGCCTTTCTAATGATACAACTTGCTTTATGTACTATTGTTGAAGCTATTAAATTACATATAACTACAGTATACTAGAATTCATTGAAATCTCCATTATCTTTAAAACCCATAGCTATGATTACATATTTCTTGTATATACTTGTATGTATATATATATATATGTTTAACATTATATAAAGGTGATAGTTTTGAAAAATCAAAAGCCACAATACAATAAAGATTTGGGTAAACATTATGGACATATGCTTGAAACTGGAATAATAGAACCTGTTATACCACAACTGTTACCAGAACCAAGTTCTGGATTTATATTGGATGTCACTCACTACAGTAGTATCTCTTTTATGCTCTATAATTGAATCAAAGTGTTCCACTGGCACACGATGTGTCACACAGAGACTTTACACAATGCATATAAACAGCATAAACACCTGACAATAACTTGTTTCAAATGTTCATTTATATTCCACAGTAAGCTCCTCTGGAGCAGTGTTTTTTTAATTACTTATCAGCTTTTTAACAAGCTCTTTATCAAGATTTTAAGGTTATATACTGTATATTTTGTATTATAATTTCTTCTTCTTTGTCTTTCGGCTGTTCCCTTTCAGGGGTCGCCACAGCGAATCATCTGCCTCCATCTAACCCT
>JAQMYJ010000012.1:24693373-24704790 GCA_030014305.1 Clarias laeviceps
TATATTAATAATTAATATTATAATTTAATACACAAAAATTTAAATAGTGATCTGAACAAGTGTTTCTTTATTTATAAAAAAACAAAAAAAAAACATGATTTACAAAAAACAGTATAAGCTTTAATAATGGAAATGCAGTATGTAAATTAGGTTTCCTACAACATTGTCCCACCACTGATAGTGTAAAGAAATAGCTGGGTTAAGCGCTGCTGTCAGCTTAAGTGAGCGATACTATTTTATGAGGTTATCGTGAAAAACAGGTAAAAAGCTGGAAAAGCTGGCATAAGGGTCGCTTTACTCCGCAAATAAGCCCATGTTAGAAATAAGGCCCAGAATGAACATAGTCCTCTCGCTATTGTCACTGAATTGCCACAAGATGAGAGCATTAATCTTTTAGCTGAGAATATAAATATTAAATATATATTTCATAACTATCTGTTTGTTCTGCTGTAAAAAATATTTTTGCCATTTTGTTGATGCTGCTGTTAGGACACTTTTAACTATTTACTACTTTAATGAATCAATTAAAATCTCAATTAGAAAAGACATCTCCATCAAATAAATGCTATGCATCATATAAGAGCATTTAAACCCTATACATATGCATGTTTTCTACGTATGGCTGAAATCTAAATAGCTCTGTCAAAGCTGTCTTTTGTAAGACATCGTAAAAAAAAGCCAAAGCCTCCCCTTCTGAAAGATCATGCGTCATAGTTGACATTTGCACAGCAATTTTTCCTCATTGAGCCACTTTAATTTTACATCAAATGATTCCTGTTTTAGCACCTACAAATCCATCTGAATTAGTCTTGGTAAATCAAATGTGCTGGAGAATTCACACAAGCAACCACAAATAAATTTCCAGTCTTCTTCCATAATTATGATATGGATAATCATATAATTATTACAAGCATTAATAATACACACCAAGGTGGAACTGTAGACAAGTGGAACAAGTGTTGGCATCATTAAGAAAAACTAAAATGTTTCCTATGAGCCTTTTTGCCTCTATTTTTGCAAGCAGCTTTGTCACACAGGCAATTGCTTTAAGAATACATGGAAAGCACTTTCCTGTATGAAATGTAGAAATATTTCTATATTATTCACCACTGTTCAAGAAACATTTTAATGAATTTAAATATCAAATATTCAACTTCAATGTTGCCCTGTCCATTAATATACCATAAAGATTTCAGTAGACCTCAATCAATGACCTTCTTTGGCATAGTCAAATACAGAACACTATTTTTAAATGTGAGCAAAGATTAATGCACATTTGACAGCAGACGCACTATGTATGATGATCTGGGAAATCTTTTAAAAGTGTTGAACCACTTAAATAACCATCAAACACTGAATTTTAATAAATATGACTGAAATTTCAAAAGTAACCATAATGGTGTATGTCTGCATTTCAAATGTGACAGCTTATCAATCTCTGTGGGGAAGATGTTTTGTATAAAATTTACTATCCAATGACAAACATTCACATTTATTGACTCTTCAGTATTCTTTTAAAAAGATCATCCCACCACCTGGTGCTGGGCTTGATGTTCAGTGGAGGTGTTAAATGTTCTAAATCTACAGGAAGCCAGTGAAATGAGCACAGCTTGGGAAGATTAGGGAAAAGTTGTGTAGTTGCATTCTGGTTCACCTGCATGCTGGGGGAGTAGGAAACAAGTTCCAGTAGTCCTATCTTGACATGACTAATTGACGAAAAAGGACGTGAGTGGCTTCAGTAGCTGGTTCCTTTCAACGGTGTAAAAGAGAACCCTAAATAACAGATTATGTTAGGAAGGAAAGAATAAGAGTGATAGATCTACAACAAGTGTGTCTGTTGTCCAATGGTGAGCTTCAGGTAGGTGACAATATCTTGATATATGGATCTTCATGGAAATACACCAATTCAGGCTTGCTAGGAATCACTGCCAGGATATCAAATGGCATCTATGAAAAGACATCTGCCAGTCTTGTTTGTATAAGTCCAAAAACATGAGCACCTAATGGTAAATGAGATGATGATGAGTTGAGTGCTGTTGTTTTACCATTAGTATGAAAAACCATGGAGGATATTACCTCAATGAGAGAGTAGGTAACACTGTTTGAGTAGCTTTAACCTGATAGCCTCATCCCTCCAGGTAGGATGCAAACCACAACTATTCGGGGGCACTAATTGCAAGTCTTGCAAAGATAGAGAGGAGTGTCTTGTGATTAACAATGTTGAAACCTACTGAGTGCTCACAAAGGGACAGAACTAATGGCAATGTCGCTGTTCCTTTGGCATGAATTTTTTCTGGAACAGTTGCGAGAGTTACAATTTCTGTGGAATGTGTCACATTGGGGCTGAACTGAACAGGATTAGCAACTTGATTTTATGGATAGAAATGATACTGATCCATATCTGCAGATGCCCAAGGTATCCACTGTGTTGTGTTTTGCTTTGCTTTTTTTTTAGAATGTGTACATCCCTTACTGATGAGGGTGAGATCAGAAAAAATATTCAGAAATTGTTAAGCTTTTCTATTATTATTCCGGGTGTATATTATAGCATCATGAAGATTAATAAGAGAGGTAACAGTAAAGGCATGAAATACAGTGGGCCAAAAAGTATTTAGTCAGCCACCAATTGTGCAAATTCTCCCACTTAAAAGATGAGAGAGGCCTGTAATTTTCATCATAGGTTTACCTCAACTATGAGAGACTAAATCAGAAAATTTAGTCAGAACTTGCACAATTGGTGGCTGACTAAATACTTTTTTGCCCCACTGTAAGTATAAAGAAAAATAGGACAATGCAAGAGGTGTAAAGCAACATTTCTAGGACAAAAGCAAGCCTCTAATTATTCATCTGCTGGATTCCTTTGGATGGTGAGAGCAGCTGGTGTCATTAAATTCTCTGGAGTGGGCCCAGTGTTGGCCACCAAAGGAAGAGGAGAGAGTGAAGGAAAGGTAAATCTGAAGTCAGCATTCTAGCAGGCCAGTAGTTCCATAGCCAACCTATCACCACTGGTTGGCACTGAGACAATATGTATGGTAGAGGAAGTTACTGGTATTGCTATGTGGCTAAAGATAGTGGGGCCCTGACCATCATGACCATACATTTTCTTCCACAAACTGTTGCTAAAAGGTTGAAAGAACACAATGACCAACAATGACAGTATATGTTGTAGCTTTACAATTTTTCTTTAATAAAACTAAGAGAAGGCAGCACAGTTTGGCATAGTGGTTAGCACTGTGGCCTCGCACCTCCGGGGTCAAGCATTTGATTCCTGACCTGTTTAGTTTGCATACAGTTAGCATGTTCTGTCGGTGATTGGTTGGTTTCCTCCAGGCACTCTGGTTTCTGGCTTTCTTAAATTGCCTGTTGTGGGTGTGCCATGCGATGGATTGGCATCCTGTTCAAGTTCTACACTGCTTCTGTTTGGGTAGTACCCTGCTTCTGCTTTGTGCATTTTTAGAAGCAGTGTTGTGTTGAAAAACAACTGATCTTTCTATCTTCCTCTATACCCAGTCTTTGTGAGGTATATCCAAGCATGCTTTTATACTGCTAATATATGCAGGACCCATTCTCTATATCCTCCCTCATACAATCTTGTTTCTGCACAGATCTCAGCAGGTCTGACAGACTTGTCATGGACGAGAGACTCATCATGGATGGCAGCTCATCACTTGAAACTAAATCTTAGGAAAACTGAGCTTCTATAAATCCTTGGAGATGCCTACATCTGAAAACATACACAAACTCGAGTAAGTCCGGGACAGCCATGTTATCCCTCTCTCCAAGTATTGCGAACCTAATCTGTCATGCAGGTGAGGGCAATACGAATTTTTGCCTTAAGAACTCACCTCCAGAATAAAATTTAATTTGTATGCGGAGGTTCCGCAGATGGTATTCTTAGACCGCAACCTTAGTATATTTCTAGTATACTAGTACTTGTATGGAGAAACAGTAAATGTCTCCAAATAAGGCTGTCTGATGCACAGCTTTTACTGAACCCTATTGCCATTATAATCCTAAAGAAACCACTCCCATGAGGACATGAGGGAAAAAAGCAGTTATGTTATACTCTGGTGGGCATTTTGCTGGCATGATTTGGGTCATTTGTCCTCTTACAGTATGTTGAATTGTTATATAAATCAATATAAAGCACACTGGATATAATACAGTATGTCAAAGACAGATCCTGTTACTTTGCTTGTACTGGATGAAGGCATTCTCTGACTTACTAAGTGTAAATATTAAATAAAGAGATAATGCACTATTGCCTGACAAAAAAAGATGATTACAGTTTCAGCTTTCCCCACTTTACTGGTAAACAAGGTCTGATCCTGCCTACAGCGCTATGAGGTCCAAACTAGCTCCATATGGAAGGTATTATAATATCATACTCAAAGCACACACTAGTCTGGCTCAGAGGAAACTGTATGCATGTGTGTATGTGTTTTATGTAAGGGAGGGGGAGAATGATTTGGAGGGTATACCATATTGCAGGATGTCCTGCTGTGGTTTAGAAAAAAACACATTCTTTCCCAGACTGATTTATGTTTTGGGGACAGCTTAAAGAAATCCCCTTTGCGTACAAATTACGAACTCCAGCAAAATCCTGTTAAATATGTACAGCACACAGACAATGACTCATGAATGCATATAATTATTGATTATATTAATGCAGAAAGTTAATGATATTACATGACCTAAACTTAACAATAATCTTAACCTCATTAACCAATGGAAGATATCTCTCCTTTTTTATTTTTAAATAAAAGCTGCAAGCTGCAAAGAAGTTTACCTCGAGGGGACATGTGGGGATCTTTTCTTTGAGGGGACATGTGGTGCTCTCCACAGAAAACACACACACACACACACACACACACATTAGGAAGCAGGTGCTTAACCTCCCTATGGAGCCTGAGGGCAGGAAGACAGCACGATTCCCTCCTCTCCCTCATTAGCACAGTGAATTGATTTTATACCCTAGTATACAAGCATATACAGTATTTACACAACACAGCAGGTAAAACGTTTCTCTCTAATACTCCACAAGGCTTATATAATAAACAATTTCTAAGTTATAATACAGTAGGGTGATTTTAAACTTCTTCCAACAGCACAGACTGAAACAGCTTGACAGTTTTTTTTTTTTACATACTGTAAAATAGATTTCATTCAGAGCCCTATGATGCACTTGCAACAGGAAACACACCTGCTCTATCAAAAACAGTTCAACAAAGATCCATCAAAAACTGCTCGATAACAGCTGCTAGATGACCTTGTGTTGTCTACTCTAAAGTCTGAATTTACTGTAGCAATCTAATCTCTACACGCAATGAAAAAATGCATTTTTGAGATGAGTTCACAAAGCGCTCAACTAAAGCTAAAAAGACATAAATGCTTTCTCTCGCCATTTAAGCTACTTGGTCTCAACTTCCTAGTGCTTTCCCCGCAGCCTTTGTTTTGTAGCCTCTCTAATCTGCTCTCTCTTTCTCTCTCTGTCATCACCACTTCTTTTCTTCTGTGTCTGCTGCCTTCATCACTCTGTGTTTGTACAGTTCCAAATAAGCAGACTTTTAAATAACAAATATCTGCACCTCCATTCATGACATATATTTTAATTTCTATAATACATATAAAATTAATCTAGCAATGTCACTCTAGCTGTAACTAACTACCCATGAGTTTATCATTTTTAAGACTTTTAATCCATAGCAATTTGGGAACACCAATTAGCCTAATCTCGCACGAGGAGAACATGCAAACTCATGCACACAGACCCACAGGCAGGAATCAAATCAAATTCTCAACTGGAGGTGAGAAGCCACAGTCCTAACACTACACCACCATTCCACCTGTTTTATATATATATATAAATCTGTTATTGTGTTCTGTTTTGTGTGTCTAACGTTTTTTCACAGTGAACCTCGATTTCTAACATGAGCATGATCTATAGGACTTATCACCACGTCCACGTATTACCAGTTTCAGCTGAATTGACTTCAGTGGAGTTTGTTTCCTTATCATGTTTTCAGCAGTGAGTCGCATAATACTTAGAGAAGGAGATACACTGAGTGGTAATTGTCCTCTTGAGAGAAGAGGACAGGCTTCATTGATCTGCACACAGTCTAGACTTAATTGCGTTTGATTTCCTTGCGTTTTTAGGGAGATAACTATCACTTATCATCAGTCACCAGTTTCTGTGACCTCATGGCTAATGCTGGCTGTGTTGACAATCCCACTGAATTAAAATCAAGTAATTAGGGTGTAGTGGGACAGCTTTTTGTTCTTTTATCACAATAATGAGTCAAGATACTGGGTAAATGCTATAGAGAACATTCTGCTGCTAGATAAGATGAACAGAAATATATTCAGTGTCATAGGAGAACTAATTAAAGAAAATTAACTAGCCAGCCGAAATCGTGACATGATAGCCTTCTGAATATTCTATATATTACACCCACTGCTTTGTTAAGAATGAAACACTTCCTAATCAAGGTTGCATAATCAGATTGAATGGGAAGAAATGTTCAGAAACACTGATGAACCCAAGCTCTGCTTCTTTTCTTCAGGCACTTGTTTTGAAGCAATTCTTTCTTGAGAGACATTAAGGGTTTTGATGCACAATTTATTCAGCAGGTGTCAAACTGCTCTTGATCTCTTTGAAAAAAAGTGATGAATTTTGGAATAGCTGCTATGTGTGTAACAGTTGTGGAGTTCACAGCATTGTTTGATTGAGGCTCGTTTTAGTCTGTCACTCATTTCATTTGAAATGTTTCATAGAATAACCTATATTTCTGTGTAACATAAAGAGCTCTTGTACAACAATTACAACAATTTGATGTTTGATGTTCTTCGTATAGTCTTTGTGCTGTGCTCTTGTGGTCCTGGCTCATGCAACAGTTCCAAAGGAATAGCATTTAGCTCTACTGTATACAAGCAGGTGAAAGGAAAAAAAAAATTCTACTCGACTCAGTAAGCTTCAGCAGGGTTCACTGATTTAGGCTTGTTTTGTGAAAACCATATCAATGTATTATGTATAGTTTATGCATATATGTACAATGTGTGCTTGTTATGTAGCTTCAACTCTTTTTGGTGAAGATCACCCTGAGCTGGGAATTATTTATAGGAATTAACGATTTTGTTTTATACCCACAGCAGTATCTCTTAAATACGTCTGTCGTGATCTATCCCCAGCTAAGAACGGACTGTTTGTGTCCACAGGGATCGACATGTTACTATATATATTCCCTCTAAATCAACCAGAGAGTAAGCGGAACACATTGACAGCTCCCCTGACAAAGTCCTGTGTCACTTTGAGTTAATCCACCACTACGGAAGGTCTTAGTGTTTGTGATTGACTTGTGTGTGTATGTGTGTGTTTGTCATGTTTCTGCTACAGTCACGTTCCCATATGTTCGCTGGAGTCTTGCTGTCAGACTAATTTACTGGACTTCCTCCTCACTGGGGATACAGGTCATTTAAGAGTTTAATCAGCTCAGGTTTCTCATTAGGTCGCATGCTTATGCTTTATTTATTTAAAAAAATACATGATTTGTACATAAATCTACGTGACATACAAAAATAGAGTAATAAATGTAAAAATATCAAATGTGCAATTAAAATTTTGTACATTTAATTTTTGTGTATAGATACAGTAGATGCAGATATGTATCTATCTATACACAAAAATTAAATGTACACTATTTTGTCGTAATCTGTCGTACACTGCCAGTCAAAAGTTTGGACACACCTTCTAATTCATGAATTCCAATATTATTATTATTATTATTATTATTATTAACGGTTGACATTGAGATGTGTCTGCTACTTATGTTCTGTAAATCCTTCATAACAGTTCTAATGTGAAGTGCTGTTAATTGGTGATTTCTGAGGCTGGTGACTCTAAATGAACTTCTCCTCTGCAGCAGAGGTAAGTTTTGGTCTGGCTTTCCTGGGAAGGTCTTCATGAGAGTCAGTTTCATCATGGTGCTTGATGGGTTTTGCAATGCACTTGACAAAACTGTTCTTGCAAAAACTGTTCCAGAAAGACTGTTCCAGAAAAGCTGTCTTACAATTACAACTAACTGTTGTTGTTGTTACTTAAGTACCTAACACCATATGCATTATTTCATAGGCTTGAAAAAATCCATCATTGTTCTAGAATGTAAAAAATATATCCAAATTTGTGTCCAAACTTTTGACTGATGTGTCCAAACTTTTGACTAGTTCTGTATATGTACATGTACAGTACCAGACAAATGTTTGGACAGACCTTCTTATTTAAAGTTTTTTTGTTGTTGTTTATTTTCAATATGAATTTATTTATTGTTTAGTGATTTATTTACAATAATACTGGAGATTTCAAAACTATGAAATAACACAAGGTGTTAGAAGGGGTGTTCAAACTTTTGAGTGGTATTGTATAGATATACTGATAAGGCATTACATCAACACTACGACCTTCAGGTGCACTGAATAACATTGGCTATGAGAGAAGTGTAGAACACCCAGTTCACAGCAACCAACCGGCATCCAAACTCCCCAGATTGCAATCCAATCAAGCATGGTCTTTCCTGATTTTTATTTCTTTCTTCATTATAAAACAATGCTAAAGGCATCCAAATTTTACAATAATCTCCTTTGAACAGTTGATGGTTTGATGTGTTTGATATTTACTGTATGCTCTACTGTATGCTCTAATCTGAGGTACTGTTATTCTCCTCTTCAGTAGAAGTAAGTTCGATGGGTGTTTGTTGAGTTTTTGCAAATGCACTTCACTATATTGTAGAACTTTTCCAGAGCAGCTGACCTTTGTGTCGTAAAATAACAACTGACTGTTGTTTTTGTTGTTGTTGTTTTTGGTGATACTTACATAATTCCATATTTGTCATTCATAGATTAGATTTTAGATTTTTCAGTATTGTTCTAGAAAGTAGAAATATAATTACTAAATTAGAAGGTGTGTCCAAAATTTTTACCAATGCTGTAAGCAAATAAAACCCAAATAAATTAAATCTAATCTTTTATCACCTGTAATAAGAGAGAGCAGTCAAGAATAAAAAATAAATTAATTAATTTAAAAAAAATGGTTTAGAAGGAAAAATGCAATAACCATGTATTCACATGGTTTAGTGCTGGTCATGTGACCATGTGCTCATTTTACCCACTCTTACTCACTCATCGTCTATACCGTCTATACACATTCACATGCTCATTCAGACACTACGGGCAATTTGGGAATGCCAATTAGCCTAATCTGCATGTCTTTGGACTGTGGGAGGAAACCAGTGTGCCCGGAGAAAACCCACCATGCAAACTCCATGCACACAGAGACGGGAATCGAACACAGACCCTGGAGGTGCAAGAAAAGTTGCAAGGATTCATAATTCTAAATAATATTTTTGGTGTAAAAACAAGTTGGGTTATCGCTCAAAAAACACGATAACCACAGGCATGGTGGTGGCAGCATCATGCTATAGGGCTGCTACTCTTTATCTGAGACTGGAGCTCTAGTCAAGATAAAGGGAATAATGGATAGCTCAATAGCCAATGTATTTTGGCACAAAACCTGTTACAACCTGTTAATCTGTTACAAAGATGTAAAAGGAAAATCTTTTTATTAATGACCCAAAGCCCAAACCCAAGTCAACAAAGGAATGGCTTCAGAAGAAAAGGAAAATTAATCTTTTGGAATAGTCCAGTCAGAACTCAGATCCTATCAAAAACCAGTGGAATGGGTTGAAGAGGGCTATACACATGAGGTCCTCTCACATTTTGACAGATTCTGAGCCTTTCTGCAAGGAACAAGATTGCCGAATCAAGTTGATAGACTGTTATAAAAAAGCAAAAGGTGCTTTCATTTCTATATGTATTCTCTATATAACCCCCTCCCACACTAAAATGCACTTATCGCAGGGTTTCACTGGTTCTTGTATACCATTAAAGTAGAAAGATTTCTTTTTTTTTTTTTTTTATTAGAAAGTTTTCGCAGTACATCAGAGCAGTGATCGGGCTGCCTTTTTATTATTATTATTTTATTATATTAAATGTGGAAATAGATCTGACATGATTTATCTTGGTTTTGTTATTTCTTATAAAGTCCTGCAATTTAAATTGTAAGGGATGTGCTGAGTTTCTCTATGTTTGCTCTAAATAGCAGAATATTGAATAAGAAGAAGAAGAAGAAGGAGAAGACAAACAATTATAAGTTAATGTTATAAAGGTAAGTAAATCTTCTTTTTCACTCCTATTAATGAAATATTCTGTTGTAGAGAGCAAGCAGAGAGGAATTTAGCAAAACTCTTGCAGTTGATGGTGCAGTGTCTGAAAGATGTCTTTTTTTTCCAGGAAGTATAATTAAGTCTTGTGTTAGAGTCAGTAGTGCACAACAGCAGACTCCCACAATATCGTTTAGACACTCAGCCATGATTGTCTCTGGGACAGACCTTAACAGAGTGTGTAATGGTTGACTGGTTCTCTCCCAACCAAAACCTCTCTCCAGCGATTTAAGTTATTGCATTAAGTGGAAAATGTGAACATAAGGTTCATATTTGCAAAAGCACATTAAAGAGCACTAAGCAGATGGGATCTCATTTGTCAATTTCACATTTAAATCTGGATAATAGAAGCTTTCTGTTTCTATCAGCCTATTTGGGTTCCAATTATTTAGGACACAATGGCCATAAGACCAGGGCGATCCTGAAATTTAATGAAGATATTTTATGGTGTTTTTAGCCTGCTGAGCAGAGATATTCTTTTAAAATTCACAAAAAAAAACATGTGCTTACTGAAGATGAATGAGTGAATCATCTGCAATATCATACACCTGAAAATCTGTCATTAACTGAGTGAGCATATGTAAGAAGTACATTACTGTGCAAAAGTCTTGGCACTATATTATCCATAATATAAATTCTGTTTAAATAAATCTATTATTAAATAAATTTATGTTTTTTTCACCATTCTCCATTAGTATTAAAAAAAATCATGAATTATTTCCAAACATAACTTAATAAAAAAAATTATTAATTATTTAATAACTTAATGAACTTAATAAATAACATTATAGAAGAATATCTGCATACAAAGTTACCAAAAGAACTCCAAAAGGCATGTACTCCAGCACGCTCAATAAAACCTCCAGCTGTTTTACTTATAAAACTCCACAAATCTGTATCTATACACATCTGTATGATTATTCTTAAACAAGGAGTTTTCATAAAAAATATTAACTGTGTCAATCCTCTCCACAGAGGACCTCTGGAGCTCTGACAGAGTGACCATGGGGTTCTTGGTCACCTCCCTGACTAAGGCTCTTCTCCCCCGATCCTTCAGTTTAGATGGCCTGCCAGCTCTAGGAAGAGTCCTGGTGGTTTTGAACTTCTTCCACTTACGGATGATGGAGGCCACTGTGCTCATTGGGA
>JAQMYJ010000012.1:24713167-24724646 GCA_030014305.1 Clarias laeviceps
TGGGTAAAGTTTTCAACTAGCAATAATCGCGCCTCGGATAAACCTCATAGGCTACGATACTGCCACTGCGCAAAGCTAACTTCTCATGATTTGGTATCAGTAGACGGATTGATGTGATTAACATACCCGCTAACGGTAACAAGTAAATGACCACATAGTTAAAGCACAAAAAGTTTTTTTGATAACTATAACATAAATACATTCAACCAGACAAACCAAACACTGACTAAAACATAAAAAAAATTAACAAAAAAAACTCTTTAAAAAAATACTTCTAGAACGCAGTGCATTATGGGAATAAGCAAGTAGAAGCCAGGAGCCAATCAGGCGCGAGAGATTTCTCAGAAACGTTTCTGTATGTCACTACCGAATCTGTGTCACGCATACGCGTGGCCCGAACAATATAAAGATATATAATACCAACAAATCATGTCGACGTGAATTTTAATTGTAGACGTATTCAAGAAACTAGCCGTCGGGAAAGCAACTGTAGCGGACACACTTCCTCATAACGTATCTTGGCTGCTGATGTCATTACGTCATCACGTCAACAGGAAAAAAAAAAGTGCACATGATACAAAAGGAGAGATTTTTTTTCATTTTATTATCTTTATATATTTTCCTCAAATCTTTATATATGTGTGTGTATACGGCATTTAAAATTTAAGTAAAGCAGTTCAAAATGTTTTTAATATTAATATCACACCCATGGACATAGTAATAGGTAGATATCGCGTTGGTTGTAAACCAATCATGTAAACTGTGTTACTTTGACTTTATGTTACTCTGTACACATTCTAAATGTGTAAATGTTCAAAAACTGCAATAAATGTGTATTATATCCTATACTAACCATGACTTTGTATAATAAGAAACCAGAGGAACCATGCTCAATCCTGTCGTGTTTTGGGTGATACTGTAATAAGTTACAGGCGATAAATAATTCCCCTCTAGAACTGTGTGCTACAGTATATAGTAAAAAGTAAAATGATGTAACCAGGAGATTCATTATACTATAGTTTTACCACGAATGTGTATCACTCTCTCAATGTTCACTACTTTGGGCAAAATTTAACTGAACTTCATCAGAAGACAGGACAAACGAGTCTGAAACAAATTCCTTTTACAGGTAGTATTTAACAATTGTTTTTGGCCATAATTACATTACTTGTGAGCTATAAGATAGCTGCCAGAGATGGAGTATTATTATTATTATTGCAATTATTTATTATTCTCCTACATGTATTGTTTACTATTTATCTGTTATTTTTATATTGCTACTAATATGTTATACTCATATAAGACCTTGTATGAATTAGCTATTATTATTATTATTACCAATACTTTACTATTGAACTATGTTGTATATTGTTGTACTATTATATCTCACTGTATGCTATATCACAGTTATGATCCATTTAATTTATACTCACTTATATTCTTACTATTTAATATATTTTATAAATATAGAAAGCAGTCCGAGTGCCATTTTCTTCTCTTTTGACAGATTTTTCTTAACAATGGACACGTTGGATGTTGTAAAGTAAATGGATTTTGTAAAGTGAAGGTGACCTACAGTGATGGTGACAGAAATTGAAATAAAACAGTGAAAAAAAATTATGCACATTACATCATATAAAATTATATTTTAATGTCTCATCAAATATTAATCCATAGTTTGAGTAATATTTATTTTTAAAGTAAATTGTTTTGTGTGCAGAAAGAAATTCTTCTGAAGACTCTTTCATTGGGTAATGATATGGGTCATGTTTCACTGGGTGAAAATATTTCAGTATATTTTCTCAGTGGACAAAATCTTCATGTACATTTTAGTTTTTCATAATTTATTGTAGTTAAAGAACTGTTCAGAAAGAAAGCTGTAAAGCCACCAATTACCATGTTTAAACATTAGAAGGAATTTTAACTGGATTGTCTAAAGCTCCAGGGTATAGAGCTTTAGTGTCTGCACCTTGAAAAGGTTTCTCATCTAAATTCTCATCTAAACCTGAAGAACCCCGCAGATCCAAAAGGTTTAGACAATGGTAAACAAACCAGATAAGGTGGAAATTTTTCATATATTTTAGCATTATGACTAAAATCACCTTGAGAAGACACTAATGTATAAATTACATGTATCCAAAACACACAGAATGTGAGTCGTTATCTCCAAAACACTTTTTTATATACTGCCAGGTTCTTCGGAAAATAACAGCAGATGTAGGAAATAATAAACACAGAACACAAAGTTTACTTGGAAGTGACTGTTTCTGGAAAAAATAAATAGATGTGCATCTGAGGCAATAGAAGATTAAGTCAGTTGATATTAAAAATGGTGTGTGTGTGTGTGTGTGTGTGTGTGTTCATCTGTAGACACAAATATAACAAAATAGTCAGGTACAAGGTTATATTTTCATGGTGCTGGTTTAAGCAGTCTTACTGGAGTGATTTTACTGATGACGACTCCTTTTGCTCTCAAAAAGCGTCAATCAAGACATGATTGATTGGAATTAACAAGTCCAGAGTGTGCCATGAGAACCTTTGCCCATACCATTATACCACATGGAACTGGGGAGGTTTGGTCCAATGAGTCATGCTGTTGGTGCCAAATTTTACCATCTGTGTAAGAGGCTAAGATGTGCTACAGAACTGACAGCCAATAGAGTGTGGCAGTAAGAGCGGATGCAAGGCAGGATACTACAAACACAATGTTGGAGCTTAGCAGAGTTAAGAGTAATAAGGAAAAGAGAAGGAAAATAAAAATAAAAAAGAATATGACAAAAAATGAAAACATTGAAAGTGGACGAAAAAGAGAAAGAATGATTTAAGGAAAATGAGAATTTTTAAATTTATGCTAGTGAACAGGTGGCATGGTGGTGTAGTGGTTAGCACTGTCGCTTTGCACCTCCAGGGTCCGGGTTTGATTCCCAGTGTGTATGGAGTTTGCATGTTCTCCCCGTGCTTGGTGGGTTTCCTCCGGGTACTCGGGTTTTCTCCCACAGTCCAAAGATATGCAGGTTAGGCTAATTGGCGTTCCCAAATTGCCCGTAGTGTGTGAGTGAGTGTATGTGTGTGTGACCTGTGATGGATTGGCACCCTGTCCAGGGTGTACCCTGCCTCATGCCCTAAGTCTCCTGGGATAGGCTCCAGGCCCCCGCAACCCTGAATACAGGATAAAGTGGTATAGAAGATGAGTGAGTGAGTGAGAGAGAGTGCTAGTGAACCCTACCTCCCTTGAAAAAGCCATTTCCAATTTTGATAGTATCAAATAAAAAGAATCGAGCGATTCTTTCTCAATGACTCTTCTACTCCAAGTCGTTCGTTCTTTTGTCACATCTCCCATAGACACTATGCAGTGCAGTACACAGGAAACAGAATTGAGCGATTCTTTCTCAATGACTCTTCCAGTCCGAGTCGTTCGTTCTTTTGTCACGTCACTCCCATAGACGCTATGCAATGCAGTTCACAGGAAACAGAATTGAGCAATTCTTTCTCAATGACTCTTCTAGTCCGAGTCTTTTGTTCTTTTGTCACGTCACTCCCATAGACGCTATGCAATGCAGTACACAGGAAACAGAATTGAACGGTTCTCAACGAATCTTTAAGTCCCGAGTCTTTCGTTCTTTTGTCACGTCACTCCCATAGACGCTCCCAAGATCGACCGACTCAGACTAGAAGATATGAGAGGTGAGCTACTCATTCTGTTTATTATAATATGTCATTAGCTGCATTGCAAGATGACCAAGTGTCCCATGTCAGGATGTGAAGAAGTTGAAACGCTTGAACATTTTCTTCTCGAATGTTATCGCTCTAAGGAAGTGTGGGAAAAAATAAATTACACTAGTGTTTAAATTGATATTAATATAAAATCTGTTTTATGGCATATTTAAAGCAAAATCAAAATGAGCGTGATGTTATCTGGTACATTATATGTGTAACTAAATCAAAACTTTGGAAACACGCTCTAGGATGACCATTGATCAACAATTTGTGTCTAGTAAAAAGTTGTTAAAAGTATTTGAATACATTTGAAAAAGCAATGGACTATAGACAAAACATTAGGAGATTATGTTGTGTGTGACACTTTCCTTGTAGATGTGGACTGAAATATGGCGAGTGTTGATTTTCGTTTGCAAGTTTGACATTTTCTTTTTTTTTTTTTTAACCATTGTCTTATTTGCTTTTCTGAATGAAATTATCGCTATGTCTATTATAATTTATTGTGACTAACATTGTAAATGTCTTTTCTCAATAGAAAAGTTTTTTTTTATCAATAAAGGTGATCACACAGCAACATAGCGAAATTCATTCATTACTCATTCAAAAATTCCATGAAAAGGCATTTAATTACGCATTCCTTTTCCAAGCAGACATTACAACCTACATACAAAGGATAACAACCTTCCGAAATTAGACTTAATCTAATACAAATACGCAAGTATTATAGATTCTTATTCACGATATCATCTATTTTTATAACAGCAAATGAGTCTCCGTAGAGACCGTCAAAAATTGCCATAGCCGACTATATTTCAAGTCGTCAAGGCGGGGTATTGGGTAAAGTTTTCAACTAGCAATAATCGCGCCTCGGATAAACCTCATAGGCTACGATACTGCCACTGCGCAAAGCTAACCTTAAGACCTCATAGACAAGAAGATGTACTCAATTGATTAAGATGTCTTCTCATGGTAACCAGTGAAATAAACACGTAATTAAATTATAAAAACGCATAAGAAACATCGATTTATCCACAATAAATTTAGACAATAGTATAAACACAGATCATCCTATTAATCATTAAATCGTTTTGAAAAATGTGCAGCGCCAGTTGATATGCGTTCGCATTGCATTATGGGACACGGGCAATGTTAGCGGGGGGCCAATCAGAAACATGGTATTTTAAAGAGAGTTTTCTGTAACCAATGCAATAGATTTTGTTGAATGTTTCTCGCATTTTACACATTTTGTTTAGAAAACGCATAGGCGTCGATGTAGCAGCTGTCACTTGTTTTTGGTGCGTGAACACTTCCTGTTTACGATTTTGACTACCGATGTCATCACGGAGGCGCGCAAAGAAGGTGCACGTGAATGAGGTCTTATATATAAAAATGTTTTATAAAATTATATAGTTATATTGATAAATTACAGCACTGTATATGATACTAAAATATGGATTTTTTTTTGTTTGTTTGTTTTTAAAGTAACTAAGTTCGTTAGAAAATGTGCACTACGCATTTTTTTTACTTCCGGTATGTAAAGGTCGCCATTTTACCATTAGATGGCAGTAGAACTGCATGGAGTTCCAATTCCCTTTTTTTTTTTTTTTTAAACAAAAGTGAGTCATAAATTTTCCACCTAATGAGTTAGTTATTTAAGGTGTTTGTCACATGGAAAACAATGTAAAGAGTTATACAATGTTCCTTAAACAATACAATCTTTATTACAAGTTGTTTGAGTGTTAAATGATACAGTATATTTGAAAGAAATATTTACTTTGTTTAATTCTAGTCCAAGAAATGTGGTCTGTGTTTGTTTTTTCAACTCTCCCATTGTAGTCCTTGCAAATGGTTTAAAAGATCAACCACCATTTGCATTATCTAAGCATGACCTGATTGGCTGTGCTGTCAAGACCTGTCCAATCTTTTTAAAGAGTCACAGAGCCACATGCTGACAGGGACAGTGATTGAGTAGACAGGTAACTTCCATCTTTACAGAATGCTAGATCTTCCAACTTGTGTATAGTATCAATAAATTCATGAGTAGTATGTCATAAGACTGATGGTTATTAACTAGGTAATACATGTTCATTAAAGATGCCATAGGTTTTCTTTTAATCATATGCCAGGTCATATTTAATGCTTACATAATTAACTTTTTTATGTCATAAGTGTGCTCATAAGTGTCATAAGTGTAAATTATAATGATACACACTGTATAGCAGAATACAATTGTCTCCATCAGCAAAATAAATCTATGACATACAAATAAATAAAAGCACAAAATTATTATTATTATTACTATTCCATCCATTCCTCTAGGCACTTCTGTAGTCCAACTACAGACTGTGGAGGTCAATAGTGACCATTATTTATTCCCATTTTCCCGTGGTAGTCCCCCGGGTCAACATTCACATGCGCATTCACACACTGCAGGCAATTTAGGAACGCCAGTTAGCCTAATCTGCATGTCAATTGGACTGTTAGAGGAACCCAGAGGAAACCCACCAAGCACAGGGAGAACATGCAAACTCCATGCACACAGACCCTGAGGTGGGAATTGAACCTGGACCCTGGAGATGCAAGGCAACTGTGCTAACCACTAAGCCACCGTGCACCCAATTATTAGTATTATGCATTAAAATCATGCTAATCAAATTTTATCAATGTGTCTAGAACTAAGGACAAACATCAGAAATGATTCTGGAAAACCTGAGTGACATTTCGTATACAACAATAAGCAACAATTTGTTGTTACATACCCAGCACCATGTCACTGTAGTTCACATTTATAGATATACATTTTTCCTAAATAGAGAATGAAATGAAAGTTAGAGAAATAAGGATATGCGATCAGTTTGTGCTGGAGGGTTTTTTTTTTTTTTGGAATGTTTTCTGTCTGGTAAATTAATGCTCATACAGTACTAGGCAGTTACTTGACAAAATATCACCAGAAGCATGTAGACACTTGGGCAAGCTCACCTACAGTATATATGCTTGTATAAAATCCAGTTTAACCTCCCAAGACTCTACTGCTGTGTAGATTGCAATTTCTCCTTATTGTATCTCTTTATTAGAACCTGTTACTATGAACTTAATCAATGTATCTAAACAGGGAGAAGTTTCACAAAAGAATAATACTCAGTAGTCTTAATTTGAGGATTGTATGATGATTATATAGACAATATAGTTGGGGAAAAAAATCATTTCATCATATAAGACCTCTGAGTCTCAATAGGTTAATTTTAAGTCACTCCATTACTGTTATATAACCTGCTTGAACTGGTGCTCATTTAGTATTTGAGTTCATCCCAAAGGTGTTAGATGGGGTTGAGATCTGTGCAGGACACTCAAGTTTTCCATTCCATCCCTTTCAATCCATGTCTTCATGGTGTTGCATAGGAGCACTTTCATCCTGCGACAGATTTGGGCCCAAAAAAGGCAATTTATAAAGTTATGGTATACAATGACATTGCAGACAATTCCTTTTTTTTTCAATTATGTGGTAACAGTTTGAAGAAGCACCTCATATACAGTAGATGGATGGATGGATGCATGGATGGACGGGTGTCAGTGTTTGGCCTTATGGTGTATATAGAACCACATTAGTGCAAGCCTCAATAAAATTCAACCTATTGTTATCTTCTTACTTTTATCCATGTTTTACATCCACATATAACCTCCTGCTCCACAGTTTAAAATGTATGATTTGAATATCATGGCAGCCGTGAATGTCTGTCTCGTATCCCTTAGCAGTCAAGTTGTCAGTTTGATTTTCTCTGGTGAGCTCCAGTTGTCTGTCACAATGACAGTGCACACTGGGGGTCTGAGCATTTCTAATTGTGGTGCCAGATTAGGATCCTTCAGCTCAGGAGAATGAACATCTGTTCTATTTTTTCACCCTAAACATTTCCAGGCAACTTGGAGTCAGCCTTTGTTGTTGAAAAAAGTATATATTTCAGACGTAAAGACTGCTTTTTATTGATATATACCACATTCTTATAAAAAAAAAGTTAATGTAAAATCTATAACATATGTAGTAGTTTAAAGAACACTGCTCCTATTGATTTTATGATTGGTTCTCAGACTGTAAAAAGCCTTTGATGATGTGATACATGTTCATGTACGGCTGCCAGAGGAAGGGGATCAGTTGTCAAATGTGTACTCAGTTTCAGCCAATGCACTTCACTTTACAGCAGCACAACTGATGGGAAATTACTACTAAAGGAAATCAGTTCTTATTTCTAGTAATTTCTACTAAGGTCTACTGCTGCTGCAATCATAAAGACTGTCTTGCGTTGATCCCAGGACTCTTATTCACAATCTGTTCACAATCTGCTCATACTGGACATAATAAGTTACTTATACTTTTCTGTGTCTTTATCTTAATGTCCCAATTTATTTTCAAAAAATGATGAAATGTACAGTATATGTACAATTTAGACTATATCATGGATAAGTGTCAACACAAGCGGAAATAGGTTTATGTTTGTCAGTTTCTAAAATTGAATACTATTGTGGACACTGTAGTCTCACTTCTAGTCATCTTGAGGGCCTGGCCACCAAAATAATGTGCAGCTCACAAGACATTGACCACATGACACCAACCACAATGATGGAATGCTAGTATGCTACTAATACATGATTAAAGAAAATAACTTTCACAAGGTTACAATAAAATCGAGAAAATGGTTTGTGTGAACTTGGAATTACAAGAAAAATAATGCCCTGTGGATGATTTATTGAAAGTGGTGATTTGTATGTTGTATCGACAGGATGTTCAAAGTACAAAATAGAAAGAAAAAAAAATGGGTGCCTCCACGAAATTGTCTTTTGTATCCTGTGTCAGAACATGAAGAGCTATTTAAGCATACTTTTACAGTTACAGGTCTGAGTGCCTATGGGTTCTGCTCTACTAAAGTAAAGATTCTGGACTGAAATCACACTACAGCAACAACCCCAGGCAATACAGTGTAGCATTAACAGCAAACTAGCCTAACCCATTCTTTTTTGTTCATCTGTCTGCTTTGATAATTTATAATCACACTATCCTCTGCAACCAAGAAGAGAATGTGTTCATTTGGAGCCTGTGTCATTTTAATGTTTATGCCTCATGATTTCTCAGGAAGTTTTCCATTGACACTATCACTTCTGGCTTGATTTTTAAGTATATAACCTGTATTTATCCACATTTGTAACAGTGTAAGTTATGTCTGTTTTTAAAGGTTCAACAGAAGTAAAAAAAATAATAAATTTGGACTGAAATGAATTGAAACTGACTCACTAACAAATTGTCACCCTGTGAGTTTTATTGTAGTCATGCTAATGACTTCAAATCCAAAGCCTTTCAGTCAGTGAGTATGTTCAGGATAAAGAGAGAATCGTGGTAACGGGCACTTAAGAAGAGTGAGTGTCTGTGGTAAAGTACTTACCAGGTTATTTGCTTAGCTTCTTAAGTAGCATTAGCAGATTATATTATTTCATTGCCGTCTGCTGACAGGAATCTACAATAACACTGGGAAATGTTAATGAACTGAATGTAAGTTTATGCCAGGGTTGCTGTTCATTGCTCTCTGTATGATCTCCTCACTTTGCTGACAGTGATTTTTTTTTCCAAGCACAAGGGGAGCAGTGGATCCTCACATTGTTGAGGTTAGAGACAGTAAAAGTTTGGTGAGTATACAGGTATAGAATGCCATTGCAGCCTGTCAGTGCCTACAATCTGCTGGAAACACTGTGTAAACATGACCTTATGAAACACTGAATCAGTGGAGCTCTACAGAGGTGCAGCATGTCCTCTAATCAAGGCATTTCTGTCATATAAATCTTTATGCAGAGTTATCAGCAGTGACAAAATGTGATGTTTAATTCCTAAATAAATCAAGCTCTGGATGTAAGACCATGAAGAGAAAAATGATTTAAACTAATTGACAAATATATTGTAGCACAAAACATAACATGCCGGATTTTGGTAATGATCCTTGATATCGGAAGCAGATCTGATGTGCGCATTTACACACTTGGCTTCATTTGCCCTTCATTTTCTCGATTATTTATGACTGATTCAGTGAGAGCAAGATCCTGTAGCCAGCAGACAGCCCTGATAACACACTAGTGCTCCTGTTATTACACCCTTTCCTAAGTACTAATCATTCTGTAAATGTTTATATTTTGAGATGGGCATGCTGGGTATGGATTGGTCATTTTCTGTTCCATACATTTGAAAGTGATACTGAGCATGCCTGAGAATGTTTCAGTGTTTAGGGCATTTTTTTAATGTTTGAAAGGTTGTGAGTTCAAATCCCAGCAGTACCAAACTGCTACTGATTGGGTCCTTGAGTGAAACCGTTAACCCTCATGTAACCTGTTTGGTTCTATCCTGTCTCAATTTGCTTAGGATAAATATATCAGCAAATGCAAATGTGCACTGATGACTAACAGGATAATACGTAAAAAAAATTCAGTTATTTTGGAAATGTAATTTAAATCTTGCCTTTATACTGCAGTGCTATAAATTTCTCACATCTTATTGGTTTGAAGGGTTTATATAAAACTAGGTATCTTGACATTCAAATCTTTATTTATATTAAGGCTTATTCTTATTCATTAATCTTTTAGTAAAGTGCATGATTGTTTTTGTAAGCCAATTTTCAATTAGAATTCAGAATTGTTTTGTTTTATTTTGGTATGTAATCACATTCCAGCAATAGGTTGTTTGCATGTAGTGAGTCCTACAAAATTCATAAAAGAGCACAAAATGAACAATGAAGGTCTGTTTTGACTCAAAAAAAATTATCATTTTATAAAAGAACTGGTTTTCATCAATTTTTGTCTGTTGTAAAATATGAGGAGGATGTGTTTTGATTATAAAGTATTGGATAAGAGGCCCTGCTATATCTGCTAAATGTTGTAAAAGAAATATTTTTTAAAAAATCCATAAACCCTGGCAGTATATTCTGGATGTTATAGTGCAGTGATCCATGCAGATTATACGATCTGAAGTCAATCTAGTTGAAGTTTATGTTAGTTAAGTTTTTTATGCATACATTTATACACACTCAGGAGCATGAGTAGGGTTCAAATAGTTTTCCTCAATCTAAGGGATTTCCATGGATACCAAATTTCTTGTGTAAACTCTCATACAATTCCTGTGTATCCAGTTTGATAAATGAGGCGTACTGTTTCTATATTCGAAGCAACAATTTAAAATAACTTCACAATCTCGCAATTTTAAACATTTCATTTGACAAAAATAGACATACATATTTTGGTTGCGGTCAATGTCTGGTCTGTAAAAAGAGAACAAATGTTTAACATTTACAAGAAATCCTCAGAGAATCCTCAGTAACATGACAAGCTGTATCTTTTAAATACTTATTACCTTTAATAACAGAGTGGAATAAAAGAGGGTGGTGAGGGCTGTCTGACAATTTTAGTTTCTATATAACATAAGTGATAACACACTATGAGGGGGCGTTCAAGTCAAACTTGTGATGAAAATCTTGTGAATTAAGCCATAAAAACAAGTAAAAATTTTGCAAAAGCCTTTAAGCACAGTACAGTGATAAGACTCTAAAAAAAAACTGGTGCAAATGTTTTAAAGAAGGCTGTACAGTATGCCCTGAATGATGATCCCAGCTGATGATCCCAGTGACTTTCATAAGTCACTTTTCATGCATATTTGCACAGCCATTACCACTTTAAAATTCTTATATATCCTTTTCCCCCCCCCCCACCCCCCTATATTCCTATATTTCTATATTTT
>JAQMYJ010000012.1:24725937-24740344 GCA_030014305.1 Clarias laeviceps
TAATCACGGCTCTACAGCCAATCAGGGGCGTCTGTGAGCTCACGCAAGCGGAAGGAGCGGATAGCGCTGTTCTCCGAGTGTGTTATGCTGCCCCCAGCGGTGCGTGAGCGAGCAGTTCAAAAAGATGCTGTCGACTGGTGTCACGTGGTTCGGAGGAAACATGTGATAGTCTTCGGCCCTCCCGACTGAGTGGTGGTAGTTGGGAGTCCCCTAGTGACGGGGAGGAATTGGACTAAATTAGGGAGAAAATCGAGGAAAAATCCAAAAACAAAACAAAAGAATATTCCTGGGATTTCCATGGATGCCAAAGACCTGTGTTATAGACTATAGGCAGGCAGTCCGAGAATCCATCTCTGTACCGTTTATTTTGTGTAGGGTCATTCACATCATATCCCTGGGAACTCAGGGCACAAGGCAGGCTCCAATCTCGATGGAGTGCCGACCCATTGCAGGGCACATGCACGCTCTCACACACACAGAGATACACACATGCACACACCTCTTTTAATTCTATGTTTTTTGTGTAAAAACATAATAATAATCATCTGATTGTAACAAGTCTCAGTACTAGGCAAATACAACCTGAGACAAAAAAACTAAAAAATTTTGTGCCTGTATTTATTTAACAAAAATGAAGTAATGCTACACTAAGTACCTCCTTACTGCTTGGTCTCCCTGTGCTTGGTGGGTTTCCTCCGGTTACTCCAGTTTCCTCCCACAGTCCAAAGATATGCAGGTTAGGCTAATTGGCATTCTCAAAAAATTGCCCGTAGTGTGTGTGCCCTGCGATGAATTGGCACCCTGTCCAGGGTGTACCCTGCTTCGTGCCCTAAGCCTCCTGGGATAGGCTCCAGGTCCTTGCGACCCTGAATACAGGATAAAGCGGTATAGACGATAAGTGAATGAGTGAGCACAGCTGGTCATGTTTTATTACTTTACTTAAAGAATATACATCTCTGAATCTATTTTGTCATCCTAATTTTTGTTCAGAAAAAGATATTTAAAATCAGCAAAATACCATAATCAGTCAATATAATATTTTCTATTTAAAGCCTAAAGTCTATAAATACATTTAACAATCTAACATTACTTTTTTTTAAAAGAAAATACTAGATGAACCATATTCCATATTTTTTTTACTTAATAAGATGATCCTTTTTGGCAGTGTTGGTTTGATTGACAGGCATACCTTGTTGACAGTGAAAATGCAATTGCAAACAGACATGCAAAAGTGGTTTATTTTGGCAGGGTTAAAGCATGAGGATAAGAGTGCAATAGCATCTGCAATGATTTATAATGATTTTTTAATAGACCAAAATCATACTTTAAATATTGAAAATGAAGTGACAAATAAAATTTGTTTGTGTTATTAAAAAACATTTTCAATGTAAATATGTTTTGCAGTAGAATTTAAATCATTTATTAAATGATACACACACACACAGGGGAAATATAAATGTCTAATTAGCATTTGAATCAAGTCAGGAATATGTCAAATTATTTTTAAGCACAAAATTTATCAACTAAACAAACAATTTATCTCTTGCACATTAATGACAAAAAAGAAGGGAAAAATACCCAAAGAAGCACAGCTGCTTTAATGTCTGTTTATTTCAAGGTGGCAAATAAACAGAGAAAAATGTCTGTCAAATTACAGAAAAAGATTATATGTTTCAGGTTGGCTGCATAAAGTACCCAGTATATGTGACTAATCACTATGCGTTTATTTGGACTTCATAAGTTTAAAATAATTTTATAATCAGGGTTTTTAGTATGAGAATTATGGTTTGGTCTAACTATTCGGGCCAAACTAAAAACTAAATATTTTATTGGACTTTATCTACTTATTATTAATTCTTAATGCAAATTTAATGTAAAAGTTTGTATCCTAACAAGGCCATAATAATTTGAGGCTGGAAAGTCAAAAAAGTAAAATTGACCATGCATTCTGCGTTTGGAGAGGCATACGCGCTCTTCTGTCAGTCACAGGTGACACTAGAAGGCAGATAACACTTTCCTCAGAGTGTGTTACGCTGAATGATCATGAGCAGCATGAAAAAGATGCTGTTTGTGGCTTCACTCGTAGGAAGCATGTGTTAGCCTTTACCCTGTTGGATTAGTGGCTGTTGAACATCTGAGGGAGAAAAAAATATAAAAAACATATACAGTACTGTGCAAAGGTCTTGAGCCACACCTCAGGTCTTCAAATTAAATTTTATTCAATTATGCAGATTAAATTAAATTAATGGAAGAAATATTTTACTGCGACAGGCTGCAAAGTGCCTAAAGATATTAAATATTTGTTGTTTATGGAACAACCTCAGCAGCAACCTTATTTCCCCTCTCATCAGTACCAACCATACAGCATACAGCATCACCAGTATACTTATCACTTGCCTGATCATCTGTTATCATCTGCACCTGTTTCTCACTGGATCATGCCTTAAGTTAGGGTTTTTTTAATGCTTGATTGATTCATTACTGTGTGGCTTAACAAACAAAAAACATTCTTCTGAATTTGGTCTTGTACAGGGACCGGACTGAAGATGAGAGACAAAAAATATTATTCAGGACTAAATAAAAAAAAAGTCTGGCTATTTGGAAGCATATATGAAAAAGTGAGGGGTGACTCAAGAGAGAGAGAGAGAGAAAGAAAGAAAATCTTGTAATTGTATTGTACTGTATTTACAGTATGTTTAACATACTAGCTAATGTTAAGGACATCGTCTAAGATGAGATTACTTTTAGGAAATTAAAACCTCCTAGCTGCCTATCCATATTGAGTACCTGTATACAGCATTTATAAAGTTAGCAGCTCACTAGCTTAAATCACTCTTACTATTTAATATATAAGGTATAGCTAGTTATATATAGCTATATATAGCTATTTATATGATTATGTTTCAAATATCCATCAATACTGAATTAGCCAAGCTGTTACCACAACAATACTATAGTTCCAGCTGCAAAGCAAATCACAGACTTATATTAACGTGCTCATTGTAACATTATGATTTTGATAGTAACATCTTGAGCAAGGACAATTCACATAAACAGGTTCTTTTTAAAAAAAAAAAAAAGTCTTATTGTTGATATGCAGTTTTGTAACACACAGCACAAGGCTGAAGCAAAGTCACAGGAAGCATCAAACTTCATAAGTCAGTGCACCAAAGGACATTGTCCTGCGTACATCAGGAGCTGTGCAGCTGCTGCTATTCCGACCATGTGCGTTACAACATCTGCTATATTATCGACAGCAAGTTAGAGCAAAGAGCAAATGTGAAATTCTGCGTGAAACTGGCAAATCTGCCAGAGAGACGATTGTCATTATTCGGCAAGTTACAGTAATGCTGCAATGAGTCGCTCAAGGTGTTTTGAGTGGCACGCATGCTTCAAGTGATCAGGAAGACCTTTAATAAGCTCAGCGTCCGAAAATGTCAAAACCATTCTTGTGCATGATGATCATCGGAGAACAATGTACAACATTGCTGCCATTGTTGTTGTGTCATAAGGAACGTCCAGGCAATCCCCATGTGTGACTTGAACATGCACCCTGGAAGGAAAAGAAACATTGTGTTGAATTCTGCCAAGAACTCTGCCAACGTGCCGTGGATGGCCCGTCTTTCATGTTGAGAATCATTACCAGTAATGAAACTTGGGTGCATAGGTACCACCCTAAGGCAAAGCAACAGCCTTCAAAGTGGAATAGCCCATCATCTCCCTGACCGAAAAAGGTGAGACAGGTCCACAGTGCAAGTGCATGCTCAAATTTTTTTCCCCAACATTTGCAGTATTGTGCATGGAGAATTCATCCCTAGAGGACAGACTGTCCATAGCGAATTCTACTACCAGGTTTTAAGGTGTCTGAGGGAGGACATACGGTGAAAGCGAACAGATCTGTGCCGAACGAATCTCGAAACTTTTTGATACAACCTCATACGGTTGGGTTTCTCATGAGATGCATACTGTATTTAGCCTTTTTGGAAGGACAGAGAAAATTAAAAGAGACTGGTTAAGGAGTAAATAGATGATATGGCATCTTATTTTAATACTGTAGATTGTTTGTGTATTTGCTGTGGTACAAGAGGAATGAAAATACTTCAGGGTAGTAATGACCCTCTAATTTGCACATCACATGATCCCACTATTGATTTTTCTCAAACAAACTGAAGTGTTTTATTTAACTCACGTTTGCTAGTCTACACAAGTCAACCACAAGAACACTGAAGAATGTTCTAGTCATGTCACTCTCTGTCTCACTGACTGACGCTCTAAATTTTTAAAAACACATATTGCAAAAAAGGACTGGTGTGTTTACGGTGATACATAAGTTACTGTAACAGTGTTGTTGCCTCTGAGTGATTTGTCAGTGCAGTGAATAATGACTAGCTGTCTACATAATGTAGTACATGCTGTAAGAAAATCTCCTGTACCATTTACACACAGAAATCGATCAAATCGTTTCAGTTTTTGACAGATGATGTTTGGAAGCTCTTTACAGTCTTTTTGTTTTTTGCTTTTTTCCCCTTCTCTCTAAAACTAAATCATTTTCTATGGCAATTAACCACCAAATGGATTTTGTCAACAAATGGTTAGGTTTTGTTTAACCATCCTACAAGTACATTTACTTTGGTAGGAGTGATCAGGTAATCTGTTTTGTCCATATCTCTATATTATTTGTTACATAATGGAACCAAAATATAATTAAATAGAAATTAAGTTTTGCATTGCCATTGTTCTTGCAGAGCTGAGCATAAAATGTGTAATGATGTGGAACTGGGTTTTACAGCAGTACTTTTGCATATAATAACTTTTTCCCCCATTTGAAATACGAGGGCTGTTCAAGTCAAGCTGTCTGACTTTTTTAGCTGCTACGAGGGGCGTTCAAGTCAAACCGGGACTTGTGATGAAATTTCTTGTGAAAGAAGACATAAAAACCAGTCGACATTTACAAAAGACTTCAAGCACATACGCTTAGCAGCAGTAAAACATTGCAATGATGCAAACCTTTTAAGGAAGCCATACATCCGTGAATGACGATCCCAGCCGAGGTGGCTCAGTACCCACTGAGGTCTTTCTTGTGAACATTCAGTTTTACTGCCTTTAAAACCTGGCAGGTTGTGACAAAGGGATACAAAATATAGAATCCTTAAAAGCTCTCAAATTTTAGACTTAGATCTTAAACTTTTTAATATAGAAGAAGAATCATGCAAGAGTTAAGAATAATTGGTTACCCAATAAACCCTTAAGATCTCCATTTAAGCTCAACTTTATCATTCTAAAAACATATATCACTTTAAGCAAAAACAAAATATAAATGTTGGAACATATTTAATGTAATGTGCTTCGCTTCAGCTTGCACACATAGAAAACTCTAAATGTAAACAGAACTCATCAAACCCATTAAAAGGCCCTTTCATGTATCCTTTGACTCTTAGCCCATGGATGAAAATAGAGCGTGGCAGATGGCAGAGCCACAGCACTGTTTCAGCATGAGAGCCCAGGCAGCACCCACGCAATACCCACTGTGCCATGAGAGAGAGAGGGAGAGAGATAGAGAGAGAGGAAACCTTGATTTGCATTCTGCCAAGCAGAAACATAAAAATCGCCCTGAAAAATCCACTTCCAAAACCTACTTACTTTAAATCTCAGGTTTCTAAACAGCAGAACTGTCTGCATAGGGGACTTGTAGGTTATAAGTAATAGATATCCTACAGTGGGAATGTACAGCTGGTTTGTAGTTTTTACACCAAGACACTAGGGTGATTAAGATTATAGCAGAGTTCTTATACCAGTGGAAATCCAGAAATTAATAGCGCTGCATAAATATAATATTATGATTATATAATATAAATGATTAAAGGGTCAATGCACTTAAAGGTTTCGTGTGTGGTGGTGAAAGGGATTGAGACATGTAATATTTTCATCAGAGTTTCTGGCTGGTTAATTAGTACAGGTTAATTAATATTTGGATTATGTTTCCTGCTTTAGACTTTTGGTAACCTCACTATTTATAGCGCATTGGTACAGACCATTTTATCTGATCGAATAAACTAAAATAATACCAAAATGGATTTCAGGTTTTCGGGTTCAATTTCTTCTCTGCACCCCTATGTCAGGAACCAACAGATAAAATGAAGGAAATAAGCCTTTGTCACAGAGATTTTTTGGTGTGTGTACAGGAGTCAGTGAAATTGTATACAAGCTTTTTTTTTCCTTCTTCAAGTATTGCAATTTGTTTTTCTCTTACAAGAACTGGTTAAAAGAGACTGAGTCAGTGTTGCCAGCTGTTCCTTAGTACTACAGCAGATGCTGTCATGGGTAAACAAAAGCCCTGTAGCCTGTTCATCATGCATGCATGCACTAAACTCTACATTTATATTCTACATCTGAGCATCAAAACTGACACTGATTTCAGGCTCCAAAAAACAGAACCGTTAGCATATCTGCGATGTATAGGATTTACAGACAGATCTCAGTGAATATTTTTACTGTCATCCTATAAGTATCAACTAGCTAGATCCCAGAGCTTTATCAAAGCGTGAAGTTAGTCCACCACAGGCACTTCAAGAGTCATAAGTCAGAGGGAAAAATCAGTGCTGCGCTCCAATGGCTTGTGCAATGATTCCCGGCCTGCACTTAATAGTATTCATGCCTGAAATAACTTACCTCTGAGTGTGTGATGTGTTTTCTCAGCTCCATTCCCCTCCTGCCATGGCAGCCTTTTCTGTGTCAGTTCTCCATCTGGTGTCAAAGCTTGCCTCCAATTTCAAAGCATCACAGAAATAACACCTATCTGGAGCACCGATCACAACTCTTCCACTTAAAAAAGTATGCCAGGTGAAGAGTGAGATTCAATGTTTGGAAAAATATGAAGCCTGAAGTAAACCATGTGGTAAAACAATAGTTTACTAAAATTCCTTCTACCACAAACAACCAGATGAAATAAACTTCGAATCAAGTTACATAACTGGCTGTGGAGTTCAAGTTATATAAACAGTAGGGGGTGCTCACACTATACTGTGCTTTTGGCATACTAGAGGCTGCCAGTTCACTGTGGCCGGAGGTATCACAGGAGTCGAATTTCCAAGTATCAAGGTCATGATGTGATTGGGCAATACCAGCCAAACCATGCTGATACAGCATCAGATTAAAATAGAAAATGTGTTTAAATGTGAAGGAGGGAAAAAAAGTGTTTTAATATGTGCTGATAGATTCTGTCCTGCTATCCTGAGGACACAGGCTTACTTCGCCCTTCCCAAATGGATATAGCACTGTATGTGTCTCTCTGTCTCTGAAAGATGTCATATGTTGAACAATACACAATCTTGACTGGCCTTGTTTCCTTTCTTTTTGATCTTATTACTTATCCTAAAGCCGTCTGAAGGAAATACTTCCTTGTATCTCTAATCATGAATAACCGTACACAGTGTATACACAGTGACTTACATACTGTATGGTGCTGTTCCCAAAACAGAAACCCCTCCCCCATCTCTCTCTTTATCAGTCTACCCCTCTTGTCAGCTTGTTTCCAGCTGCTTCAGCACAATGAACCTGACTCAGGCCTGTCAGTCTTCTTGGGGCAGTACCCATCTCTTCCCAGACAGCTGAATTTGCATAACCATAAATCACTTACCCCAGCCCATAGTAACACTGTGTACAACCAGGCACCAGGACACTGTCAGTTCAGATGAATGCCTGCTGGCATGCTGTTCTCCTACTACAGCAGACTTTTCTAAAGGTGCCCGAATTCTCAGGCAGAAAGTTATACGCCTTACTCTAGGCTTAATAGAGATATAACAAATAATTATAATAATAATACTTGCACAATACATACGTATTTGACTTTCTAACTAAGTATAGGCAATTCAATAATATTGTAATTCAAAATCTGTAAACAATATGTTTTGTAATGGTATTGTGATATCAATACTAGGCAAAGAACGAGACACAATAATGTAACACATAGTGCTGTAACAGGTGCAATGTGAATCTACTAACTGAATGTTGCAAACCCCCTTTGTTTTTATAATAAGCTCCACTCTTCTGAAAAGGCTTTCCTCTATATTCTGGAGCATGGCTATGGGGATTGGTGTTCAATGGAAGATTCCTTCTGTGAAGGTTAACAGAAAACATGACAGCATCATCATGTATTGCATTTGTTATTGTTAAATGACATGGCATAGAATATCTTCTGACTAAGCTGTTATTATAGAAACAAGAATGCAGACTTTGGTAAAAAAAAAAAACAAAAAAAAAACAGTGGCTGTGTTATAAGAGGAATAAAACACCATATACAATTCTATAAATACTAAAATATCACACCACCTTGGTTTGGATTACACCAAATAACACCATGCTCTTGTCTACCTTTTGTGTATATTATGTAGATTGACCAAGGGCTCATAAAAGGATTTCCAAAGTCTTGGAAATTAATTAATGGTATACAAAAGAAACATCAAAGAGGAAAATCTGATGGATTAATTCTTGGTTTAAAAATTCCAGGTGTTAGAATGGACCTGAGTCTAGAAAGACAGTGACAAATTCTAAAAAACCTATGGAACTGGTTGTATTTTGACTTTTTATTTCATGCAAATGCAAGGGAGGAAAAGAGACTAAATTGAGGTAAAATGAATAAAAGCTAAATGCAAAAGATATCTTTCGGGTTCTGAACATCACAGGGTCTTAATCTTCCAGAGGAAAGAATGGATAAGAGGAAGCAGTAGAAGACTGGGGTGGTTAGTCTGAGGGATGAATGTGTAGGGAGGAGACAGAGTGATAACTCCTAAAGAAGTAGCGCCATAATCAATAAGTACAGCATGGACTCAGCGAGTGATATACATTTGTGCCAAAAAATATTGATTGCAAACTTCATATTTACAGCCACACTGTGGGGCAAAGAGTAGTGCAATATATTGCTCATGACTCACAGAGATCAACTTCTCACTGTCCCATTAGGGTTCGACGGATCCCTCCCAGGCTGTTACATTCTGACAGGTGACTGAGGCAGCAGATTCAATTTGGCTCACTGTAAACTATTAAAGAGTGAAAAAAGTCTTGGTGAGACACTTGCTTATCATAGCAGCCATGGAAATTTGCTATAGTGGATCTAGGTCAAATCATATAACATATAATTAAGATCAAGCATGGGTTGAATAAATGTGGGTTTATTACATTTATTTCTATTTTAAAAGCACTATTAGTTAAGGATTAGTTCCTCATTTATAAATGATGTACTGTGGCTTAATTTTTTAGAAAGAAAAGCATGGCTTACGAAAGCACATTTAAGTTTTCTACTTTAAAAACATCTCATGGCCAAATCCTTCACGCGGGATAATCAGAAATAATGCCAAGTCAATATTTTAATCAGAGGTTCAGGTTTAAATGGCTGATTTGTTAAGACAGGCTTAAAATGAAGTCATGCAACATGACACGAATTAAAATGAAACTCAGATCAACAATTCATTGATTAGATCATCCCCAGAGTCTTACCAGGAGACCCTGACCAGAATGAACCGCTTACTGAAGATGAATGGATGGATGATTAGTCAGGTTTAACACGTCTCGGTACGATTTAAGAATGACCCAGAAATCATACAAAAGACTAATCTTATTTTATGTGTGCAAATAATTCTGTGACTTTAGAAGAAGTACTGTAAAGGAATGAGATAAAAAGAGCAATGGCCTAAAAGCTTCAAGGCCACTCAGAGGCTCCTCCGGAGCAGTGAGAGTTAAAGGAGAGCTCATTCGTATGTTTCTGTGGTAAAGCTTAATTTGTTTGCCTTTTCCATCGGTTACATCTCTCCCGGCACTCTTCACCATGGACAGAAGAGAGGAGAGAACAGCTCCTAGCCCTCTCTCTCTCTCTCTTCATCATACACACTAACTCTCTCTTATGCCTTCTCAGACTTTCTCTCCCTCCTTCTCACTCATCTATCTTTCCCTCCCTTCATCTCACGCACTCGCTCTCTCTCTCACTCACTCTCAGGCTCTCTCTCTCTTCCTCTCCTTCCTTTACTCTTTACACATTCACTCACTCGCTCTCACTCTCCCGCTCACATACCCTCTCTCTCCACCTCAAGCTCACTCATTCTCAGACTCTCTTTCTCTCCCTCCTTCGCACTATCTCTCCTTCTCTTTCCATCCCTCTCTCTCAAGCAATCCCTCTCTCTCACACCCTCTCAGATTTTCTCTCCCTCACTATCTTCTTACTCATCTATCTCTCCCTCCCTTTATCTCTTGCTCTTTCTCTTCCATCATCTCTTTCACTCTCCCTCAGACTTTACTGTCGCACTCCTTTCACTCTCCTTCCTTCACTGTCCCTCTACCTCCATCTCTCTCTCACCCAACCTTTCACACACACCCTCTCTCTCACTCACTCACTCTCAGATTCTCTCTTGCTCGCTCTCACTCTCTCCCTCCCGCTCTCTCTCTCAGACTCTCTGTCTCTTTCCCTCCCTTTCTCACACACACACACACACACACAGACTTTCTCTCCCTCCCTCCCTCCTTCTCTCTCTCTGCCCCCACCGTCTTGTTTTCAGAGCAGCAGGCAACACTTCGCCTCCGTATAGGCTACGTTAACGGCGGGTAGCCCGGATGTGGATGCGAGCAGGTCTCGCCTCCGTCGGTATACACACACACTCTCTCACACACTCACTTACGCACTCTCTCTCTCACACACACACACACACACACAGGCAGCGAGCACACCTGGACGCGTCATGTGACCCGCTACCTGGGCGTGGAGAGAGAAAGACTGACTGTTATTCTGCCTCGATGCTTTTTTGTTCTTGCTGAATGGGAGGATCAGGCTGTGAGTGCGCTCTGTGCCCAGTGCTGCTTCTCTCCCTGCTAAAGTAACATGTGAACTTTTTTTTTTTTTGTGGCGACATTTTTGGGGGAATTTATTTCTCGCTTTGTTTATTTTGCTTCTTTGTATTTTTTGAGCCAAGCCGCTATTTTGGAGGTGTTTGTGCCGCTTCAGCCAAGGTGAGTAGAGTGGGGCGTGTATGTATGTATGTATGTATGTATGTGTGTGTGTGTAACTGAAATGATAGTATTGCGCGCTTTTTCAAAACAGAAAGTAGCAAAGGCGCGCGGTTCATACACATCTTTTAAAGCTTTGTTTTGCGAGTTAGTCTCGTGCATCAGTCGCGTGCATCCTTAGGACAGGCTGCGCGTGAAGTGTCACATGCGCGCGTGTATTACTGACACGTTGGGCGGCTTCCTATTTGATTATTGTGCCATATTAATGCCCACTTGGTGCTCCTGGGACAGTAGACATAAACATGGTCTTACATATACAAGTTTATGGTCTCTGGTAGACCTGGGAAGTGTTCACGCTGTGATTGAAATGGAAACAATGCATCCCGACGTGTGTGACTGCTCCCCAACACAGGTTTTAGTTGGATAAAGGCTTTCCATTTGTATTATTCTCCATTACTAAAGTCAACACTTCTGCTATTCTACAGCATGAGTGATGTCCTACAGTGTGTCAAACTTTACTACCACTCACATGAATATACAAGATTCAGAACTAATCATTAAACTTGTGCCACAAATAAAAATAAAAGGAAAGAAAGTTTCGTCTTCCAGATATTTCTATAAGTCCAGTTGCTTTGATGATGCTGAACATCCAGCAATGAACTCTCAAAGCTTCCAGCCTCATGCTGCTTCCTCTCATATTGTATATTGTACTTATGAGATACCAACAAGAAGGCGGCAGCGAACGTGGCATATTCGTTATCATGATTGCCTTGTACCTGCAGGAATGGAGGTTTGAATCTCATCTCCATTCTGTGTCAGGAGCTTGTGTGGTCTCCCTGTGTTTGATGGGTTTCCAGACAATTCAAAGACATGTGTTGTAGGCTGATCAGTGTTTCCGAATTGGCAGTAATGTGTGATTGGGTGTGCGAGTGTGTGTGTGTGTGCACCTGTAGGTTGACAGAGGTCGAGGTAACTTCCCTAAAAAAAATGACCTTTAATTCAAAATGATAGGTTATTGTGGCCCACTGTCTCTTAGAGATGTCAGCAAGCATGAATGGAATGATGGATGGATGGGTGGGTACAAAAAGAAAAAAAAAAAAAATCTTTTGAGACAGCGTATGCGTTTAGTTTTTTGTTGTGCATAGTGGTTTAGGAACAACAAATGCTTTCATCATTCATCTGATTGTCCCTTTATATGCTTAGACTATCTGGAAATACTAATCTATAAGTGCCGAGTACTAGTCCTAAAGTTACCACTGTCCATCAGCTGCTTCCCGGTTCTGGATTCATCCAGCATCCTTGTGTATTTGTGTGTGCGCGTGCAGAAGATGATAGAAAGCTTCTTTTTAATGCGCTCGTTAGTTCTGGTGCTGAGACAAAAGAGCCAGACAGTAGGTCCCATTCAGGGATGTCTGAGGGTTCTGTGTCTCTTTGCCCCTGGCACCATGTACCATGTGCCTTAAAACCGAGACCCTAGATCTCTGACCAAAGCTGCAAAGCTTTACTATATTAGAGAAACTGCCTTTTGGGTGGGATTAACCTCATTAAATGATAATATAAATAAAATGCTGTCATGAGGAAGAGGTTTTACGAGGCTGCTCTCTTGTTCTTTGTTTCTGCGCGGGTGTGTGTGTGACAAGGACTGGGAGTGGCACCAATTGCTCTTACTCACTGGACAGTGAGGGGCATCCAGCCCAAGCGTAGGCCATCTGTGCATGCAACTTTCTCTTACAGATTTTTTTCACCATGTACACACCATGACATGCATGTAAAAAAAAAAAAAAAAAACAACGCCTTTTTTGTCAAGGTTGTTTATTTTCCAAGCTTTTTTTCTGCTCATGGAATAGATAGAAATGCCGTCTGTTTTCTTATCAGAGGCATAAAGTGCCTATGAATGATTTCGCAATAACGCAAAGCTTAGAATGACCTCATTCACCTTCAGTCTCTAAGCTTTTTTCCCTCAATTCTATTTCCATATTGTCATTAATGTCATAATATGTTCCTCACAGTCACAGTCAAGCAGTTTTTTAGTTGTTGAGTTGACCACTTTTTTTAAACAACCCAACGTCTTATACAAAAGTAAGAACAAGGTAAGAACAAGGCAACTTCGTGTTATTTGTACCTATAAAACAGTGGACTTCTTGTTTGTAAGCCTCTTATTTTCCATTTCTCTTCCAGAATGGCTCAGTACAGACCAGGCTATACTTTACCTTCCCTTTTACTGCCATTCGGTAAATTGCTGTCATTTTAGGATCCGTTGATCTTCTGCACGCTCAGAGTTGTTTAATTCAAAGTGAGTCAGTTTTATATTGAAGTAAAGGATGCAACTAAAATTGCACACTCAACAACTGATGTTTTATCTTGACATACTACATCACTCTTAACAGCTTCAGTGAGTAATACATCATATCACAAGCTCGGCAAAAAAAGAAGAACCATGGTAAAGATAAGATGGGCAACGTTCTATTTTTTATATTAGTGTAAGCATGTTTACTAAATTGCACCAATCTGTCAAATTCGCACTTGGTCTTTTTTCATTATTAAGAAAATGATCAGAATTAATTAGTAATAAATGTCAGTTTATAGTCTATCTAAACTAAGCTTGAAGCTTGTCAGCATGAAGGCGTGTACAATGTTTATTTTTCACTTTTGTTTCTGTTTTATACTGCAACGACTGATCTTGTACCTGCCCAACTTGTTTTTTTTTTATTGTTGTTTTTTTTTCCGTTTACAGATTGTATCACTCTAAATAAGCAGATCTTAGTGGGTGATGACTAACACTTCCTATCTAATAAAAGCAAGCTACTTGGTTGGACCCCCTATTGCCTTTGGGTCTTTGTGGCATAGATTCAGCAAGGTCCTGGAAACATTCCTTAGAGGTTTTGATACATATAGATATGATATTATGATGCAGTTGCTGCAGATTTGTCGGCTGCACATCCAGGATGCAAATCTCCCGTTCCAACACATCCCAAACGTGCTGTACTGGATTGAGATCTGATGACTGTTGAGGACATTTGAGTACAGGAAACTCGTTGTCATGTTCAGGAAACCAGCTTTAAATGATTTTCACTTTGTGCCATGGCTCGTAATCCTGAGGTCATAAAAGGATGGACACAGTAGGCAACAATACTCGCATAGGCTGTGATATTTAAACAATGCTTAATTGGTACTAAGGGGCACAAAGTGTGCAGAGAAAATACTACCAAATTTGTTTGTCAAATTTTGATCCTACCATGTTAATTTTGCAGCAAAAGTTGGGAGTCATCAGACCAGGCAGTGTTTTTCCAGTCTTCTATCGAATTTTGGTTAATCCATGTAAACTGCAGCCTCAGTTTACTGGCCGGTGGATTTGTGTGTGTGTGTGTGTGTGTGTGGGTGTGTGTGTGTGTGTGTGTGTGTGTGTGTGTGTGTGTGT
>JAQMYJ010000012.1:24741320-24773820 GCA_030014305.1 Clarias laeviceps
TGTGTGTGTGTGTGTGTGTGTGTGTGTGTGTGTGTGTGTGTGTGTGTGTGTGTGTGTGTGTGTGTGTGTGTGAGACTACCAGTCAAAAGTTTGGACACCTCTTCTAATTCCGTGGTCTTTCCTGAGTTTTGTTTCTTCTACATTGTAAAACAGTGCTGAAGGCATTAGTCTTTCTTTTCTGGGATGGACTTCATGAGAACCAGTTTCTTCATTGTGCTTGACAGGTTGTGCAAATACACTTCACAATACTGTTCTTGTAAGAACTATTCCAGAACAGCTGACCTTCTGTCTCAAAATGACAACTGATGACAACAGTTGTTGTTGTTGTTTTCACTTAAATAACTAATGCCATATGTATTATTTCATAGTTTTGAAAAAAAAAAAATCCAGTATTCTAGAATGTAGAAAAGAATTCCAAACTTGTGTCCAAACTTTTGACTGGTACTGTACACAAAGGAGTTCCCAGAGGTCTTGAGTGCTTGTTGGCTGCTTTCCTCCTGTCCAACACATCTCAAACCATCTCAGTTGGATTTAGAGTGGGCAATTGCGGAGGTCAGGTCATTTAATGCAGCACTCCATCACTTTCCTTTTTGGACAAATAGCTCTTACATAACCTAAAGGTGTGTTTGGGGTCAAAGCTAAACGTAAGTACTTTATAAAGAAAAATTACGGAAGGAGAATGTGTGCCCAAAATTTTGACTGTTACTAAATATATAGTATATATAAATATACACACTGATCAGCAATAACATCAAACCCACCATCAGGTGAACTGAACATTGATCACCAAATATACACCCACAAACTGGTGATAGGATCATGGGAACCCAAAGCTCACCTGTGTCCATGATGGCCAAAGACCAGTCTGACTTGTCTGATCTGACAGAAAAGACAATATACAGTATTACAAATTGTAAAAAAAAGTCAATACTGCCCATGGTAGAAAGGCACCAGAACACCCAGTGCACCACAGTCCTCTGTGCACATGGCCCACTAGACAAAGAGCCAAAGGCGGCCAACCCTACTTCCAAACTCCCCAGATCCCGATCCGATCAAGCACCCATGGAATGCGCCAGATGAACAAGTCTGATCCATGGAAGCCCCATCCCTGCTGTCAGACTCAACAGTGCACAACAGTCTTGTGGAGCCATACCTATGTTTTAATGTTATAGCTGATCAGTGTGTATGTACTGTATGTCTGTATGTAAAAAATATATATATATATATATATATATATATATATATATATTTATAACATATATATATTTTTTTATTATTATTATTTTTTTTTAATTATTATTATTTTTTTTTAATTATTATTCTTTCTCTTTTTCCGTACATACAAACGTGTGTGTGTGTGTGTGTAGTAAATCTTCTCAACATGGATAGTTGTTCAGTTTCTCAGGGAGTTGAGCTGAGAGACTTGTCTCACAGTCATACTTAATTTGTAATGTTGGTCCACAGCTACTGAGGTTTTACAAGGCATATCTTTGTTTTAGGCTTTTAGGCTTATATATGTTAGGTCCTGTCATTAAATCTATAACAGAAAAGCTATAGAATAAAACTCCTTCAAAAGTGTTTAAAGCTCTTTTCTAATGACTAAAAGATTTTTGAACTGTGTCCCTGCTAAAGAGCTGCTAATGGGCCTATGAGAAAGTCTCTTAACCCTCCAATGCTCATCAGTATGCTCAGATTGTAATCTGATAAGTCATTTGGATAGGATTGATATTTTTTGGATTAAACTACCTGCCAAATGAATAAAAGTCCATTTTTTAGAGAGACAGAGTAAGTGTCAGAACCCGGTTCTAACAGGAATTAGTTATTGAACACTTGTATTTTAAAGCTGCTTAATCCAGCTTTTAAATCCATGCCCCCTGGGATCTGAAAAACCCTGGTCTAATTGCACTTTTTGTTCCCCTACCAAACAACACGGCATGGCTTGGTTAATTAACCGTGATTCTGCATTTTGTTATTGTTTTCACTGCCAAGTGACCCGAAACGTAACCAAGAACCCATGCTGGATTTGGTTGCTCTTATTGTTTGAGTAAGAAGCATAATGAACAGAGACATAGATTGGTCAAACATGTAGGCGAATCTGACTTTTCTATCGAAAAGTATAGCAGAACGATCTTTAGCCATTTTAATTAATTGTTTTTATTTCCACATTGCTGATATTTATTATACACGATCCACATATAATGAATCTTCATGGGAACTGAATACTGTTTGTTCAGTGCATAGGGTGTAACATATTGGTGTACATCCTACCCAGTGATCTATGCGTACGTTAAAATAAACAGTTTGACAGCAAAATTAGTCTTTTTTATCAAATGGAGAAAGAAGTATTGCTAAATAATAGAAATGAATATTTTTTGCATGTTTTTTGTAGGGAACTAAAAAGCACAAAAAGGCAAAATATTATACCACGATGTTTTGGTGTTTTATAAGTGTGAATTCTTTTATAAGTGTGAAAACTCATTCTTTGATTGTGATTTTGTATTGAGTGAAACAGAAAGTAGTGGAAGCAAACTAGATCAAAGAAAAGTTTTGCTACATTTTTTATTTAAAATATTGTGGAAGAGAGCATGAAAAACATTTTAAACAACACAAAACCCGCAGTTTACAGCATCGTCAGCCTCCTCTACCACTTATATTTTCATTAGTGTAGTTGGCCACAGCACCTTATCATACTTCACTCATGTGCCGTTTAACTTACGTTTGTGCATTGTCTATTCCAGTAAAATTATAACATACTGCATGTAGCTCAGAAGAGTAGCAAACAAAAGCAGATACAGAAAATCAAACAGCTTCCCACACATAGCGACTGCATCTGACGCAAACTTTGCACATCTTAAAAGTGCTGTAAAGTTGTATCTAGCTTAATTTGTAATAAGAAATAGCTGTTGATAGGAGCAAGGGGGGAAAAAAAGAAACATTTATCTATTTGGAATTGAAAAAGAAGGGTGCACTAGACACTACCTCTACCACAGTTATTATAACTTTGTTCAGTATATAACATGCTGTTCAAACAACATCCAAATTGTATAATGTTTTATTTAACAGAACATATTGCAGATGTTAAACTTGTACTCCATTAGTGCTGGCAATGGCAGCAACAGAATGTAAATGTCCTTTTTCTTGGCTTCAACATTCTCCAAAAATCCCTTTATCTCACTCATGGCAACTGCTGCTTTGCACCGCTCCTACTGTAGTTTTAGTTTACTGATCATGTGACAGAAAGAAGCAATGCGATTGGCTTTTTAGAGTGTGCCTGCTTTTTGATCAAAAGCCTGGCACCTACCTGTTGTGTTTTGTCTAAAACATGGAAGTTCAAAGCTTCCAAGAGAATAATACAAAATGTTTAATATTTGAAACTTCGAGTAAAAGTCTAAAATTTTTATTAATATCATTTTGCTGTCAAACTATCCATATACAGATTGAGAATTTCAGTTTTATAAAATACACAATTGATTATTTTTGTATATCGTTGTCTTAGTTGCCTTTATATCATATTTTATTGTCTTTGTGATTGCATTCAAGGAGATGTCTGTTCAATAGTATGACTCTTGGCTGTGTATGGGTCACGTTCTGCCTTTAAAACAGGCTTGCTGTGTTAAAAGCTTAATACTTCATCCTGATATCAACTTTATTTTATTTTTGAAGAAAACTATTTATTGACAAGTAATATTTTCTTAAATTTGTTTTTATCACTAGTCACCGTCTGACGTCTTCAATCTTTGTCACGCACTATGCCTGGATGTATCAGCCTGAATTTGCATAAATGCTATTAGTTTAACCGACCAGTTTTAGTAAATAGGTAAGATGTTATGTCTATTGAAAAGCTTCTTTTTTTTTTGTCTTGGTTTATATACAGTCACAACTACTCATGTTTCTTTAAAACTTGTCCTAGATAGTGTTTTAAATGTTATCTCTCACAGTGACTTAAGATAAAAGGATACTTGATCAGGACATAAAATGATATAGTAAAGATAATAATATCCATGAATGGACATGAAAATGCCTGGTCTTTACAAATAAGACTTTTTTTGCTCAAAGCTCTGCCCATTTATATTCTGCTTACCGTAGCATAATTTTTGGTTCCTTTTTTTGATCAGTTCTACTCAGAAGCTGGTCCTAGAACAGAAAAAAAATCTCTAAACTAATGAGGAATTTGTAGCAATTGTGCCCTGTAGTTCACCCCCACTTTTCTCATTCAGCCATGAGCTCAGTCATATCTGATGGTGGGAAATGGAAGAGATGAGGTGAGATCACACACATTCTCACACATACACACCAGCAGCTGGCATTGCCGGTGTGATCCAGTCTGGGCTTGACGCCCACTCTACGTCCACAGTTTTTAAACACCACCATCTTACCATAAACGGCATATAAGCCAGAGCACAGTGCTCTTACTTCTTTATAACACTCACACAATCATGTTTAGTTAGTTTTTGGTTGAGTATTAAAATTAATTTGATTTAGTAATCGTTATTTTTTTTTTTGTGTATCTATAAAATTCATTGTCTATATAAATATGCTATACATAATGGAAAAACTCATGAAGTGTGTGGGATGGATCTACACACACACACACGCGCGCACACACACACACAGAGATTCAAACTCAGCCTAGAGGATCGTGAGCTCTTGGTTCAAAGGGTCTGGTTACAAGCATGAAATGGTTCATCAGTGTAGAATTAGCCTCACAGGGGAGTGTGAGAAACACGGTCTCTTCCCATCAACAGAGAATGAGCTAGCAGAATGGAATGCAGGGATGAGATCTTCATGCACCCCTGCAGACATACACGCTATTAAAATACCTGATTTGTACCATTTTTGGTTTTGGTTTATTTGATTTGCTCTATTGAACACACAGAGGGCCATTTCTAATATGAAATAATTTCAACATGCAATGTAGAATGGAAAGATTGACATCTGGAATTGTGTTGCTATTCATTTTAGCATTCCACATTTTTAGTATTCAAATATCAAATTTTTTACACTGGTATGAGTTTAACCCTAAGGTAATTCTTGCATGTGGGTGTGTAGCAGCCGCTAATGTTGGTTTGTACCTTGTAATCTTATGATGAAAAACAGTAGTAGGTATATGTGCCTGTCAAAAATGAGAATATAATAAGTTTTTTTTTCTTTTGTGATTTAATTCAAAAAATGAAACTAGATTCATTATAGAGAAATCTTTCAAATACTTTTTTGTTTCATTTTGATGTTTATGGCTTACAGCTTATGAAAATAATGCATACAATATGCTAAAATATTATAATATTTAATTTCCATTTAAATAAATCACTATTCATACAGTATAAATACCATGTGTCTGTTGGTCTAGCTCAGTACACACATGGACAAGCCTGCTGACTTTTGTTGGCGTTTGTCCAGAAAATGATCATCGACACCTTCGACAAGCAGGGTAAGCCACACAAGGTGCTGCATCAAATATATTCATTGAAAGATGATTGGAAGGGAAAAGTGTTACAGGAAAAGATGCACAAGCAACAGGGATAACCAAAGCCTTAAGAAAACTGTCAAGAAGAGGTGATTCAAGAGCTTCATAAGAAGTGAATTGAGGCTGGACTTGTGCATCAAGAGCCACCATGCACAGACAACTCCAGAAAAAGGGCTACAACTGTTGCATTCCTAATATCAAGCCAGAGCTCCTGAACCAGAGCCAACCAGAGTTCAGAACTCCCGAACCAGAGCCAACCATCAGCAGTGCGTTACCTGGGCTAAGGAGACAAAAAACTGGGCCATTTGCTCATTTCTCTTTTCAGATTAAAGTAAACATTGCATGTCTGAAGAGGCACAGAATTTCCACAGTCGGTAATGATCTGGGGTACCATGTCATCTGCATCTTGCCCACAGTAAGCTACCATTAACTGGTTTGCTGACCATAATATTACTGTGCATGTTTGGCCAGCCAACTCACCTGACCTAAACTCAATAGAGAATCTCTACGGTATTGTCAAGAGGAAGATGAGAAACACCTGACTCATTGATACAGATGGACTAAAGGCTGATATGAAAGCAACCTGGTCTTCAGTAAAACCTTAGTACCACAGGGTGATGAGCTCAATGCCCTGCTTCATAGCTGTAGTAATTTGTGCTAAAATCAATATATAATAATTATTGAGTGCATAAATTAACATACTTTTTAAGAATTTCTGTATTGTAAATACATTGATTGATACTAGATTTTGGACTTTCATGAGCTGTCAGCCATAATCATCAAAATGAAAACAAAAAAGGCTTAAATCTAGATTATATGAAACTTAATTTTTTTCATTCAATTATGATAGAAAATACATTTCTAATTTTTCTAGATGCACTGTATATGGTTTGGTACGTATCTTGGTTTCAGTGGTTTGAACTTGTAAACATATAATCCAGCAAGTTGTGCAGGAATAGTAACAGCATATGGAAAATATATAAGAAATAGCAAATCTATAGTGGTTCATTTAAGTGAAGGGATATTTAAATGATATTTTTAAACATTATTTGCAGTATTTGCTAAATGGCACTGTTACCATTTTCTACACAACTCAGTGAACTGTTCTTTTCTGGCTGATTACATGGGAATAAACAAGCATCAGAAATAAACAAGATAAAACTTATCTTCAAGTGAGTTATACTGTATATATAAGTATTAGATTTAGATTACTCATTATACAGATTTCTTTGTTTGTTAAATCTAAAACCTTGACTATACAGTCCATTGTTTGAAAGAGAAAATGTACATTACTCATTCGAGTTAGCGTAGCACGTTGCTAACATCAAGAGCACGGGCAGTTTCCCACTTCATCAGTCAAATGGTCTGAAGTCGGAAATTACATAATTCCAACTGGCAAATTACTGCTTAGTGCAGCGTTATATTTCAAATGGACCTGATTATCTGACCTTTTAAATCCAGTACAAATTCCATATCTCTGAAGTGATATTTGAAACTTTCACTAGCATATCAGCTCTCAGCCAAGTGCTGCTTGTTTATCTTAATACTGATATTGTAAAAAAAAAATAAAAAAAAAATACACATGCAAATATATGAACATGTACAATTTTGATTGGGAAAGATTTCAAATCACATACACTATACGAGTTAATCAAATTAATGAAGATGTGTGGCCAGCACAAGGTAAAGCATAAAAGATTAAATTTTATGGTAGGATAATACGGCAGGATAAAATAAAACCGTGGTAGGCTTTTTTCTTGTTACTTTACTGTCATACTTAATTCGCATAGATTCTAGAAAAACGGAAATGAAAAGTTGCACACCAAACCTTCACTTTATTGCTAGACAGTGTATGTTTGCACAACTTCAATGCAACAGATTCACGTCAGTCAACCCATATTTTATTTCATTAAAGAAAAAAAGATGTTTGCTTCTGATTATTATGATGACTTACTAGAAAACTCAAGTGTTTTTTTTTTGGGGGGGGGAGCTTGAAATATTTAGCAAGTCTGGTATTATAATCAGCAATAAATCCCACTGGATAGGTGGGTAAACAATGAATTATGTGATCAGGGTAAGGCAGACTTCGACATACTGGTAATATTAGAAATGTTTCTTTTGGAAAAAAATAGTGAATTGAAGCTAAAATTCATTGTTTCACAACAGCATAAATGGAATAAAAATATCTGAAGTCCATGAAGTTTATTAACCACCATTAATAGTATAAAACAATGAAAGACAGCATGGAAGATTTTTTTTTTTTACTTTAGCCACTATTTAAAGAACTGAACAATCCATCATGCATTTCAATGAAAAAAATATATTATAAAAACTATAAAATCACATCACTACCTGGATAACCCAATAATAATATAAACAAATATTCACAACACAGTCTTATCTTTGTTTATTTATTTACTTTTTCACTTTATGTTCGAGGTCTTCTGCCGACAGGAGGAGGCTTGGCATTTTCCACGCTTCAAGAATTGTCATATATCACTGTTGTCAAAACAATATGAATAACCCAAGTTGTTGTGTGGCCGCTTTAGAGATAACTTCATTTTAAAGCTTAAGATAGCAATAACAAATTTAAAAGCTTCGTTAACACTAGTCAGAGGTAGTTAGAAGATATTAAAAAAATTTAGGATGGACATAAATGGCGTTTACATGCGGTTAGCCTCCTCTACAGTCCTGGTGGGACAAATACATTATAACTTTCAAGCCTAACTGAACGTTCTTATATTGTGTTTATCAGCAAGGCAGGTGTTTTAAACTTACCTGATATCGAGGAAAAAAAGAACTCCAATTCACTTTTGAATTGTTAGCACTGAATTCTGTTAGAAAAAAATTGTTAATTAGATAGATGAAGAAGGTCTAACTTCATATTATAATGAAGCATGCTTTAAAAGTTCTCATTTCACACTACACGAGCCGCAACATCATCAACTCCTTCTGTCTTGACGCCCTCTCCGGTTGTACATCACACACTCATTCAAAACTGAAATTCTTTTCTTTTCCATTCCGTACTACGTATGCTTTATTCGGAGACTTTTTAAGAAAATGAAAAATATGGATATTTTATATAACCACATGCGTACCTAGCGTACAATAACTCTATCAACTAATGTTCGACTAAAGTTGTAATACCTCAGTTTAATTCATCATTCTAATCCAAGCAGCCAGTCCAAACCCTGATTAGACATGCTTTGATTTGGCAGCTTTTCAAGTCAGAAAGAAAGGATTTAGTATTGCTTTGTGTTTTAAAGCTTTTCAGCAGACAAACAGAATCCACTAGAAGCCTGTTTTAGCAAACGAGGTCTCTCTTTCTTTCCACTTTTTGGGAGTTGGGATGTAAGGGTGTGTGGGTGTATGAGGGGTTGAGTTGCATCTAAGCTCTCTAAAACACTGATGCAGTTTTTATTTATTGCTGTGTAGAAATAATGGTTTATCACCCATACCATGCTCAGCTGAACACACAAGTGCTAAATGATAGATCCACTTCATGTAGCCATCACCCACACTGCCACTTTTATTTCTGCAGTGATGTTTCTCTTCTCATTTTTAAGAGGTATTACTCTGAGCACTGGAGGTTACATTTCATTTCCGCAAGTGTAATGCCTGTGTTAATCCTTAAACAGCAAATGGCTCACTTCTGGGTGATTTTTAATTAGCATGTTTATAATACTTCTCACAGGAAGTCAGGATGATGTGGTATGCTTTTTTTTATTTTTATATATATATATATATAAAAAAACAGCCTAACAAAATGATTTTTCATTTGTCTCTAAGAGATTAATTATGAAGAAGAGATTGAATGGAGTTGTAACTACTGTGACAGATGGAGGAAGGGTCAGAAATTTGGCAACAGCTGGAAGCCAAGGTCACACCAGCATGGAGCGGATTTTGTTGGCATGGAGTGGATCAGTCAGGAGAAGGGAAATGGTTTTTACACTTGTGTTAAATGATTAATTCAGGTCTGTACAGAGAATAGGGAGAGTTTTTTTTTTTTTTTTTTTTGCTTTTTGCTTGGTCTATTAGTGACTCAGGAACCAAAATTACAAAGAACTGGGTCAAGTATAATATTTTTATCATCTCTTACATCCTAAAGAAGGATGAAATCCTGTTATATGTAACAGCACAGGTGACTGAAAAAATCCAGCGGTTTGTTGGTTAAGATTATATTACCGCTCTGGTCAGGTCTTGTATCTGAGGTCATTAATTTTCCATAACAGACGAGTTTAATTCCATATATTACCTTAAATAAAAAAATAAATAAAAAATAGGAAAAATAGGAGCTGTACTATATGGCCTAAAGTATGTGGACACCTGACCCTCATACTCATGTGTTCCACAAAATTGGAAGCATGCAGATGTATAGAAAGGCTTTGCATTCTGTACAATTAGAATTTCCCTTCATGAAGACGTGGATTGCCAAGGATGGAGTAGAAGAACTCCTGCTCTGAGCCCTAACCTCAAGCCCATTGAACATCTTTGGAATGAAATGGAATACACCAGATGTGTTTCAGCGCCTGGCCTCTTGTGTCTAAATGGGCGAATCCCAACAGCTACAATCCTTCCCAGGAGACTGGAGTGGAGGTTATTAAAAGAGCAACATGGAACAACTCAACATTCGCACCAGGGCAAGCATGCTTGGATCCAGCTTCTTTCTCACAACCATCACATGCAAAACTGTACAACAACAATATACTGTATATACTCTGGTGGTGGCTAAAATGCATTTTGTTGCTGCATTGACAATATGCATTGACAATAAAGGATTAACTCTGTCTATCGATTAACACCTATAGTTTTTGGGATGACGGGTGTCCACATAGATTTGGCCATGTCATAGTTTAGACTATAGAGTTTTAACTGATATAATTTTGATCTCTGATTACTCAAGGTACATCAACTGCATGATTGTTGTCCTGTGACAGCATGTATAACACTGTATGATTACATAACTTTTATTACTCTGAACAAAGTTATTCAGTCGGCGTTATTTAGCTTGACTGTGATGTATTTGTATAAATCCGGACAGATCTGTATTCTCCCTCCTAAATCCTGCTTTTGATTGTGCCTCTTGATTCAGAGGTGAGCTGTGTCAGGGTCAGTGGGGGATGTAGAGGAGAGTCTGGAGTGTGTGAGATCAGTGCACTGTTTGGTGAGCTGCAAGCCTCAGCCAGGAGCTGTTCGCTGGAAAGGGTCCCAGAGCTACAACAGAGAGTGAGAGTAAGAGAGAGAGAGAGACAGAGGAATTCCAGCAATGTCCATTAAAGCAGAGGTGAACTGGGAAAGCTCAAGCATGTGAACGTTCCCCAGCCGGTCTCGGCTGTTTCGGATTTCTTGTTTTGCTGCTGCAATTACAACTTATTGTATCAGCATTATAAATCTTAATTTCTTTTTCAGTAACACTTTGTCTTGTTTTATCTTTTGCACTTTGTGTACTTTTTCTGGTTTTGTATTCTCTTTGTAGCTTCCCCTCAGTCTGTCACAGTCTTTTTGAGATTTTCTTTTCGTTCCGTTATTGTTGTGCTCGAGGCTGGTGTCTTCGAGCTTGATGCGTCTTAAAAAGCATGTCACTGTAGCTGTGCGTCTCAGGTTTCTACAGATGCCTCCAGCGAACTGAGTGCATTCACAGTGATCCAAGCAGACACTCGTACCTTTTATTTATCCAGACCAGTTCTCAGGAACTACATCCGTTATCTACTTTCACTCCAACTCCTTCAACACAGACAAGCTCTTATTGTTTCCCTGCAGCCGTGTGATTAGCTTTTGTCTATGTTTTACTTTAGTTGAGCCTCAGGTCTTCTCTCAGGGAGGTTATTATATTACAGAATTGTGTCAACCTTATGGTCTCATGACAGTAAACCTAATCACAAGGCTGACATCACCTTCCTTGGAGCAACCACTATAAACATGTCTGAATATCTGCATACATGTGCTCGGTGGAGACAAACACGCCGCCAGGCCATGTGGTGATTGTAACTACGCAGCACATGCTCACGAACCACAAAGAAAAACATGCACTTCTTATGTCTCAGCATTCCAAGTTCCTGTGTGGTCGCAGTCTGCTTTGACTCTGTCGTTAGCTTTTTATTAACGCACTAGCGTGAGTGATTCACGTCACTGATCTGTGCATCTTTCAGCCCTCTAATTACTGTGATTAGTGTGCGAAGGGATGTGGGTGGGGTCAGGCAACCTTATTACCAAGCTTTAGCTCGGGAAGTGGGTACACTTAGTTGTTATTCTGTTAAATGCCGAGAAATATGCCAAATCTGCTTTCAGTTTTCTTCTCTGTGGTTAGTTTAAAACAGGCTGGTTGTTTAATAGTCCTTACGTTCAGTTTGTTTGCATGGCAGCAAAACATCAGTGAGAAATGAAGATGCTGTGCAGACTATCACTGTGTGTCATTACTCTTTTGTTTTGCTCCTGCAGTGGAACGAGTTTTCGCCACAAACCGTACCCAGTTTCTCGTCTCCTGTCAATTTCTAGATGGCGAGAAACGTTGCAGCGTGGAATGACCAAACAGCGCCACAGCTGCCCCGGGATCTATTCCAGCTCTGTTGAGCATGATAAATTTGGTGTTCGCTGCATGCGGCTGGGTTGTTGTTGTAACAGTAACAAAAACTTCAGATCAGTTGGTGCGATACAGCAGTAAAATTTTACCAGATCGCAAACCTTTAACTTTTTTTTTTTTTTTTTTACTTTTGTGATGTGGTTTAGAGTGCAATAGCTGTTTTCTCGCTCTTTGAGCTTCCCATGTTCTAACCAAATTCCACTGGCTTTTATGACTAAATTCTGTGATGGATTTAATTTGTTTATTTTATTTTCAGTAGCAATGGAAAAATTTTGACTTCCAAATGAACTCATTTCTCCTCAGGTTTTGTTTATATGACTTCAAAATTGCAGTCTATGTTTTGTTTTGTTTTTTTCCTCCTGGCTCTGCTGAAAGACATCACTACATGAAAATGATGTGTGTGTACTTGTGTGTGTATGCATGCTTGTGTGTGTGTGTAGATATACGTATATATATATAATATATATACACACTATATTACCAACCGTATTCGCTCGCCTGCCTTCACATGCATATGCACTTAAATAACATCCAATTCTTAATTCATAGGGTTTAATATGTTACTGGCCCACCCTTTGCAACTATAACCAGTCTATTCTGGGAAGGCTTTCCACAATGTTTAGGAGTGTGCTTATGGGAATTTTTGACCATTCTTTCAGAAGCGCATTTGTGAGGTCAGATACTGATTTGGACGAGAAGGCCTGGCTCACAGTCTCCGCTCTAATTCATCCCAAAGGCGTTCTGTTGGGTTGAGGTCAGTAAAGTGCTTTCACACCAAACTGGCTCATACATGTCTTTATGGACCTTGCTTTGTGCACTGGTGTGCAGTTATGTTGGAACAGAAACACCCAAACTGTTCCCACAAAGTTGGGAGCATGAAATTGTCCAAAATGTCTTGGTATGCTGAAGCATTAAGAGTTCCTTAAGGGGCCAAGCCCAACTCCAGAAAAACAACCCCACATCTTAATCTCTCCTTCACCAAACTTTACACTTGGCACAGTGCAGTCAGACAAGTACCATTGTCCTGACAACCACCAAACCCAGACTCGTCCATCGGACTGCCAGACAGAGAAGCGTGATTCCTCCCTCCAAAGAACACATCTCCACTGCTCTAGAGTCCGGTTGCAGGGTGCTTTACACCACTGCATCTGATACATTTCTCTTGGTGATGTAAGGCTTGGAAGCAGCTGTTCGGCCATGGAAACCCATTCCATGAAGCTCTCTATGCACTGTTCTTAAGATAATCTGAAGGCCACAGTTTGGAGATCTGTGGCTATTGACTCTGCAGAAAGGTGGTCGACGTCTGTGCACCATGCGTGCATCTGCTGACCCTGACCTCTGATTTTACGTGGCGTACCACTTCATAGCTGAGTTGCTGTCATTCCCAATCACTTCCACTTTGTTATAATACCACTAACAGTTGATTGTGGAATATTTATAGCGAGAAATTTTCACGACTGGACTTATTGCAGGCGGCACGGTGGTGTATTCCTGATTCCTGTCTCTGTGTGCATGGAGTCCCCATGCTTGGTGGGTTTCCTCCCAAAGTCCAAAGATATGCAGGTTAGGCTAATTGGTGTTCCCAAATTGCCCGTAGTGAGTGAGTGAGTGTGAGTGATTGTGAGTGATTGTGAGTGATTGTGAGTGATTGTGAGTGATTGTGAGTGATTGTGAGTGTGAGTGAGTGTGAGTGAGTGTGAGTATGAGTGAGTGAGTATGAGTGAGTGAGTGAGTATGAGTGAGTGAGTATGAGTGAGTGAGTATGAGTGAGTGAGTGAGTGTGAGTGAGTGTGAGTGAGTGTGAGTGAGTGTGAGTGAGTGAGTGTGTGTGTGAATGAGTGTGTGTGAATGAGTGTGTGTGAATGAGTGTGTGAGTGTGTGAGTGTGTGAGTGTGTGAGTGTGTGAGTGTGTGAGTGTGTGAGTGTGTGAGTGTGTGAGTGAGCCCTGCGATGGATTGGCACCGTGTCCAGGGTGTACCCTGCCTCGTGCCCTAAGTCTCCTGAGATAGGCTCCAGGTCCTCGCGACCCTGAATACAGGATAAAGCGGTATAGAAGATGAGTGAGTGAGTGGACTTATTGCACAGGTGGCATCCTATCACAATAGCAGGCTGGGTATCAATGAGCTCCTGAGAGTGACCCATTCTTTCACAAATGTTTGTAGAAGCGGTCATGCCCAGGTGCTTGATTTTATACACCTGTAACACCTGGAAGTGATTGTAACACCTAAATTCAATGATTTGGATCGGTGAGTGAATATATATATATATATATATATATATATACACACAGGGTGTCCCAATTTTTTTTACATCATTTCGTAGTCTAACAACACAGCCAATTTTTGCTCAAATGATCTTAAAAGTTTAACTTTTTCTTTTTCTTTTTTAGTGATAATGACAATGTGCTGTTGAAATGGCCACCACGTTTACCTTACTTGACACCTTGTGATTTTTTTTTTCCTATGGGGCTATGTGAAAAGACTGGTCTTTATCCCTCCCTCTTCCTACAAGCCTAGAGGGAATCAAGCAGAGAATCATTGAGGCGCTGGAGAATGATACGCAAGATATACTACAGCATGTTTGGCAGGAGCTGGACTACCGACTTGACGTGTGTTGTCACAGGCGGTGCGCATATTGAACATTTGTGAAGCTTTGTGAAATCGGTTATAAAATCTGTATACGTCTGAATGTTATTGGAATTTTGATAAATAAATCTTTTATTTTTCAAAATGAAGCCTATTTAATTTTTTTTCCCTAGGACATATGGTTACTCAGATATTCATTGATCAAATATTTTTTTTGGCACACCATGTTTGAGATGGGAGAAAAAATCGATCCAATAAAATTTAGTGCCAATTCATATATTGGCACATTGACTCCAAAACTGAGATTTAAAATGATGTTTTAAAATTTATATATGTTTGCATTTGAGGTGGTAAATGTAAATGTTGCCATTCTTCTATAATACTACAGGTGCCGTGCTCTAAACTATTCGCATATTGGCAGGGAGCACACCATCCTGTGTTTGATCCTAAGTTAGTTTAATACAGATTGTATCGGTACCTAAGTATCATCCCTTATAGATGATATATATCCCCCTTATATATTACTTTTTTCCCCTAATCAATTAGTTAAAAAGGTAAGACTCCAATCTTCTAGAATTGAAAGAAAGATGTCCTGGAGGTGGACAGAACACAGGGACAAGGTCAACAGCCAGTATGCCATCACACTCCAGTATTCTAATGGATCTGGGAGACGCTTACGCTAGCATAGCTTTTGCTTTCCGTTTAAAAAAGCTCTCAAGCGTTATAGCTTTGGCGACATGCTGCTGAAGCACTCTGGTGGTTAACAAGGTTAGCCCAAGAAGACGACTGAGCAACTATGGTTAATGCAGCAGCTTTGCGTTGATAATATAATATTTAATATCAAACTAGAGCAAATGATAGACTGGATGTCAGCGTAAAGGTCGCTTATAAAGTTTTTTTTAACCCTGTGAGAGCTCATTAGGCATCTACATTAGAAAGAAAGTGAATAGCAAAAGCTTGTACATGGCTTTCAGTTCTCGGTGTAGCAGTGTAACCTCGCTCATTACAGTGTTACACTTCTGTGCCCTGTGTTAATCTGGGCCACTGACTGTAGAAGTGACAGATCTCATATTCCTGCCAGAGGATGCGCTAAACCCTTCCCAAATACAGTGAGTCTGTAGCTGGAAGTGAACCTTCACTGAAGAAATAATTAACCAAATAAAAACCAGTGGCAGGCACACAGTTGTGTGTTTACTCTAATCATTTGTATATGCCTTTCTAGAATACTGATTCTGTGGGAGTTGTAAGCCAAGGAAATCAGGAATGGTTTTGGTTTAGGTTGTGTTGCTAAAAAATAAAAAGAGAAGGAGGAGAAAGAAAAGAATGTGGAATGGAGATGTTTTCCGGTAACCACGTTTATGTAGTTATTTTGGAAAGAATTGGAAGGCATGACTGCAGCTATTAACTGTTTTTGCTTTTTCAAGTATTCTGAAAAAGAAAAAGATTTTAATGCAAAAAAGATCAAAAATCTTACACATATCAGCTGTAACATTAACACATTAACACTGATGATCAATTATGTACCAGTAAACTGGTAACAGGATAAAGGTCATCCAAGGCTCACCCATGCCCAGGAGACCAAAGGCCAGCCACAGTCCAATCTAATGTAGCACTAATCCCAAAATGTTTGTGCTGGCCACGAGAGAAAGACACCAAAATACCCCGGTACACCACAGCCTGCTGTACACGGTGCACAGCAGACAAAGGGCTCAAGGCTGCCGACCTGTCCTCCAAACTCCCCAGATCTCAATCCGATCAAGCACTTGAGGGATGCACCAGACAAACAATTCTAATCCACAGAGGCTCCATCCTGCATCCAAAGGATCCACTGCCAACATCTTGGTGTCAGAGGCCACAGCACTGGCCCTGAGGAGCCAGAGCTGCTCCATTGGCACACGGGGAACCCAAAACCTAAGTGGTTTTAATATTAATGTTTTAATGTTATTGCTGCTTGGTATTTGCAGACATCCGTTAATTAGATATTAATCTAAAAAGAGATTAAAACTTAAATCCAAAATTTGACTCGTGATAAACTGTCGCAGATGTTATGAGATTGTAGCACACTAATTTATGGCTGTAAGTTCACATGAATGCTTTTATTGACTTATTAAAGAATGTCATTTTGCATGTTAATGGTAGTTTTGTGGCCTAAAGTGTTGACTGACAGAACACTGGGATGAAGTATAAATGCACTAGGACATACATTTCTCACTGATGCAGAGAGAAACCTAACTAACATGCGCTCATCTATTGATTTCAGTTTTAGCGTTATGGAAACGATAGCTAGCGGACGACAGCACTATAAGAAATCAGATTGCATATGGCTCCAAGACTTTGAATATATACCGTAGATCTAAAGAGTAATTTAAAAAAGCAAGCAACTTTGTTCCACAGCGGGTAACACTAGTCAACTTGACTCTAACAAGTGGTGGCCCAGGACTACACTGGGCTTTTCAGTATTATTTAGAGTTACGTAGACTATACTGAAGTTTCTCTAATCAAATCTCTGGATTACATCATTTCAACCTTAAAGATGTAATAAAACATGGCCACCTTTTTTCTTTTTTTTTTACCACAAGTTAGCCAGCTAACTTTGATGAGCGATGTATTACATTGATGTATTAACTTTCTGTTATCTTACTTGGAGAAGATAAGTGCTGCTTTGTTTATCACTTCTCCTGTGAGCGATCATGTTAATTTGCTGTCACTGGCTGAACAGGAACTTGGAACTGGGGAGACCATTTTTGTTTTCCCCTGGTCAAGGGTAGTCAATTTGTTCTTTGGATTTATAGGGGTGTAGCTACTTAGTCGGGTATCGTGAGGATAAAGATTTCACTGTGTTAAGCAGGTCAATCTGATAATAAACATCTCAACTGTTTGAATGGTATTCATTTTTAGATTGATTATGACTTTCTTCAAATCAGTAAAAAAAATGTTTCAGTCATAATACAAATTAAAATTCCTTGCATGTATTCATGTAAGAAACTAGATGATAGACATGCCACAGACAGGGGGTGTTTAGGAATTGGATTGTTCAGGGTGAGGTAAGGGGATTTCCACATGAAGAGGATTCACCGAGGTGGTGTGAAACAAATTCTGTCAGCACTTGGTTTCTTTGGTATCCGGAGAAAAGGTTGGCAGTGCTGTCAGGTTGAATGGCTCCTATAAATACACTCTTTAAGTGTCTAACTAAAAATACACCTCGACAGACTTCCAATCAATCCAAGAGTGATTGCAGCGTAGGCTGGAGTGGCTAATGCTCAGGCCAGACCACCTGTCGGGGCTCAGCGGTCAGACCTCCCGACGCACGCACAAACACACAAATGCACATATTTACTGATCGGTTGTGAGACCTGAGAATTTGATTTCCTTCAAGTTCAGATGACAAACCCTTTGACTGAAGAGTAAAGCTTAGCGTATTGAGGGCAACTAGACATAGCCAGCTGTCTGTATTCATCTACCAACAGACTGATCGATTCTGTTTGCCCTGACTTGTCTCAGTGCAATCTCACTCACTGAAAATAATCCTGATTTAAAGTGCACAATTCCTTCAACCCCTCCCGAACACTATTTCACACTGCCACTAGCTTGGTGGAATCGGGCAAGTCAGCCTCAGATACATGAATTCGTCATAATGCAATCTGCTGGCTGATCAATAATTCAATTTTGCCTTCGAGGAAAAGAGGCATGTCTGGCTTCAATCTCACCTGTACCACCCGACCTTGCCCCTTAACAAGGTGGACTAAGTCTCCTTGAACCAGGCTGAAGGTGTAAGTGTGTGTTTGTTTAAGTGAGACAGAGATCATGTGTTTGTGACACCCCTCTGTATGAGTCCTCTCTGCAGGCAGTGTTTGTAAATCAAAGACATCACTCTCATCAGAAGCTAAAACAGGTTGAGTCGTCTAATTATCAGAACTAGGTGAACAGCGGGGACAGGACTCCCGCTGTACAAGACTTCACCATTCTTCAGCAGGTAGGTTGGGAACAAGGACTATGTCATCCATTTCATCTGCTGTCTCCCCATTCCCCCAGAACTCTGTGTCTTTCTGCAGACTATCTAGAACTGACTTTCACTCAAGACTTGCTATTCTTCGCAAGAAGGTTACACAAGATGCGTGTTTAAAGCCTGGACGTTTTCTGAAGGCTCTGAAAGTTGTGTTAGATTCTCTATCTCGCCTGTGAAAGTTCTGTCTTTTGTGTCACTCAAGCTTAGTTCAGAAAAAACAATGACAGTTGTTCAGCTGCTTCCTCACTTTAATAACAACACTATCTGTGTTAGCAGAATCTCTCTCGCTCTCTCACTCCCTTTGTTTGTTTTTTTCCTTTTTTAACTCCCCTATATTAAGCACACAGACATACGCACAGATGCACGGAGGAGAAAGGGAGAGTGCAGGATGAGAAGTGTCTTTGTGCATTTGGCAATCACTGACTCCGGTCGCCACTCTGCATTGGAACCCTTTTTGCATTTACTCAGTGCTTTTGAAATAGTATTTGGTCAATCGTGGCCTCCAAGCTTTGTTTATCACTGCAGGGAAAAAAAAAATAACCCGCAAACTTTCACAAGTCCTTCCCTCTTCCATCTGTTTACTCTTCACAGTTTCAGCGTCCACCTTAACCCTCATTTTGGCAAAAAGAAAAAGCTAGAGTTTCAAAGAACAAGGTGGAAATGAATGCCTCAGTGTGCTATTTTTTGTAGGCGCTCATTTTCAGCAGGATTTTTATGGCAATTTTTTTTATTCCTGTTTCTGACAGGGCCCCAAGGGAGCAGAAACCATCTGAAATAAATTGAACGATTTTGCTTTAAAGGGTAGATCAGCGCTTCCAGTTGTTGAGAGCCATTTGCTGCAATGATCAGAGATTTAATTAACAAAGTTAGCGCGGAGTATTAGTTAGAACACTCGCATCTGTATTCATGTGACACAGAATAAATAATGAATGATGAGGGTATTATTGTCATTGGCCAGTAATTATTGGTTTCATTTGGCTGAACAAATTAGATTGTTTTCCTCGCCTTGCTGGAATACAAAAGACGTGTCTTGTTTGATACAGTATTGTTTTTGCAATAATGTAATGCATCATATAAGTGCATTAATGACCATGGGGGTCAAATTCTTTCAGGGGGTGTCCTGGGCCTTAATTAAGAAATTCGCAGTTAGAAAGAACTTGTTCTAGTGCCAAGTAGTTTTTGTCCTGATGGACCACAGCTTCTTATCAGGGGGACGTTTTTCAAAAAGTTTGTGTCTGGAATGGGAAGCATCAGTCACTAGCTTTCCTGATCACTTCAGGGTCCAGGAATCATGTAGGTCCTAGAGTGATGGCAGACTATCGCCAATTAATCTCAGCAAAGCAAAAGATAAAATTCAATTCGACTCAGTTTTATTAATATAATGCTTTTAACAATGGCCCTTGTCACAAACCAGCTTACAGAATTTAAAGAATTAATTAAATGAGTTTGAAACGTGTGAGGAAATATGTATGAATTATAATGATCAGATTGTCCCTGATGAGCAAGCCGAGGGCAACGAGGCAAGAAAAAACTCCTTGGATGGCAATAAGGAAAATAAGCTTGAGAGGAACCAGACTCACCAGAAAACCTATCCTCATTTGGGTGATAACGAATAGCAGGGATTGATTTGCGGCCATACTGAGTGTTAAAAGGCTAGAAGTTCAGTATAACAGGAGAGGTGTTCAAGTTAGTATGAAGTCCACTTTCCTTATTAGAGTACAAAACTCTTTGTGGGAATTTCCATCCTAAACTATTAAGCAACTGAAGTCACAAGTCATCAGAAAACAGCTGTCTGCTTCAGCCGAGTCCAAGACCATCCAACAGTGCAGTCTGGTCTTGTCCTTGGCAGTGGAGGCAGCATACCAGATGGTAATGAAGCAGGTTAAGATGGACTCAATGTTGGTGATGTACAAATGCACACCTGTGGCAGATTGAATTTCATGAGCTCCCACAGGAAGTGCATCCTTTCATTTTCAGGGCGCTGATGTTTAGCTCCCATTTGAGATCCTGGGTGATGATGGTGCCTAGGAAATGGAAGCACTTAACAGAACTAACTGGGGAGCTCCATGGTGATGGGAATGGTGAACAGTTTTTTTTTTCGAACATCTCCACTGTTTTAGGGCATTGAGCTCCAAGCTGTTTTGTTTGCACCAGATCACCAGATGATCTCCCTGTAGGCAGTCTCATCACCTCTGGAATGAGCCCAATTAGAGTGGTGTCATTTATTAACTCTAGGGGATGAGCAAGAACACAGCCCTGTGTTCCAATGTTAATGTTAAGACAGTGAGATATGTCACGAATCGATCCAGAACCATTTAGTTTATTACTGATGCTCCCTTTTAGTGTTGCAGTTACCCTTTGCAGTCATATGGAACCCCTTGGTGTGTGTCATTTTTCACTATTTACAGAGCCAATATTGCAACCAAAGAATGGAATCCAATTAAAGTAGATGGGGTCACAGAGCATAGCATGGATGTTTGATTGCAAAAAAAAAAAAAAAAGGGTGTTTGTGGCACATTGTTTTGAAGACAGATGTCAGAAGGATGGTGTGAGTTGATCAGCATTAGTGCTTCTTAAATGGCTTGAAGTTGCTTCAAGTACATAAACGCATATTATCCCAGGCAGCTGTCTATCGAGAGATTACGAGTTAAAATGATGGCGATATGGCCTGGAATGTGTATGTTAGGTTTTTTAAATAGAAGTCGTTGTTAGAGTCCTAATGGTTAAATGGTTTGTGGGCAACACTGAAACAGTATTGAATCATTTTTCAAGTGCTTTCAAGTGTAAGTTCATCAACAACCCTGGCATACAATGCAGTACATTTTTCCAGGTATTAATAGTACACTACATCTCACTGCATTATGCAAAACTACTTCGTTTAAACTTTAGTATGGGATTCACGCTTCATGGACCTTATGGAAATTGTTAACTTGCTGCTAGAGTCTGGTGTTTAATGGCATTGTAGTGTGTGAATCATGCGCACATGTTGCAAAGAACATGCCTCCTTTTAACCGAATTGATGGAGTCTCTTGGGTTATTCTTTAACATGGTTTTCCTGCTCCAAGTCATTAACTGCTGAACCAGTCAGAATCAGCAATTATGCATTAGGACTAAGAAATGACTAATTAGATTTTTTCGTGAGATGCACAGTTGTTGTTTAAAGCAAAGGTGGGATTCAGCAGCCTGACCTGCACTGTCTTTGTAATAGAAACACTCTTGTTTTCAAATGAACAGTTTACTTAGCCATGTGTGCTTTAGGTTTTTTTTCTTCGGCATAAATGAGTTGTCTCGCTTGCCGGATTTCCTTCATATCCCCCCCAGATTGTTCCTATACCTGGCTGTCTTCACCAAGCTGCCAACCGCAGATGGACTTCCCCGGATTCGCAAGTCTTTTTGAGATTAGTCTCCATCCGTCATCTAGCCGAGAATTCAAAGTTGCAGCCAGGATCCCTCATCTGGCACCTGCTGCTGGCCTAATGGTCCCAAAACCTTCCAGCAAAGAGCTGCGTCAGGATTTTAACCTTAATAGAAATCATTTTGAGATGTAATGGAAATGGCTTTTCCAGACGCCTCCTCGCTGGAGCAGGTGGTCTTTTCAAACATGCAGACATATTTGAAATCGCATCACTTAGACTAGTTTGGAGAGACTGTGGCGATTTACTTTTTCAAGCAGCATAACATACGTCAGTTTGCGTTTCTCCTTGTATTTTTTTTTCCAGGTGCCAGTTGCCAGGGGTTATCTAGGACTTACGCCATCATGTGACAACTAGAACTTTGGCAAGATAACATGTGCCTCTTCCAAGTTACATGAAGCCTCTTCTGCTGGCACTTTCGATGCACGTGATTGGCTGGAATGGCTGTGGATCTTCAGGATTTGAAATTTTAAAGAGTTATACTATTTGGGACTCCAAGTCTGGAAATATTTCTTCTGGGGAAATTGGCCTGTATGTGAGCATCTCTTTACCAGTGCCATCTCTGGATGTAAATTGCATTTGTGAAGTTGCTTTGGACAGTGTCTATAGTTAATGCATGTCAGATAGTTCTAAACCAAGCTAGATATGTAGATAAATGAATTTGTATAATTTTTTTTATGTGTCTCTATGTATATGCATGTGTTAGGCTTGCAACAACCTATTGTATGATAATAAAAAAGGAGGACTGTTCTATGAGCGTTCTGACTCACAGGCACAGGCATTCACACAGCCTGACGAATGTAGTGACATGCAGTCATCCAACATTTTTTTTTCCTTCCTCAAACATAATTGCCCTTTATCCCAGACTTTTAAGTATTCACCAGCAATGAATCCAGTATATTGTGAAGCAGTTTGATTGTAAAATATTTATTGAACATGTGTGTGTGTGTGTGTGTGTGTGTGTGTGTGTGTGTCTGGGGTAAATCTTGTTTTGGTTCTTTTCAAGCTACACCTGCTGCGGTGTAATTAATTTTAGCCACCTTTTACATGGCCTTTCACAACACACACACACACTTTACATGGTCTTAATATAGACGTGTGAATCAACGCAGACAGCAGGTCTTGACATGTAAGTGGGGAAGGACATGTAACGTGTTATCACATGTGCATTCGTTGAAGATTCATGTTCATTCAAAATGCACGTTCCTCAGCATTCAGTAGATCGGAGTGTTCGCTATCTGTCTTGATTCTGTTCCTTTTCTAGCTGTTTCATGAGATCATTTTTTGTGAAGTTCCCACCTCAGTTTTCTTCATGGTCTATAGAACGGGTTCTTTCTATCCAATTCCGGGGAATCAGGGCTCGTCGTTATATTCTGGTGCAATGCAAATTGACGGGCCACTCCTCCACCTGTAACCTTTCTTGTTCAAGAGTCACTCGTGAACAGGCTCATTCATCACACAGACAGCACCTGCCTTTGTTGCCTTCATTAGGCTTTTACTTGGGAGTCTCCTAAATGGATTAGTAAAGGCTCAGGATTTTCCCTATATTCATGTAAGAGTGTGATTGTGAATGTGGGGCAAAATTATGGAGCGATTCAAGTGTGACTCCTTTTACATAACCTAAGGGGAACCTCTTCCTGCTATTATTTCCCTCTTTCCTTGTCTTTCCCGCAGCCTTGTTTGTCTGTCCTGCTTCACATTTCATCTTCCAGCTTCCCTCATGTTCCACAAATTAGTACCCCAAAGGTGTAGGCCTTCTCCTTGCGTACACGTCTGCAATATAAATAAAACTCTGAAGCCCAGGGTTTCAGTTCTAAGCCCTGCTCCAACGTCCCTGATCACAGGCCTCACACACTGATAACCAGTTCCCTCATCCATTTTTTGGAGATGCATTTGTCTGCTGGTTTCCTCTGATTTTCATTCAAAGAGGGGATATATTTTGAGATCTGAGAAAAGGCCTGACTAGATTGAAAATCAAAGTCCTTGTCATCATCTCTTTAGGGTTGCTGTTGTTAAGTAAAAATATACTTCTCTCCTCTCCCCATCCTTACGCTTTTGTTTGTTTTATCGTCTCTGTGGCCACTTGGATCTGGCCACCGATTGATAAGCCCGAATCCATGAAAATCTGAGGAGTGATGTTTGTGTGTATGTGTGTGTAAGTCTGAGTGTTCAGGAGGGATGCAGCGGGTGTACTTGTTTATCTACCTCGCCTTTTCCAGATGGTGCACAGCAGAAAGAATCTACTTCCTGACACGCTCTCATTGTCTCCCTTCTCATTATCGCCCGGCTGTGGGTTCTCCTAGGAATCTGGGCGAGTTTTCAGGGCCAGAACACACAAATCTACACACACCACATGATGCAGAAAGTGTGACTTATTAGCAGGAGAGTCACAGGAGAGATTGAGATGTAGATGAAAGTGTGTATGTTTATATGTTTTGCGTAAAAACCTGTGGAGGTTACAGTGGAGCAGTTCTCTATATGACTATGCGAATGTGTACCCTGTCGTGGTTAACAATAATGACTTTTGTGGTTTCATTAGGAAACCCAGTGGCTCCTGCTATATGATGTAAAAAAGACTAACTTGTTTTGCCACCAAGATAATGAAGAAGCGTTTATAACAGATCTGGATATGGGTCTCATCAGCTGTTGTGCCTGGGCTTGCTCACATCATCGCGGTCTGTTTCATGCTTGTTCGTTGCTGTTCATTGACAAGGCTGACCTAATGTCCTCTGCGTTGTTGTGCTGTTTGACTGCCATGATCGACTTTCTCTTCGTTTTGCCGCTCCCCTAGCTTCAAATTGATAGACGGTCAATTTGAGCGGGCAAAGATAACGGCATTGTGTCAGTGGCCACCGATCCAGCTGTTATCTACTGCTTCTAGGCTAGCTAACAACCCAGAGAGATCCCTACTGCAATTATTGGCCTCTCTACTGATGTGTTTACCTTGGCTCGAGGTGTGTTTTCTACATATCTTTATGCCCCTTCTCACTATCTCTCATGGGCAGGTTGTCATTGCTGGTGGTGTCGCTGCTGGATGGGTCCTGTTTCAAACAACGACATTGCTATCTTTATTTGATGCTGCTTCATTCACTGTACAGTGAGAGGAATTTAATGGATCAAACCTGCACTTGTTTTATTAAATCTCAAATTCTGTCTATTCCTTTGCAGAGGTTGCTGACTTCAGTCCTGGAGACCCCCTGCCCTGAAGACACGCAAGATCCAACTGATCAGCTAATTATTAAGTCCTTAATGAGCTGGAACAGGTGAGAACTTCAGATGGTTCAGGGCAGATGCTTTATAGGTCTAGAGTTAACAAGCCCTGTTCGATCTAATACTTTCTCTGAAATTCATGTACTCTGTTAGGAAAAGAATCTCTAAATAATAGTTTACATTTATTTTCAAGGATTTAATGAATGAAAATCAGTAAAGGAATAAGGATCAAATGAAGTATTGCTCTGTGGGATGCAACTTCATTAAATTGAAATAAAGAGCAGAAACCTTGTGTACTTATCACATTACATATAATAGAAGCTTCTTACCCATTTAAATCCTTTCCAAAACCATGAACAAAATGTTTACTTACTCAATCATTCTCTATACCACTTATCCTATTTACTGTAGGGTCGTGGGAGGCCTGGAGACTTTCCCAGGGTACTCGGGACATTAGGTGGCTACACACTGGATGGTGTGCCAAGCCATAGCAGGACAACAAAATAAGTAGTTAAACCAGATTTTATTTTAGCATTTTATTAACAAGATTAAGCACAGTCTGGCCCGAAGATTCAGCATTTCATAATGCTGATTTTATTGGCTTTTATCAAGCATAAGAGAAAAACTAAACCAAAAAAAAAAAACAATTCAATTACTGGAAATAAGTTAAAAACTCTCCAACACAATATTAAACCCTGGAAGGATAGTGCTGAAATATCAACTGTGCAGACAGAAATGACTGATTAGAGATCACTTAAATGCTTGGTCAAGTTGCAATATGAAGAATCATCAGTAGAAATCCTAGCGGTCTTTTATAGTCAAATAAAAGCATTGATCTAAAGCAAATACTCGTATATACAAACAGGACAGTTTGTTTGAGGATAATAAGTACTACTTTGTTTTTTAATTTGACATCATTGGTCAAGTTGAGGAGTCTATTCAGCATTCCCATGAAGTAATGCCAAGTAGAGATAGTAAGGTTTTCTTTGTTGTTTTCAGATTGACAGTTATGAGTTAAAAGTATATTTGAATGTATCATAATACAACAATAATATCATATTATACAACAGTTAGTTCCCACCAGGTAAACTGATTGGACGACACACATTCCATGAGTGGTGATAATGAATGGTAACTGCACTGGAACATTTAACTACAGTATATGTATCACTCCGCATCACAGGTGTTGAAATAACCGTTAATTGCGCTAACTGTCACATGGGTGAAAGTTGGTCACTATGGTACACAGTACTGAGAAGAGAGCAGCTACCTTCCAAAACTCATATTCCAAAACAGTCACAGTAGCACATTTAGCAAGGAAACTAATCTGAAGTCTTAAAAAAAGAACACTTTGTTCTCTTAATAATTGCTTCTAAGTTGTTCCAACTTTCCTCCATGTTGTTTTATTAATGTGAGCTACATAGATGACTAGCTTCTAATACATGGGACTAAATCTAATACAGAAGCTGAATCCAAATCCCTCCTTTACCCCTAATCAAGGGGTTACTTCTGCTGACAGGTGAAGTGAATAACATTGATTATCTCATGCTCACAGTGGCATCTGGACATTTTGTTCCTGAAGTTGATGTGTTGGAAGCAGACAAAATGGGCAAATTATAAGTGTTTAAGCAAGACAAGGGCCAAATTATAATGGTTATATGAACCATTATTGACATATTGAAAAAGTTAGTGTTGGTTCTAAAGACGTCAGAACACAGTGCGTCGCAGTTTGTTGTGTATGGGGCCCATGCCGGCCCTTGTCCATCACCAAAAACACCCACAATGGGTATGTGAGCATCAAAACTGGACCACAGAGCAGTGGAAGAAGGTGGCCTGGTATGATAAGTCATGTCTTCTTTTACGTCATGTGGATGGCTGGATGCATGTGCATCACTTACATGGGAAAGAGACTGCACCAGGATGTACTGTGGGAAGAAAGCAAGCTGGCAGAGCCAGTGTGATGCTTTGGGCAGTGTGATGCTGCATTGGACCTGCCATTCATGTGGATATTACTTTGATACGTACCACTTAACTAAACATTGGTGCAGACCAAGTAGTCACTGATGGCAGTGGCCTCTTTTAGCAGGATAATGTGCCCTGCCAGATGCAAAATGCAAAATCATTAAGAACGGTTTAAGGAACATGACACCAAATTCAAGGTGTTGACTTGGTGTCCAAATTCCTCAGATCTCACTCTGATTGGGAATCTGTGGGATGTGCTGGAAGACCCATGGAGGCCCCACCTTTGCTGCTTCCAACAGATCGACATCAGGGACAAAATGTTCATCTGAAGCCTAATATATTCCACAAATTTATGTTTAGTATTGTAAAGAGATAATCAATGTTATTCACTTCACCTTTCAGTGGTCATAATGTGATGGTTGATCGGTGTATATGTCCATATATTAGATTTCTGTATGATCAGGTTGTGTTTCATGTTTTGGTTGGATCTACTTTGATTGTTTTATTGAATTAAAGATTAGAGCGGAAAATCTAGGTGTGGAAATGAGGAAAAGATTTTCCCGTCACTGAGCTAAGAAGGTAGAAAACAGGCTGGCAACAAGGTGCGACCGAATGTAGTTACAAAGGTTTCAGTCTCATAAAAGTTGTCAAATTATTTTGTCTTTTTTTTCAAAACATGAGAGGAGCTGAGTAGTCCAGGTTACAATAAATGTACATAAACAATTTTTGTTGAATTCAAAAGAGATTTTCAGTGTCTGAGATAAATGATACCTGCATCAAAATCAAAGGAAGGTTCCGGCATTATGGACGTGACATTTGGACTCATATTGGTGAACAAAAGGCTTAGAGCATGGACAAGCTGAGTATCTGCGAATTAATTTGCATGTGAAAATATAGATTATTTTATAGAGAAGAATATGCTTTGAATTAGACTTGAATGAGCAGGAAGCATATACTGTAGATTTAAAACATGTCTGTTAGGATAAATTGGCGTTATGGATGTGATAGTTTTTCATTATGGACATGAAGTGACTGGATCAGGCCCTCTATAAATGATATTAAGAAAAATTTTTATGGTGAACCTTTGAAATAGTATTTATGAAAATGAACTAGGAAATTACTAAATTAGCAATTATTGCTGTCATTTTTTCCCTCTCCTTTTTCTTATAGCCTTCATCATATTTATGCTTTTTGATACTTAGATACTTTATTGTTTAATTCACAGGTACACATGTTGTCAATATATGCAGATGTAGTATTTTTAGTGTATCAATATGGTTTGGTAGGACCCCTATGAATTATGCTTACGGTTTTCCCCATGGTAAGGTTGGCATTTGCATTATCCTAAAAATATGTATTTCAGAAATATGAAAATCCACTTGTTTCATACCTTAACCTTTGAATTATGACAACAGTTTGATAGTACAGTATATGCATCTAGAAAAATACAAAAAGGTCTTGAGATATTTTCCTTTCATTTTTGTAGTTTCTCTCTTCTGGGACAAGTGTTAAATTTTTTTGATAACTCGTTCCCTACTAATCTTATGTTGGTCCAATTTAATGCACCCTAAAAAACATACCATATGTCCCGTCTTGGATCTTGTTAACACACAGTTCATTGGTGTGTTTTTGCCTCAACTGTCCCTTGGTTGAGAAAAATGGTTGCAATTTATTCATTTCGAAGGGAGAAGAATTTGTGCAAGTTCTGTGACAAGCACTTCTCAAATGAGTGTTTTACCAACTTGGGGCTGTTCAGGACTGGGATGTCGCTACTTCCGACAGATTAAGAATATGATCCTGGCTTTATACGCCCTTCAAGGCCTTTCCACCAGTAGGATCGAGTACTATCATTTTAATACATCATATACCCACCTCTCTATCACCATCAACACCGTTGGCACTCGACCTCAGCTCAGACATGCATGGTGTGACTCCAAAAACGCAATTCGTTGTCAAGGATATTGTCCTCATTAAATTGGACAGGCGTGGGTGAAGGCGGTGTTGAGAAATCCTCCACAGTTGGAAACGGCTCTCATTAAACCCTTAGCCGTTCCATATTTAGCTAGCTCGCTAAGCTACTGTCAAATTTATATGTGTCTCAAAATCAGTCAAGCGATTGACTTTCTATTTTGGAAAGAAATACGGCAACATACAGAATCATCTTACATTGAGACACATCTTTATTTATCATTGGAGCAGTTCTCCTTGTGTTCTAGAGTTGTCCAGAGAAACCTTGTTAGGTTGGGATGAGATTTTTCTTAACATCAAAATTTCAGAAAAATTTTGGATAATGAAATGAAAGTTTTGATAATTGTTATAGCCTGTAAAGAGGCATGTGAGGTCGGTATGTTGCATGGTTTCTGGCTTCATCTGGACAAAAATATATTATAAGGCCAAGAGTTTTTTTTTTTTAACACCTAACCATCAGATTCATAAGTGCCTTTTAACCATCTCATTCCCCATTTCTGTTATAATAAGCGCCACCAGTATTAGTGAGGATAGGCTATAATGTTAGGTGAAGACGCTCCAGCTCCAATTCATCCCCAAGGTAGAGATCTATGATCCCAGAAGTTCCTCCACTTTCCTCCACCTTTGTAAAACGTTTTCATGGTGCTGACTTTGGTATAGTCATTTGCACATCATGGAACTTTTGAACTTTGAACTGTGACTTTGCACATTCTGTGCATTGTCTTACTCATGACTGAACATGATTTCTATATTCCACTTCAATTAAATTTTATTTTATTATTTTATTATTTGTACATAATGTAATAATAAAATAAAATACAGCTTTTTCTAAAAGTTTTTCTATATGTTTCTGTATTTCTAATTTGTAAAAAAAAAAAATACTTTATATTCTTATTGAAAACTTATTTTTAAATTTTTAAGTCATCGGCAGTTGTATAAGCATTTCACTTCATATCATACTTTGTATGACTGTATGTTACAAATTAAATTGTAAATTTGAATTAGAATTATGGACCAGGTTTGGGCTTCTTATTTCCAGTTAAAAGAAATTGTAAAAAAAAAGACATTTAATACAATTTCATCATTGTTCTAAACTCAAAGTAAACAATCAACAATAAATCAATCAGTAATACGTTTTTAGTTCTAGCAGGACAATCCTAAGAAATTAGTTATACAAGACAAATGAATGATGATCAGATAGTTCAAATAGTTTAAACGAACAGAATTAAAAACAAAACACAATAAGGCTGTCGAAAATACTCTGTCTTCTTTAAAAAATGAGGCTAATAAAATAACATTACCCAATATCAAGTGACACTTGAACTGCAAATTCACTCCTTTGTGGTAAACAATTTAGTTGATTTGTGAGCTCTGGAGAAATATTATGCAAAACATGTTGGTTAGTAAATTTAAATTGGGGTAAATTCTATGGGAACAAACATGGTGGTCAGGGGTCCACATACTTTTGAGAATGCAACCTGGAACAGGTGTTTTTGGCAAAAGTCCTTGCAACTGAGAAGATAAGATTAAATCTGAGAACTGCTGAATACGCTCTGGTATGAATGAGTAATTGAAAGAAATTTACATAAAAATGAAATGATTTCAAACAGCTCAATAATTTATGAAAACGTACAGAGGAGTGATGCATAAAAGGGGAAAAAATCAGCAGCTTTACTATATAACGTTATTCTGACAGATCACCTTTTGAAATAATTCTATGCTGCTGGGAGCGGTGTCTTTCCACATGACAATGCTGAAGACGCAAGGGCACGGTGACAAATCCCAACCTAGACGAAATAAGACATTAGCAAGTTAACATGACTGGTATAACATGCATATATCAACAAGTGAACGTGTACGCACATGCTTACTTTGGTACCTGTCTCCCTTGGGTGTACTCGTATGCTCTGTCTTCCATAAATATGCAAGTCCATGTGCTGTGCAGACCATAACTTTTCATTCAGCAGACATACTAGGCCGTGCACTGTCCTGTTCTCCCACTACGATTCTCCCCATACTCTACTCTCAACCTTTCACACATGACTTCTCTCAGGTTTTTTTCCCCTCGTCTTAGCTAAGAGCTAGTCAGGATGTCTCTCCCGTGGAGCCCTGTACTGTCTTGTCTTTGACTGCAGACTTTGTTATGATTCTGACAGGATGTATTCGGAATGGAGTAGAGCCCTCGTCCTGCGTTCGATGACTTCATAGTGCTTGAGCTGTTCTCGAACCAGCTAAGACTACATTGTCAGTTAAACTCTCTGGCGTCTGATGTGCTTCGTTTCGTCTCAGAGATTTGCATAACAGCTTTCAAATGTAGCTTTTCTTGAATTCTTATTCTTAGCTTGTGTCCAAGTGGCAGAGTCGGAAGAGCGGCATAATGCCTGACACTGGCACGGAGAGCTAATGGCTTGAGGTTTGGGAGAGTGATGTTAAGCTTTTTGGTGGTTAAGGCCACAGTTTGCTCGTCTAATGGACCTTGTATATATTTTCGATTTTTATTTTTATTTTTTCCCGATACAGAAAGCACTTTAAGGCAAAGCTCAAATTAACACAAGTGATAATAAATGTATAAAGTGTGAGATGTTTGGTGTTTAAGTTTGAGCAATCATTACATAATACCATTCATAACAATAATAATAAAATCAGAATTATGACATTGTTCATAGCATTTCATACACTCACATTTGGCTGGCTGTATCCAGCAAAACAGCTTGAAACATAATTAGGTGTTTGATTAATACGTATCTGTCTTGCAGCGAGCTCAATTACTCAGCTGATAAGCAGCGACCGAGGAAGATTATACTTTGTAATTTCAGCCTTGTACTTACTTATTTATCGACGTGCTTAAAACATGCATCGAACCTAAACGAGCATCGTCTCTTCTCCCCACAGCGCTCTGTCCAGCCGCTCACTCTGGCTTTAGTTCAGGTAAGATAATGAGCTACCACTTTGTTCCTTCTTCTTGAGCATCTGCCATTCACTTTAAGTAGACCCGTATACTTCCATACACATCACTGCTCTCTCTCTCTCTCTTTCTCTCTTCCTCTCTCAAATGAGTTTCCTCTCATTAAATGTTTCCAGAAGAATAGAAAATCAATGGTGCATACCAGTGTTAAAGAACTTTTTTTTTTTTAATTCATCAATCCTTATCTGTTTCTTTTTCTCTCTCTCTCTCTCTCTCTCTCTCTCTTTCTCTCTTTTTCATCCCTCTGAATTGCATTGCCTCACCAAGGGAGGAAAAACAAAGGTAAGATCAGCTGCTTTCAGGAGTAATCTACCTGTTTGTCGGTGTGAGAGCGTAAGCTCGCCTGT
>JAQMYJ010000012.1:24776320-24798001 GCA_030014305.1 Clarias laeviceps
GTCGTCCTATCAAGCGATTATTGAAACGAATAATGGACTATTCAGATTATGAATTATGATTGTCATGAACAAAAAGACATTACTTAATAACTTTTACTTAACCATTAGCTTTTTAATTGAGGTTAAGGTTCTTTTAGACATTTGTCGAATACTTCGTTCACAAATATGTCTTTTAATGAACATTCCTGCTGATAAAATGATAATAAAAATCCTAGTATCCATTTTTGTGTTCAACTTTAAAACTAAAGATAATTAGCATCAGTAAAATACAACAACTACCAAATAGTCTGAAACGCAGCCACTGATTGGTTGACAAGTTTGGAATGCAGCCTCTAATTGGTTAACAAGTCCGGAATGCAGCCTCTAATTGGTTGACAGGACAGAAATGTAGCCATTCTCAATCTCATTCGATAAATAAAGCATGCCTCTGCGGAATGGTCGACACGTCAGGAAGGCAGCCTCTGATGTGTTGACAACTCTAGAGCACATACGATGAAAAACACATGCGATGATGTCACCAATTGTTCAATTCGTTGGCAACTAATTTGGTCAATGGTTTGAGACGACTATTGTTATTCATTGCACCTAACAGGGAGACATTAGTTAACCATTCATTAGCAAACCACATCATGGAAATGTTTGAAACCATCCATACAGGTGCATGAAATAGTATTCATGGGAAGATTTCTCCTGGAAACAAAACAAAACAACGTATGAAATCGGATCACAAGAGGGATGTTAACAGCAGGTGTGAACAGCTAAACTCTTGTCTTTTTTCACTTGCCATTGTGTACTCAGTGAATTTGTGATGAGACGATTTGAGTGACTGACAGAGCACAGTTCTCGAAATGTTTTTGGCATTGCTTGAAGCGTTTGTCAAAAACACACACATCTTGCCTTGGTCTGCATTTTGTCTGCATATCAGTTGTGTTCCTTTTTCTTCAATCAAAACAAGTTCAGTATACCAGGATCAACTAGCGATATGCATATAGATGATAAATTGCCATAAACTACTGACTGATGCACCTAAAAAAAAACAAGAGAAAACAATCTAGATCTGACAGTGGAGCTGAGTTTCTGACTTCACAGGCATAATGCGATTGATAAAATGTAAATTTTTCCTAAAAACATTTGCAAATTTTTCTCCTGGCAGCTCATTTCCATTTAATAATAACGTTTTGCCATAAAAGTAATTTATGTAATGATGGCACTTCCTGCAGTCGGCTATTAGCACATAAGTTTTGCTTTGTCAGCAGAAAAAAAAAGAAAAAAAAGCATGTTCAACAGAAAAGCATGTGCTCTATTGTCAGCAGGATCGTGACTAACCAGTTGCAGAGATCTGTAAGCTCATGTATGCAGAAGGGTAGAAGTGTGAATTAGGCTGGAGAGCTTATGTCTCTCTAAATATCCACAATGAGCATCATCCAGAACATGACGATGACTTTTCATTTGCAAGTATAAGACACCTCCCTGTCGATGTGCGGTAGTCTATTAACAAACACAGACATCGTGCTGTTTGCTATAGCTAGCAGTTCCCATACTTTTCCTTAATCTGACCATTACTTTGCCCGTATTGTGCCCAGATCTTCCTTATTTTCTGTGGCATTGCTTTTGTTTCAAACAGAATAAGGATAGAGGATGTGCAGCAGAGGGCTGTGACCTAGCTGTGGAAACATGTATAATGGCACAACCCAACAGTTAATTTATATAATTTAACCACTCCAGCTCGTTCATTCTGCCCTTTAGAAATAGACAATTCAGGGCAAGTGATTTCTTCTGCTTCATGGTAACAATATTCTTTTCTATAATCTCTAATAGTCTGACATTCAGATGAGAATTTCTGCTTTCTGCATTATTTTGTGCTAACGTTGTGGAATTTGAAACGTAATCCTGGGTTTTTCAGATTCGGGAAAGATATCTGGGATATCTCTGAAACTCACGTTTTATGTCCTACTGAGACCTGAAAAAGAACAAAGGTGGAAAAAGATACAAAAGTGTTACAGGATAGGAGGAAAAAAAAATACTGTAGAAGAAAAAAATTGGTCCTTTTTTTTTTTTTTTTTTAAAGATGGTGAGACAGCTGTATGAATTACTGTATGAATAGTCAGTGATAGACAATTTCTTAAATCTTATTTTTCAATTGGTTAGGCAAATTTATGTGAGGTTATGAAATCCTGCCTCCTGTCTTATGACTGGTAACAAGAATTTGGTCCGTCTATATAAAAAGTTGTGATCTTGCCCAGTTTTGTACAATCCATATAAACAAAAGTAAGTTCTTTATCAGAACTCGCTCTTTCAATGATATCTTTACGTTTTATACATTGGACGACCCGAAACCTTTCTCAAAAAAGACAGATCGGTGTATGTTTATTCTCCTGCAGGAAGGAGTTCTGACATGCAGAAAGACAGGCAGACATGTACGTGTGCTTCAACCTGAAATAATAATATCGCTGATTATATTAAAGCTGACTAGCCTGTTTTTTATCTTTAAGCTTTTAACTATTTCTAAAAAGTCTTTAGAAATAGTTCCGCTAGTATGTAATCTCAATATGTTAAATCTGTCTTGTCTAAAATACATTTATGGATAATTTTAAGTTATTTTTAGCTCGTTTCAGTGCGTGTGTGACACTCGTATAGTGTAAGTGTGTACTGTTTACTGTAACACTGTGACCGTGTGTGTGTATCTTTTATTTTGTGTTTGCATATATGTATGTGTGTGTGTTTCACACGCACTAGTTTAACAAATAGCGACTCATGCGCTTGTGTGGGTGAGCCTCTATGCGGTAAACTGGTGCGTATAAGTGTGTATGTGTGTGTACAATATGTGTGTGTGTGTATGTGTGTGTATGTGTGTGTATGTGTGTGTATGTGTGTGTATGTGTGTGTGTGTGTGTGCGTGTGTGTGTGTGAAAGTCGTCCTACACAGCAGCCCCCTTCCCCCCTTCCTTCTCTCATCTCTCTGGTCTCATTCACTACAACCACAATTCTTTTTTTAAAGGTAAAGTGCAGGTTAAGCTGTCTTATGTTTGCTTTATATTTTGTATCAATTATTTTTATATGAAGAAGTTTGGGTTCTGGAACAAATCATCAGAGTTTCCATTATTTCTTATGGGAAATTTGCTTTGATATAAAAGTGTTTTGATATACAAGCACACTTCTGGAACAAATTATGCAATCCAAGGTTCCACTGTACTTTTTTTTAAATATGGTTGTCCTTAATTATGAGGACTATATTTTTTCAAACTGCATGTGTATGAATTGAAGATTGACCCAGTATATGAGTCACTTGTTTGTTTGTTTTTTTTACAATAAAAGTATTTAACTTTTTCTGAAAGATCACTTTTTTCTGCATATATGTTTCAAACTCCTCCTAAACATTTTTCCTTCAGTGTCCCTTTAGAGCTGCCTTATCCATTTACTCACTCATCGCCTATACCGCTTTATTCTGTATTTAGGGTCTCATCAGCGGAGACTTAGAGCACAAGGCAGGGTACATCCTGGATAGGGTGCCAATCTATCGCAGGGCACACACACATGCACACACTATGGGCAATTTGGGAACGCCAATTAGCCTAATCTGCAGGTGTTTGGACTGTGGGAGGAAACCGGAGTGCACACAGAGACGGGAATTGAACTAGGATCCTGGCGGTGCAAGGCGACAGCCCTAACCACTACTCCACTGTGCCGCCTTCTTATCCATTTAATTATATGTATAATTTTATCACCTGATATAAAAGTCATTAGAATGAATGCATATTAATTATAAAAATAAAAACGGAGCCGGAAATTGCGAAGAGAGGAAAGAAAACTAATTGTACAGGGCAAAGCCTAAGCATTTGCAGTCGCAAATTTAGCATACGTTCCTTGGTCATGTGGTGTTCATACACATAATGACACTGTTTGCAAAGTCAGTTATTGCTTGAGCAGGACTAGTGTTATGTCAGCTCCCAGATTATGTACCTACCAAAAAAAAAGTGTGTGTATGTATGTATATTTATGTATTTATGTATGTATGCATGTGTGTGTGTTCTCTGAGGATAGTCAGTTTTGTTTAAGAATTTTACCTTTTTTAAAGTGAAATGTGTGTATTATAATCACTCTTTGTAGTGATTTACTTAATCTATAAGATAATAAATGTTACATGTGATTGGAACTCATCCTACACAAATACATCAAATCTAAAGAGGCCTCATTAGACGCAGGAGTTATTAGACAGAACTGCTTTTAGGAGGGTGGAAGTGACACTTCAACGCCTAGATTTTGACACAACATCAGTTTCCGACTTTTACGCCTTCCCTGATAAATCACAAAATGTGTGTGTATGCGTATGTGGGTTTCTCACCTTTTTTCCTGTCAAGATCGCTACCAGTATGGTTTCGTGCAATACTTCACATGTAAGCAAACAACCTTTTTCCATTGATCAATTCCATTCCATCAAGTAAAAAAAAAATAATAATAAATAAATAAATAATGCACACACACACCAATCAGCTACAACTCCACAGGACCTCTGCATGTGTGTTTGTCCATGGGTGCTTGGTTGGAATGAGATACACAGCAGGCTGGGATGGACTGAGTGTTCTGATACCTTTCTACATATATAAATTAAAAAAAAATTTTTTGAAGTTAGATAGATCCTTACACTGGGTTACAAGGTTACTAACTACGTATCATCAAACACATGGTCTTTGGTTCTGACATACAAGCGTAGATGAACCATGGGTTCCCATGATCCTGTTACTAGTTTACTTGTACATGATTAATAATCAGTTTTTTTTCCACCCCTGCAGTGGTGTTAATGTTAGTGGCTGATCGGTGTACATATTACCAATATACTGTATGGCCTTTATATCAGCAAACTGAGTTATTTTCTTTTTAATAAATGTTGGATGAAAACGTGGATTGTGTTAAAATTAAATACAAGAGTATAATAATGGACAGACGTGTAAAAAAAAAAAAAAAAGAATCTGAAAGCTTTAAATGTCTACCTGCTGTTTTAAATACTTCCATTAAAGATATTAAAAATGCTAATTGTCTCAGAGTTTGTGCTCTCCGAGTGCTTACACTCGCCAGATCCTTTCACTGCTAAATTTGGCCTCACCACTCTTTGCCTTGCTAACTCCTCACGCACCTCCTCCATTCTTTTGCACTCTCGCTTCGTTTATATCCGTCCCTCTTAGTCACTTCTGTCACTGTTTTTTCGCCTCAGTCGTGCCTATGCATTTTGTTGCATCTTTTACTCGCTTCCGCCCTTGTTATAACCGCAAACACTGATGGTGAGATGTTTTGAGTAATTTTCTCAGTTTTGCTGGCACACAAACAGGATAAATATACAATTTTCACAGGGATGGGAGGGGGGGAGCAGGGAACTAATTAAATCTGTTGGGATATTAGGAAGACATTAGGGGAAGAAAATTGTATCGTGGTATCTGGTAGAGAATCAGAAAATTGTACAGTAATTAGGGAGGCCTTTATTTCAGCTTGTTAAAAAATTTTAGCTATCGTATTTAAACAGAGAACGGAAAGTACTTCTCACAGAGAGAGAGAGAGAGAGAGCGCGAGAGAGACAGAGAAAGTGACCCGTCTCACCTCTTCACCTGGGCTACTCTGTCTTCTTCTTTTTTCTCTCCTCCTTTCTCTTTCTCCGTGGCCTAGAAATTAGCCTGTCACGGTTGCTCGATGGCTGCAGGCTCAATTTGCCCTCCTCAACAGCAGCCTGAAGGCTGAATGTACAGTCAAAGGAATTTTCATTTTCACCTGCATGCAGCTGCTTCTTTAGCTTGGTCTAGTCTCTCGTAAGATTCCAATAAGATAAAGGGAGATACCTATTTATTTCCTATTGATGAAGCGCATAATGAATGATTCATTTCTATGCTCTTGGTTTAAAAAAAATTTACAGTACTTACTGTAATAACATTCTATGTTCAACTTCTTCAACTTTGCTGGTGATCTGTTTGAAACAAGATAATATCTCACAAGATATGAATAGTAAAAAAATGAACTATTACAATAATGCAGTATCTCGATAAGTCAACTTATAATGATAATCCGTCATTCTTCCATGTACTGATGAACAATATCATATAACCTCCAATATCATTGAATCCGTTTTGACGTTAGCCAAGGCGCTCTACTTTCAGACAATAATACTAATGAGGGACAGCTTAGTAAGGGAATTAGCATCAATTTTATCTTATAAATTTGGATTGCAGTGATGTTTGGGAAGCCCTTATGCGTACAGCAGGCCAGGTTTTATTTTTTATGACACATATGGCTGTTTCCTTTGTCTTCACAGGGCTTTAAAGAAAAGAAATCCCGCTATAAAAATAAAAGTGAATTGAAATTGATGAAACGCCGATGCTTTTTTAAAAAAGACAGCACAATGATGCATGTCTTTAATGAGACCTGTAAACATAATGAAGTATGAAGAACTTACTGTACCTGCAGACTGCTGCAAATACATCCCGCTATTTATCTTTCTCTGAGGATTTATCTTCCCTCGAGTAGTTACAGCGATTTTTATGGTTACTATCCTTCCTTCCTTTGCTCCTTCTGTTTTTTTTTTTTCTCTCTTCTTGCTGCCTTCCCAAAAGAAAGGTTTATGTCTTAAACGTAAGTGATGGCTGGTTTAAACTCACTCCCATTTTCTTCCCCTAGTTTCCAGTAGTATTTCTGTCCATATGTAGCTCTGGGTCAGTCTTTTCCTCTCCATGCTGTTGCCTTTAAATCTCCTGCTTGTTCATCTCTCTCTCTCTCTCTCTCTCATGCTCTCTCTCTTTCTCTCAATAAGCCTGGTGGTATTAGTGTTGTCAGAATAGAAAACGATTGGATGTGCTTGGCTTTCTCTCTCTCTCTCTCTCTCTCTCTCTCTCTCTCTCTCTCTCTCTCTCTCTGCCAGGTGGTGCCTCAGCCCTTGTTAAAAAGTGCAGCCCGGGAATATGCATGCTTTTTAAGATCTGAAAGATGCGTGGGAGATTAGCATCGCAGATATAAATGCCTCCTTTTGCTCCCAGGTGTCATTTTGCTTTCTTATGCATGTCATCTAGGTCTTCTCCATTTCCAGTTTGTTCTCATTTCACACGTCTTCTGTGTTAACATCCATAGACCCCCAAGGCTAATGACCATGTTGTGGGAAGTGAAGTTACCAAGCGATTAAGAATATGATTGTTGAAATTGATGTGGTTTGGGTCAGGTAAATGTATGCGTGGTGTGTCTTGTTTGAGTGACAATCCCCTTCATAACAGAGATCCCCCTCCCCTTTTGTTAACCTCATTGATAAATGGAGCATTAGTCCTGAACAGAGGCCCGTAAGAACCTGAACTTAATTCAGAACATATTTTTAGCATAATAGGTTTAGCCTTGGGTTAAGTTGGGAATGATTTTACATTTATTAATCAAGCTTTTGTCAAGAATTTATCAAAGGGCAAGAACAATACATTGCTGAACGTTACAATAGCGTTTGCATGTTTTCGTCGTGCTTGCTGGGTTTCCCCCAGTTGCTCAGCTCTTCTCTGCAACCCAAGGATATATGACATAAGTCAACTGGCATTTACTAGTGTTTTCATAGTGCGTGAGTGTGTGTGAGCCTAAATGTTGTTGTAAAAAGGTTTTTGGAGAGGGACAGGGATGGGGGTTTGGAAATACTTGAATTTGGGCAAAGCAAGTTTTTACCTTTTTTTTCTTGTTACAGAATTTTCATTACATTTGTCTCACCGCCACTCCTTCTGTAAACATTTACAAACACTACACTCCAAATCTCTGATCTAAATTCTTAAAACACTCCAAACCTCTAGTCAGGTTTCCCGAACAGTACTCTCCAAACCCCAGGTCAGGTTTCCTAAAACACTATACAGTACTCCAAACTTCTGGTCTTCTTTCCTAAAACACCAAACTCCAATCCTTTGATCTGATTTCCAAACACTGCACTCCAAACCTCTAGTCAAGTTTCCAAATACTACACTCCAAACCTCTGATCTAATTTCCAAAAAAAAAGAACCACACTAAACACCCCTTTGATTTCATTTTCAGACACTACACTCTACAACTCTGGTCTTCTTTCCTAAAGCACTACACTCCAAACATCTGGAATATGAATCGTTTCTTCATTCTTAAGAACCTAAACTTATCAAAGCTGACTCTCATACACCTTTAAGCTTGGAGAAAAACCCACACAACATACGCTAGTCATGATTTGTACATATTTTATTTTTTGTCCTCCATGAGCAACTGTGCACTCTGCAGGGAGGGATATATTATGGAACACCCTTTCACACCCTCCTCCCCTTTTTTCAGCCCAACATGAATTTATCTCCTCCTGTGTCCCATCACCCCCGCAAGCTTCCAAGCTGTCACGCCAGCCTGGGCTGCGTTCCTCATTGCCAAGGCACGGCAGGACCAGATCCGGCCTCCGAGGCTCGCGATGCCCTTCGCGCAAGCTGCAATGGACCCTTCCTCCGCAAATGTTATCTAAATGCTAAGCACTTTGGCACTTGCTGGCAGGATCTCGTTGTACACATCGTGCACTCTGAGAGAACACTTTGCCGGTTTTCGAGTGTGAAGCGATTGCTTGGTGTAATGTCTAGTGAACAGCAAAGTGAGCTGATTTCACTGTGTTTGAATTAAGAAGCCACGAGGCAGGCTTTAGGTGCTGGAAAAGCCTGAACGATGGAGAGATTTAACGGAAATTACGCATTACAGACAGATGGCTGATCATATCAGTCTTCAGTACAGTGTGGGTTCAAGGCTTTTGTAAGAAGACCGATTATGCACTAAGCGATGGTTAAAGTCAAACCCGATTATACTCGAGATATTTCTTGCATTAATATCAGAATATGAACGTTGCCTGGATGGCTCACACCTACAGAAAGAGCTACAGTATATCCAAGGATAAGTTAAAGTAAACCAAACAGCTGAATATGAACACCACATGAGATAAAAGCTGGTGTCCCGTTTCCTCTGATCGGGTTTCTCTGGCCTGTGCGGCTTTTACAAATTTCCAATCCTTTACCATGAAACTAGTTCTTCATAGATCAGCAATATTTATTTGAGGGCATGAAAATCAAAAGCTTGTGCTTTTTTGTGAGCGGAAACAAAAGGACAATGCTGAGCTGTTCCAACATGATTGCCAAGCAGGATTTTCAAAGTCAAGTCAGGCGCATATGCGTACTTTACATGCGCATATGCGTTCGTTCTGATTACTTGCTGAAATCTGCCATTTTTTATATACTGTACATCTCTTTTTTTTCACTTATTTGAACGCTGTCTGCAGTGGGAAAGAGGAAACATCTGGAATAAGATGGATTTTAACTTCCCTGGGTCTGATTTCATTGAGTTCAGCTTTCAGACTGAAAAATAGTCAGTTTTTATGTCTTAAAGCTGTTGAGATTACTCTAAAATCCTTCTATACTGAAAACCCAGACAATGATTGTGCCAAATTCCAGAAAGACTGGAATGTTTTAGCAAACCCTATTTGCTTGCGTTTTCAGCCTCTTAAGGTACTATGATTGCTCGCACACTGTGTTGTTCCTGCAAGCTGGTATGAATGAAGCGTTTCCTGTCGGGAGCAGTCAAGAGGGAGGGACGTTATGACTATTATTTCCTGAATAGACGCCATAGGAAGTCATTGAGCGAACAGGAAGAAGTGGCGGAAGTCATGCCAAGGATAGGCCTCTGCCCTTAAGGGACAAAGCGATCCCCAGGACGACTTTGTCTTGTGGTTATTACAAACTATCAGTTTCAGGAGCAGCCAGACAGATTGCCAGCTATTTGAATTTCTTGTTTTCGTCCTCAGATCCTTGTGCACAGCTGTCGCTAGTTTTGGCGCTCTGGGCTACACGAGGCTCTTTTTATTTGGTTGTGTGGAGGTACATAAATAATGAAATGGAGCTGGTAATTGGCCTTTCACGGTAATTAGGCTTTGGCTGTCAGCTAAGCCAGTGCCTTTCTCTCGTCAGAGGAGTCTAAACCGAGGACGGTAATTACTATTATCTGTGGAGGTTGTTGACACAACAATAATCCCGTCCGTAGCGAGCCTATCATGGTGCTACATGGCTGCCCCCTTTTAGCATCTTTTGAAAAAGAAAAAAAAAAAGAAAAAAGCAAAGCAGGGTTTATCTTAACACTAATTTTCTTCTTTCAGTCTTGACTGCACTGCAGAACGCTTAACCCTGTGTTTCTGAATTTTACGCTCAGTGACTCTGAAAAACTCGGCATATTTTCATTAGACAACCAGTTTGACTTTTGTCTACGAGCTCTGTGGTGCTTGGGCCTAAACTGCATTATCAGGCATCTCAGCAGGATTTCTAGTGCATCCGTAATCCTGTTATTTCATTCACCGGTAACTCCGGGGTTATTCAGGAATGGTGATTGTGTGTGTGTGTGTGTGTGTGTGTGTGTGTGTGTGTGCTTGCACGCCTGGCTATCAGGCTGTCTCTGTGAGAGATTGGATTCCTTCGACCCTATGCTGTTCCATGGTTTCTCCTTCCAGCTTCTCTTTTTCGTCTTTTTCCCCCCGCTTTTGTCGTAACTCACATTTAGAAGTGAACATATAAAAGGGAAAAGAGACAGGCAATGGTTATGGTCCCTGTGATCTCTATTTGTATAAAACAAGTTCCTTCTGATAGCCAAAGTGAGGAGTGTAAGACTGACTTACTATATCTTCCAGATTGTCTTGAATCAGTGGTTGGAATGAAATCAGTTTGTAAGCCTGAAGGGTATAGTGTGGTGATTAGAGCAAATTTGGTAAGTTAGGACACCGCTGCTCGCACACTAAGCTTGTTTTTTTTTTTTAAAGATGTGGCCACCCACAGTGCCTTAATGCTCTAAGGAATTATAATCCCTTATTGCTCATGGAGGAATGGTGGTGACAGTTTGCTGCTTCTGGATTTCTAGGTATATAGACATGGATATGGATTTTTTTTTTTTTTTTGAAGTGTTATAATGCCATGGCCCGGGTAGGCATCCAGAGCGCCTGTCCCTCCTCCAGGGCGGAAATGTTTTTTTAATAACTTTCTCTATCTCTGTCCTGATCTGCTGCGAGACCTCTATCTTTGGTGCAGTGGAAATGGAGTGGTGGAGTGCTGGCCTGTAATGAATACTGCATGTTTCTGGGAGATAAATACAGGGAGGTTGCCGTTCTCTCCATGGTAATGGGAGTTGGGACTGCAAGTGTGTAGTGTATGCGCTCCATGTTAAAAGAAGCATGCACGTGATGATGTGCGCGAGCCGAATGACAAGAGTGTAAATTGTGTCGGATCTGAATTAAACATGCCGCACCTCGTGGCGCGACGGCCATATTGCAGCCGGGGAAAATGCCTTTTTAAGTAGGATATTTATAGAATGATATTGCGTTCATTTGATTATAATAAAACATCCATTGTGTTGGCAATGAATGGTAGCCGGAGCGGGTGACAGTTCAAGGCAATAACCGTCTTGGCATCTGCCTCGAGGGTCTGAGAAGGCGGACTTTCCCGAGATTAGCTTTCTTTGTGCGGTGTAGATAGCTGATGGTGATATGTTAAGGAGAAGTAATAAAGAAATATATCTGTTTTTATAGAGCCTTCATGACAGGGTTATGTCAGGGAGGTAGCTGAAAGGACTGGGACGGGGTGTAAAGCGATATTATGGGCCATTAGACAGGGGAGCGTGAGGAGCAGGCTGTGGTTACCACCGTTTGTAGGTAATGGAGCTCATCACTCTATTGCTGATCTCCGTCCACGCAGCTCCACGCTTCAACCAGAAGCACAATCCTTCACAGCAATCACTCATCCTGCAAGCAATTCTCTCTCTCTCTCTCTTTCAGTCTCTCTCTCTTTCAGTCTCTCTCTCTCTATCTAATTCTGTCCTTATCTGAAACTGATACTATTATTAAATGCTGTTTGCAGCTTATCAAGGTTATCTGGAAGTGTTTGGTTTCCTGTCCTGGTCTGCCGCCGAATCGTGGACATGTCTTTTTTTTACAGAAGCATTATTAGACGCTTCCTGATTTCCAGTGAACGTCCCTTTAGGAAGCTCCATCCCTTCTAAGATAAAGGGCTGTAGCGAGCATCACCTCTCCTCTCCTTTAAGGAAACACGACCCGGGCGGACACAAGGAATGCCTGGCATCTTGAGTAAAGTCAGATGTCTGCCTAGGTGGCTGCATTTCATGCTTTTCCTACATGCCTGATTCTTTTCTCTTACGTCAGTTCAGGACGCTACGGCTTTGCGAGCTTTCCAGCAGGAATGCAGCTTTATAATAATAATAATAATAATAATAATAAAGCACAGTGGTGACTAGCTTGGGTTTAGGCCGCGCATGTGTGTTTGATAGGCAGCAGCAGCAACAGATAAAAAAAATTCTGCTATTCTGTTGACAGACGTGAGCCGCGTTAGACTCCTGATGTGGTTATATTAACACTCCAGACTGCTTATGCTAACACATCTGGCAAGGCAGGAAGCTCTCTGTAATGATTCTGTTTAACTTGTGTTTTTTTTGTAATGTTTGTGGCTTTCGCAATAAGCTTCTTAGGAACGGAGCGAGAAAAAAAAACAAGTGGTAATTCTCCTCCGTGCGTTTGATTATCAGAGGCACTTCCATAGGCACTTAGGGCTTTTAGAAATAGCTACCGACGCAATTAGCAAAACAATGTCTTATAAATAATGGAATGAATGCGTGTCCATGTACAGTACGCGCAAGCAAACATATGTTGACGACACAAAGAAGACTTTAGTTGTCCTGTTTTCAGTCGCTGTCTATCGGTGCACACTGATTAACACAAAACCTGAATGGGCCACCACAAGTCCCCGTCCTTGCCCCCTTTCTCGCCTTATTCTCACAATCACAGCCGTGTAATTGCATTTTTTCCTCCTCCTCCCACCCCTCCAGTTACAAACTCAAATGCGTATGTGTTGAAATGTGAAATTAACCCCCCTTCCCTCCCCCCCACCCCCTCTTTCCCCATCATCACCACCAGCACCACCTCATACACATCCCCTCCTCCCCCTGAAGCGATGACTGGACTTTCATGTCTGCATGCGGCGAGCGGAGATTAAATTAATTGGGTCACAGTTTAATAGCGATATCTGCTCACGGGACGCGGCGCACGGCGGGTGAGCTTCTGCAAAGCAGCGCCGCTCGCTGTGGCACCCACCATGACACGAAAGCACTCTGAAAATTAGAAAATCATAAGCTGTCACAGAGCAGCATCCTGGAGACACACACTACACCAATCACACACCGGTTAGTCCATTTCGAGCCGAATCCGTTCTCCACTGAACTGACACCGACGAGAAGCACCGACTAACAAAGTGCAGCTTTACTCATCTGCCATCGCACTAAAAAAAAAAAAAAAAAGCAACCGCCTGGTTATGATTTCAAATAACTTCGAGAAGTTTGTTGGAGTGGTTAAAAACGATTTATTAAATGCTGTGCATTTTCTTTTCTTTTTTCTGCTCAGACTTGTTTCTTTTCTGTTGTTTCCTACCTTTCACTCATACTCAATCTTCCCTTCTCTCTGTCACTGTCTCCGGTATGCTTATGCCTCTGGAGGAATTAATGACAAAGCACTCGGATTTGTGTCTCATCGGTCAGACCTCTAAACCCAAATCCGAACCCCCTCTCCACACACACACACACACACACACACACACACACACACACACACACACACACAACTGTCTCTGCCCTCGATCCGTGCCCTCTACTTTCATCTATCTTCATAGCTTTGCCAGACACTTTCACCTCCAGACAAGGCCATCCTCATCCTCACCTCCCCCTGACAGCAGCACTCACACATAAGAAGCCCACACACACACACACACACACAAAAATGAAATAAAAATAATAAGAAAAAACATACATGCACACAAATGTTCTTGGTCCAATCAGACTTCATTTGACTCGTGTGCCAGAGTGTTAATTAGACTTGGTGCCAAGAGACGCAGTCATGTTATCAGCATCGTCCTCTTTCATGTCTCTTTCTCTCTCTTACACACATACACACACACACACACACCCTCTCAGTTGGTCTATGGAGAACCCTTTTTTTTGTTTTTTTTGCTGCACACCGTAGTGTGCTAGGGCTGTAGAGGGTGTCAGTGCCAGCTGTCAGTGTCATGGACCGTGTCCAGCCGCTGATATCTCTCCCTTCGTGCTTATCCCCTCGTTTACTCCGTCATTCCTGCTTATTTATCCATTCCTGGTGTTTGCACCAGCTGCATATGTCATTTTGATCGTTTTTGCACTCGTTCGCTCGCTGCCACTTTGCCATTATCTGCTTTTTTTTCTCCCTTTTTTCTATGTGTGTGTGTGTGTCGTCTGAGGTGAAGCTCAGTGTCCTTCAGAGCTCTACTCCAGGGAGCAGCGGCAAGGCCAAGAGTCTGCACCAGCCGTGCCCCGAGTGTTAAACAAAGCTTAAACACGCGCGCGCACACACTAACTTGTTTTCTCCCGCCACCCTGCTCCATGCCTCGTTAACTTGCCTTTTCAACATCCAGACATATGACAAAGAGCCTCGGTTGGGAAAACAAGGTCAATCAAATTACAAGTAAAAGACAAAGTCATAAATTGTACAGCGAGGAGGGGCTCATCTATGTCTATTGTGAGTTCCGTAATGGATTACAGCACCCTCAGGGTTTGTTGATTCTCGGCTCAACTATTACACTACAACACCATAAATGTCTTATCCGTGCAGTTATTTGTTCCCCTGTTAAATTCTAGTTCATTTCACGTAATCAACTGGGGTCACCTGTTGCTAGATCTTAACCCGAAAACATCCGGATTGAAAATCCACCAGCATCACTAATGTTCCTGGACTGCCGCAGGGGTTAACGTTGTCCTTTTACAGACCTGATCCTCTTTATCAGCTGATTATTTAAAGTATATTGCAGCATTAAAGTATGTGAAAGGAAGAAAGCTGATGATTTGACTTGCGCCCGGTTACTGTTTAGATTTTCTCTAAACAGGTTCGTTGGAATTTCTAATGCAGCAGGTTGATATGTTTTTTTTTTTTTTTCGCTCTCGGTTATAATGCCATTATAATCCATCATCGTGACACTTGGGTTCGGAAGCCAGCCTCTCGTCTGCATTTATGTATGCACATCTGTTTGTTGTGGCCAAGGAGGTGCAGTTTTCTGCTCAGGTGGACAGAATTAATCTCCATCCCACTTTCTTGGCTCAGTTTATTTTATTTCTTCCCAAGGCCAGGATTTCGAGCCGTTCAGTAATGCAGAATGGGGCCCCACTTGCTTTACAATCAGAAGATTAGGAAGCGTTTTTTTTTTTCTTTTTTTTTTCCTTTTTTCAGATGTGTGTGTTCTTCAAGTTGGTCAGACTGTCAGGGAGGCTTAGTTCTGGGTCAGAGACAGAAACCGGCTCTCCGAGCTCATCAGCACAGATTTACAGAAGAGTCTGCTTTAAGACCGTTTGTGTGTGTGTTTGTGTGTGTGGGTGTCTCTCCCTCCTCTCTAGCTAAAAGAGCAAGAGAAAGGACAAGTGTAGACGCATGCTTTTTCCACATGGGAGGTAAGAACATGTCTGGAGTGCTCACGACAGGAGGACAGACATTTTAATGGTGCAAAGGTTTTATGTGAATGACTCTCCCAGCCGAGGTGGCTTGAAGCCCCCTGCAGCTGTTCCTGTGAACATTCAGCAAGTGAAACGCCTAATCTTTGAATAAAATGGGATAACTTGTCACTAACTTGCCTAAGATACACATCTGTCTGTAAACAATCATTCACAAACACCACTGTGGGTGTAGCTTGTTCAGGATCTACGAGGGACATTCAAGTCAAACCAGGAGTTTTGATTGTGCAGAATAACAGAACACAGTTATGAGATAAAATAAATACACTTATTCTCTATTATTTCTCTATATAATACTCCTGCTACACTAACACACTTGTCCCAGCATTTCATTAATGCTTGGAAACCACCAAGGTAGAACGTTTTCTTCCCCAGATCCATGTTCAGACTGCCTGCTTCACGTCTGAAACGCTGGCCTCCCAGGAACTCAAACATTCCTGTATGGTGCAGGTGGTGTTCATGAATGATTGGGTGTCCAGTTTCCAAGTTAGTGACATGTCTTTGTTTTGTTTTGTTTTGTTTTTTCTCGCTAAACGTTGACGGGAATGTCTGCAGTGGGCTCTGAGCCACCTTAAACAAGATCGTACGTCCTTATTATAAAGTTTGCACCATTCAAACATTTTACAGAGTCTCATCTCCATACTGTGTTTGAAGTCTTTTGTAAATATAGTTTTTAAGAAAGTTTATCTAAAGTCCCCGTTTAACTTGTACAGTCTTCTAGTCGTTTTGATCATTGATTTTGATCATTTTGAGGGATCACTGGTGATTCAGATGTCTATTAGATCAGACTTTATTAGCAACAGTTGTTTTTTTGCTGTACAGTACAAACAGCATGTGTTGATACGTAGCTGGAGATGTGTAGCGGTTTGTAGAGAATTGAGATGAGTAGTTTGTCTGATGTTTACTGACTGGCAAGCTGTTATTGCCTGCCATGGAAGCGCTTCTGCATCCCAATGTCTTACACTTATTGTTTTTGTGGCTGTTGAGGTTGGGGGCATGAACCATCTGTTTGCTTTCCATAAACATATTTCATACGCTGCGGTTTAACTTTCTCTGTTTCGCAGAATGGAGGATTGATTGACTAAAACGCTGAAACCTGAATACCAACCCCTGGTTGCGAAGGTTTTTTTTTTTTTTTTTTTTTTGCTTCACTGTATGTAGGAGGCTTTGTAATGGTAACTGATCATTTACAGACGGGTAATCATTATCACGAGAGACAGAAAGCAAAGCTGGACTAAATCACGCTGTGATGTGATGCGAGGATGAATCTGGAGGGGGAATCATGTTGCCTCAAGCACCCATGTACAAATTCTTCGTGGTCCAGTAGAGCAGATCAACACACACAAACACACACACACACACACACACACACACGCACACACATTTCATTTCTTTTTGTCATTCCTCTGTTCAGCTGTGACCCAAGAAACCGAGTCTGGTTGTCTGGGAACATTCCCAAGCACTGACCCCGAGACCATGCGCATTTTAGACCTGATTGGTCCGCCTTCTATTGCAACACGGACGGAATGAAAACAGAACCGATCAGGCCATATTGCGTCTGGTTCTCAGGCTGTGAGAGGAATGCAGACCTGGAACTCTTAACATCAACACATCTGCAGATAGTATAACAAGAAATAAGTTTTTTTTTTTTCTTTTTTTTTTTCCTTTTAGTTAAAACTACCCCTAGCAGATGGGTCGCTGCCCTGAGGTGAGCACACTCGCTCTTACTGTAGGAATAAATCAGGTTTTCGTAGGCGAAGCCGATTCCGGACCTGCACAAGAGGTCGCTTAGTGAGCATTTAAAGGGCAGGTTTAAACGCTTGTAAAGGGAAGCTATTTTGTGTGAAAATGCCAGACTTATTGGTGTGAACAGTGTGTGTGTGTGTGTGTGTGTGTGTGTGTGTGTGTGTAGGATTTTGTTTCCCTCAGTAAAGCGACAGCAGCTCGGTGCCGTTTCTGGCAGCTGTCACTCCTCTGATTTTTCCCTCGCAATCCAACAGCTTTCCTTTTAAAACTGTCAGCAGCCACTCTGACACACGTTCTTCACAGTGGAGATACTTTTATGCCAGGCTTCCGCTCCTCTTCACCAACCACAGATCTCTCTGTTGCTCTCTGTCACTCTCTCGTTGTCACTTGGATCTTTCTCTCTCCATCTCTGTCTCTGCATCTCTCTCTCTGTCTGTCTCTCTCCTACTTTCCCCTTTTCATTCTGGGGAGATGAAATTGGTTTCTCCTCCATTAGCTATTCTTCACGTCCTCGTACCGGACAGCAGGCTGGACCGGAGGATCCGAGCGTCTTCGTACAGCGCTGCAGGTATCTGTGCTGACGTGAAACGGAGCGAGTTTGAAAACAAGAAGAAGAAGAAAATTACTTTCTTTTTTTTTGTATTTAATTTTCTATCTTTCTTTCTTTTTTTTTTGTTTGTGCTCCAACACTAAAATTAATTCCGGCAACTTGTCATTTTACATTAGAGCATGAAGTGGACTGGTGTATGGCTGCGGAAAGCAAATTGCGCCTTGTTGCCATGGGAGCGCTTTCTTATTGTGCCGTCGGGTAGCGTGCTGCTGCCAGAACTTGAGCCCACCTGTTTCCGGCCTTCTTTCATGAGCAGAGCTCCCAGCATTGGGAAACACTTTTGACACGGATCCCACAGCAAATGTATGATTTATTAAAACAAAAATGATTATGCGATTCAAATTTGCATGTTGGAGTTGGAAAGATGATTTATTTTTTTTTCTTTTGTTGCTCTTTTCAGCTGCTGGAGGTCTGACTGTTTACAACAAAGCAAAAAATATGATTATGATGATGATGATGATGATCTAGATGCACTCAGGATGTAATATCATAAGTAGACAGGGTTCTGAAATGTTTTTTTTTTTTTACTCTCAACATAATGATCCTCATTCCTTTTCCTCTGCTGCTTCAAAAGTCTTATTTGCCAGTAGGAGCGAGAAATTGGCTCCGGCTCTAATCTGAAAAAGCCCTCTTATTTATTTTAGTATTCTTTATTTTCATCTTATTGTCTGCCTTATGTTTTATCACTAAGCTCACTGCACCCACATGCTGGCAAACTCACAAACCGAACTAATTCCACAGTCTGATTTCCCTGCCCACAACTCTGATCGTCTTCTGTCCGTGTTCTGTTCTTATTGCAGTATACGAGGAAGCCAACACGGAGCTTCTTCCTGCACGCACGCACATGCATCGCACACACATCGCACACACGCACGTGCGTATACCGATTGCCCCTCCTAATCAAGTCAGACGAGCACACCTGTGCAAACAGATGTCCACAGGGATCGCTCACTCATAAAGATCACAGGAAGCGCTCCTAGAGAGAGTCGCGGCCTCGTGTAGGAAATTACATCGCCATGGGCGTCCTCGATCCGGTTGCTCGCATCTTTTGTGTTTAATTCATACTCCATGAGTTTGCACAAGCTCTAAAGGAGGTGGTTCCATTATAAAGACCATATGTTTCATAAGTAACGGAACAACATCGCATTAAAAGCCCTGCGTACACAATTATGTCTCTGACTATCATCAGGCTCTTAATTAAATCCCCAAAGGCCCGAGAACTCATTTCCAATTTCTCCGTCCAGCTGTGTTGTTCGAAACGGTTCTTCAGAATTTTACATCTTTCGAGCGTAATCATGTGGCGAGATCGAACTTCAAACCTCGATGATTGTCGGTGTAACAGGCTGTAGTTTGCACTTCCGCAGGTGCTTTTTTTTTTTTTTTTCCTTCGTAATTTAGCAGTCCACAGGTGTCCACTATTGTTTCAGGAAGAAGGAGGAGGAGGAAAAGGAAGAGAGAGAGAGAGGTATTCATTTAAGCATCTGCAGAAAAGTTGAATCGATGCTAATGATAAGCTTGGTGCCATGCGCGTTTAGGAACACTCGTGACAGATTTTTGGCTGGAATCAAGAGTTAAATGTAAGGAAACGAGCGCGAACGATTTCCCTGTTGGATGAAACACGTGTTGGAAAGCAGCCTTAGGTTATTAATGGAATAAATTAGGTTTAGTTTTAGTTTTAAAGTGTTTATAGTGTCATTGCTTGTAGCGCAAAAGGGTAGATACAGCCACGCCTAGATGAACCACTGACACACATACAGTACACACACACACACACACACACGCACATGCACTACAAATCAAAACATTCTACTTTGTCCAGGACCACACCCTGAAAGCTGAGCCAGACTCTAGCAGTGCATCCATATGAGCTCATGGATGTGTGCTACTGATTTCTGGCGTCATTCTGTTGCCCACAGACACTCAGACCACGCCCAAGAGACCTACTACACACACAAACACACACACACACACACAATGGCAATTGATCTTGCTATTATCTTGTCTGTAATCTGTGTGTTTGTTTGAGCAGCATAGGGATTGCATAATGATCTATTGATCTCCTCATCATCGACCTCAATCAGGTACAACAGGGCACCAGGGCTCAGAGACCCCGCCAGAGCTCCCGCGCATCTTCTGCCCTCTCCTTTCATCCGCTCTTCTCTCCGATGCTGGCAATCTCTTCTTCCTTCCCCTCCCTGCCCTTCTGTTCTCCCATCTCCTCCGCTCCCATCTCAGCTCATATCTCTCCGTTTTACTCTGCTCCACAGAGATTAGGCATTACAGCGCTTTTAACATTAATGCATTTAGCTAACACCGTTACCCAGAAACCCAGCTCATGTTTTTTTTTTTTTTTTTTTTTAACCCATAGTACCAGTCAATGATATGAATTTGTAATCTAGGCGGCGTAATCAGAAAGTGTCAGCATGCAGGGTAGAACTTGAAATAATGCTGTTTTTGTCATTGGTAAGGATGAGTAGGACAGCAGGTCAGTACTTTTTGCTCCCATATTCCCATAATCCCCAAACTGATTTTCAGCCTTCTGTTGTGCCATTGTGTGTGTGTTGGTGTGTGTTTGTGTGTGTTTGTGTGTGTGTGTGGAATACGGCTAGTCGGGTGTGCCTGTTTTTTTTTTTTTTTGGCCAATAATTTACTCTCATACTTTCAGCAGAAAGCGAATAAATAATATAACGCATATTCAAACCACTTAAACCCTATCGCATGTCATGGTGAGTTTCCGCCACATCCCCAGAACACAGCGTAGAGGAAACACTTAGCAGTGTCTAGCATTAAGCATTAATCATTATGACTCACACCTACATTCAGGTCTGTGTTCTTGCTCGGCCTGGGTGAGTATATCACGTCTAACAGAGCTTGAGTACCGGGCTCGAAAGATACATATGAAAATGTGAGATTTCACGGGTATTTTCTGGGAATATGGAAAAACATGTATCATGTACAGTATGTTGATAAAATAAATAAGTAAATAAAAATAAAAATAGTCAGAACCCAGATCATGACAAGGTATTTAAAATTTGGGTTTTGAATTTCACCAAGGTTGATAAGTCAGTATCTATCTATTAGTATTTTCACTGACTTGAGAATTGTGAATCATTGACACTGTTCTTTGATAAGGTTTAAACATGAATGCAGTTTTATTATTCCTTGTGTGCTGGTAATATTACAACCATATCGGCTTTGATTGTTAGTTAGCATCCTGCTCACAAGCTACTGAAATTTATGATTTACTGAATTTTCCGTAAGACGAGCAAGGATTTTTTAATAAAATTTTGACTCGGAAAACGAACAAGTCTTGGTTTACGAGCACCGAGTATCATGTATCATGCATGCGCTTCTTGTTTTGACGCCGAGTGTCATGTGATCACAACTGAACCAAAGTTTTTTTTTCTCTTGCACTGCGGAATTGTGGGTAATCGACTCCCCTGCTGGGTCTTAGTGCGCGTCTGTTACTGGTATAATCAACATCCGTGCATGCGTGTACTGTTTACTATAACACTGAGCACGTGTGTGTGTAAAACATATTTTATTTTGTGTCTGTATACTGTGTGTACAGCGCGTGTAAAGCAAAAGCAAGTCTCATTAGAGAGGTTAAAGATCCATTTTCTCTCTCTGCTTAAGGCTCATTGGACGCGTCATTGGACACCGTGCCACACACACACTCTTTCTCTTTGCTCTACACAGAAACACTGCTCTGTCACGATTCTTTTCAAAGGTAAAGTGCAGGTTAATTTGTTTTATTTTTACTT
>JAQMYJ010000012.1:24798542-24832840 GCA_030014305.1 Clarias laeviceps
ATTATTTCTTATGGGAAAATTAAATTTGGTTTACGAGTGTTTTGGAATACGAGCCCACTTCCGGAACGAATTATGCTTGTAATCCAAGGTTCCACTGTACCTGTACATACACCTCCACTGCCAGATGTATTCAAATAACATTGATTATGTATTATATACCAGTAAATTGATGAAAAGGATCTTATTCACACGATTCTCATCCATGCCCATGGTGGCCAAAGCCTAGCCTGTCTGGTCCAATCTCTCAGAAATCCCAATGTAGCACAAATTGTTGAAAAATTTTATGCTCAGTGGCCGTGTCCTGGAGATGAAAAACACAGTGCAGGAAGCACATAGAGCCTAAAGCACAAAGCAACTCTTGAGTCAAGAGGCTACGAGATAATCACGCCAATTCTCAGATACTTTCACGCACCTTACAGCCATGTGTCCTGACTTTCCCATGACATAGCCGATTGGCTAAAAGTCACAAAGGGTAGATGTGTACTCTACGAAGGACTGTTTTTCTGTTTTCTGTCGCTGTTCATTTTGATTGAACATGTCTGAAATATTTTCTGGTTTTAGTGCTAGTTATTATTACCTGATTATGACCGTGTGGAGTTTTCAGCTATTAACATAATGGACATATGACTATAATAAATTGAGTTCATAAATAAATGCTTTTCTGTTTAATAAGTTATATATATATATATATATATAAGTTATTATATATTTGACCTATTCAATGTAGGGTCACAGGGGGGACTGGAGCCTGTCCCAGGAGTGCTTAGGGCATAAGGCAGGGTACACACTGGATAGTATGGCAGCCTATCTCAGGGCACAAGCACACAGACGACGAGCAATTTGGACATGCCAGTCAGCCTACAGCACTTGTGTTTGAGATGCACGAGGAAACCTTCCACCAAGCATGGCGGGAACATGCAAGCTTGACAGACACAGACTGGAGGCGAGATTCGAACCCCCAACCCTGGATAGTGCTATCCACTAAGCCACTGTGCCACTACATAAATCTGCCAATTGTGTCTTTTAATTGCTATATTAAAAACAAATTAAAAACAGAAATTGCTTTATGGGAATGTTTAGGTATAGAAGAAGTATATCTTTTATTTCTTTTTCAAAACATGCATGACCTTTGGGATTTGCATTAAACCTGAAATATTGCCAAAGGTTAATTTAGGCAAATATATGCAAAGTGCATAAAAATCATGTGATTGCCACTTTTCAAACTGCTCAAAATTTAAAAAAAAAATTTTTCAAAAGTGTGCTACTTTAATGTCTCTTCTTCAAAGAGTCTGTTACTGTTTGTTTAGATAATTTTTACAGCCCTGTGTCAGCTGTGTTTCTACCTCAAATATTCACATGGTTAAGTATGACACTTATTTTTCCATATTTAGAAAATGTTTGTGAAAAAGTTGCATATTATTAAATAATTTAAACATTGTGAATGGATTCAGAATAAAAAGAAAAACGCCCCAATGATTCAGTTAATTGAAATTACCAACAAAAGATGGACTAAATTGCATTAGTGATTAAATCACACGGCTCTGATTGTGATGTGACAATTTTTGTCACATCACATCTGCTACTTTTACATATTAAAGCCTTTTCTTTGCCCCTTAAGCTTTACATCTAAACCATTTGCCTGTGTAATATTTTCTTTTCCATTAAGATAAAACACAGCTGTGACAGAGTGTTTTTTTTATTATTATTATTATCATCACACATAGCACTGTTCGATATTTTGCAGGGAGCAATACAGAGTGGCGGAGGGAAAGAGATTAACAGAGATTAACAGAGAGCTTTGCTTGGTTCGATTGTCCAGCCGGTGCCTTGTTTTAGGTCGAGTGTTTTGACTGGTTCATCCAGAGCTTAATCTTACTGTACAGTTTCTCACAGAGTAGAGTGGTTTTGACTGATTTAAACATTTTTTCTCCAGTTTTTGCAGAACTATCTGCATGTCTAGAATACAGCATACTTCACAGGAACTAATGTCACTACATTCCTGTCTTATATTGTGAAGTGTGGTGCAGGCTTTCTCTCTCATTCTTTTCTGTGTCTGAGTTTCCTCAGCAGCGGAGAGAAAGGAAGGCAGGTTATGACCTCATGTCAGAAGAATACAAAGCTTTATTGGAAATGTTTCTTCAGCCTTGTTGATTTCAGTCAGAAATCAGTGGGCAGATGTGTCACCGGAGTTGTAGAGGGTTGACTGAGTGAGAGCGTGTGTCTAATATTTAGTTAAAAAAAAGATGAAATTGTGTGTGTGTGTGTGTGTGTGTGTGTGTGTGTGTGTGTGTGTGTGATTGAGGGAGTGGTCCCAGCAAGTCTGGGCACATCTGATTGCAACTGGCAAAAGAAGAAAGCCCACTTGTACTAGGAACTGGCAGCACAGGAGAAGCTTACGTTATGAGGTCTAAACTCCCTCTGTGTGTACACACACTGAATCTCTAAAAGGAGCTAGTACTGTACGTACTTACAGGTTTTTCAATTCAATTTAAGATGGTTTAGCTACATACAAATCTCCAGATTTGCACCTGAAATGATTGAATATTAAAAATGAGTGATTATTTTAGGGCTACAAATAAGAAACTTTATATTTTTCTTTGAGATTTTTTACCAACATTGTGAACTTGGAGAGATGTGTGAATGTGCACTTGTTTTTAAGCATTCTGCATTACAGTATTCCTAATGAAACCTTAGCAGTAGATATCTCACTATGTAATATTTTCTTTTTTTTATATATATATATTTATATTCATAAATATGTTATAAAGGTTTTTATAAACACCTTTTTTTTATACTTACGTTGTATAATTGAGTAATGCAGAACTACTGTACTTTTTTAGTTTTGAGGTCATGGTTCATGATGTTTTCTGTATAGTGAAGTGAAAAAAAAGACATGAATATTATTTTCATTTATTATGCACTTGTAGATGAGGGGGTATTTAAGTCAAAGAGTCTTAGCCGCCAGTAAAAGATTTGATTGGTGCAAACATTTCAAAGAAGGCTGTACATCTGTGAATGACTTTTTGGGGTGAGGTGGCTCCTGGCCCTCTGCAGTTGTTCCAGTAAAAATTTTGCGAGTAGAAAGCCTCATCCTAAAACATCAACAGGTAAATTGCAGAAAAGACCCCTCTGTCTGTGGGAACTGTACACACAATCACCACTTGTACATTACTGGAACTCGGCTGGGAGTCCCTCGTAACCTCGCTCTGAGACATTTTCACATGTTTGAGCCATTAGGTGTTCATGGGAGGTCAGCATTTCAAATGTGAAGCATAAAGTCCAATCATGGCTTTGGTGTTCTGAGAAAACTGTTAATGTAGCAGGGGATTATATAGACAAATAAAGGTAGTTTTTTACATAACTGTATTCCCTGTCCCAGTTTGACTTGAACGACCGTTGTATGGACATATATACAGTGGCAAACTGGCCATAATTCCCTGAGCACATAAGTAATGCACACACCTTACTTTCTTTATGTCTAGCTATCTAGGTTTAAGAATAGTAACAGCACTATCTATAACAAATACTACAAACAATGCTTCTATTCAATAAGGGGTATTAAAACATTTAAAACTTTTTTAAAACATCATTTGCACTCTATGCTATTCATGACGGTATAGTTACTACTGTATTTTTACAGACTTATTTACACTTCTTACAGGCTCACAGGCAACAACTCAGGGTGTTATTCCAAATCCGAGTTTTTCATCAAAGTGTGACATCAAATCAGCATGGCTGCCCACAGCCTAAGAAATGAACAACGTAAAACTTCTTACCTTTAAAAGATACTATATATACAAGTATCAGCTTTAGATTAATCAACATACAGAAATATTAATTAATTGCTAATATTAATTATTAGTTCATTATTAATTTGTTAAATCTAAAAAACTGACTATACAGTTTGCTGTTTGGGAAAGAAAATATACAACACACAACCGAGTTAGCTGCCTGTCATGTACAGTAGCTAACAAACCCGATCTCAGGGGCTTTCGGCTTCCCGCTTTGTCCGTCGAACACACCAAAGTCAGAAACGATGTCATACCGACCTGCGAATTCTCGCTTAGAATGTAATGCTATTTTTCATATAACCTTAGCCATCTGACTCACAGTTATGTGCAGTGCCATAGCTCTGAAGTAATGTTTGAATCTTTTGCTGTAATACAAGTCCCTGACGACGTCACGTCTGGTAATTTTAATTAATGGAAACAATTGGTCAGCACTAGTTAAAAGCTAGACTTTATTCATCAAGGTCAAATGTAAATATTTATCTCTTAGCATGGTATTAATAAGCAATTATAAGCATAATATTTGCAATATTAAAATTTTTTTAAATAGAAATCTAACTCCATTTGTTATAGGATCTGATACAGTATGTTTCTCAGATATCTGTTCCTGCATCTCGGCTTTTTTGTTTAGTTAGACTTAGTCCATTTTTTCACTTCATTAATCAGATGAGAGAGGATGGAGATGAAAGTCTGTGAAAACTCTCTTTTCTTGATGATCTGCCTTCAGATAAGTCATTTTCATAAATGCATATGACTGCCTAAGCTGCAACAGAGGATTTGCTACAGGAACTGATGTTAAGATTCGATGAACTAAAACTCTGTTATTTTTTTTCCTTTACATTTATTGCTTCTGTTACAAAATATGTACTGTATATGTTTTAACACTTTGCTGGGTTCAATTTCAGTATAGTATTTTTTAATACAGCAATGACAGTGAGAACATAAGAGGATTAGTTAAATTCTTTTCTTTATAGTTTTTTCTTATTTTCTTTAAAATGGTTCAAAAGCTTACAAACCACGAATCACACTATATGATGTTGTAGTCACTGCGTACAGATCCTGCAATTTCTTAAGCAAGAGATCATAGCTGTTCAGCTGTGCACGTCCAAGAATTAGCGACTTACTAAAATGGTGGTGAAGCCAGTCCATCTTAACTCTCTCTCTCTCTCTCTCTCTCTCTCTCTCTGTGTCTCTAGCGGTTTAAAGCGGAGATTGGAGATGGCAGGAAAAGGCCTCTTCATTGCTGGGAGAACAGATGCGATCGCAATTAAACTTGACATGGCCATTTAGAGCTTCACACACAATTCTGTGAGGACCTGATGGCATGAGCGAGCCACACACAACCCTGCTAGGACAAAAATGGACAAGAGAGAGAAAGACACATATCGGATTGTGAAAGTAGAGAAATGTTTTCATACAAACCATAGTGCAGCCTAACTCTACTGACACCCAAAATGTGCCACAAATATGTTTGTCTGGGTAATTGTACATGAATTTTTTCATGCATTTGCTCAGCTGTTGTATCATGTTTTTACTGAATTTTGCTCAACATATTCCAATTGACATACCGTATTTGTTCAACATTTTTGAATATATCCTGTTTATTTTACATACGGGATCAACATCAACCCTTTTTGCTTAACATACTCAAATCAACATACCTTATTTGTTCGATATCTTTGGCTCGACATACCCTGTTTGGCTTTACATACAGTATTCATATTGTCATTCCATTTTTGCTCCAAATATTCAGCTCGACATACAGTACCATATTCATATCAACATATCTTTTTTTTTTTAACATATTCATATCAACTTAACATATTTGTTCAACATATTCGGATCGACATACCCTATTTGTTTAACATATTCGGATCGACTTAGCATATTTGCTCAACATACTCACATAGACATACAGTAGCATGTTTGATCTACATGTTCGGATCAACATATTCTATTTGTGCAACATATCTGGTTCAATATCCACTATTTTATTCAAGATCCACTATTTTCTGAACATGGTTAAATCAATAAACTGTATTTGTTCAACATATTCGGACAAACATTCTGTATCTGCTCAACATATATCCTTTGGTTCCTGTTTTTTTGGACACCCTGTATTATGTGCGGGCGAGCAACCAGAAGAGCCGTTACACAGAGTGTAAGGAAACCAACGGATAAATATGTGGACTGGAAATTCAACAAGTGGTGATTGTGTGTGGGTGTTATTTTGTTTATAAAGTGGAACGGCCGCCTCTCTAAGTTTGTCGCAAACTTCGCTCAGCAAAGCACTATTGAACCATCATGACAAGAACTGTAGACTTTCCCACTGATTATGAACTCTGCCACTGTGATGGCAAAGATGGATTAAAGCCGTAGTGTTCCTGCCTTTATGGTGGATTTGTGTGATATCAAAGTGCAGACATCATTTCAGCTTAGAAACCAATCTCTCTCTCTTTCTTTCTATCTCTCTTGCTCTCTCTCTCGCTCTCTCTCGCTCTCACGCTGTTTCTCTCACTCTTCAACCTTTTCTCCCAATCCTCCTCATGGATTCTGCAAACTGCCAGTAATACGTTGTCATTGCGAGAACCTGCGCCTTCTGTTCTTCTCCTAATACTAAAAATAATTTAGGCGTATTGATGGAGAAAGCCGTTTTTATCCGTAAATCTGGCCTGAAGAGAGGTTGCGCACGCCGCCGAATTAGGCCATGACAATCTCAAGCACTATCTCAGTTCAGCAAAAAGCGCTGCGGCGACACAATAAGCCTCAGCTTCCTCGCCATGACTCTGATTTTTATTTATTTTTTTCCTTTCTTCGGATATAGCATCTTAATCTTTAACACAATGCACAAAAACGCCGTCATGTACCTGACATCTTTTTTTTTTTTTTTTTAACATTTCGAAAGTGAGGCCTATTCCTGAACATGACACAAGACTATATTCTACCAATCTCTTACAGATCTTTTATTATTATTATTATTGTTATTATCTCTCTCGCTTCATGCACTGTGATATCAGTATGAAGTCATCATGGCAGATGAGAATTTTCTGTTTCTTTGTGATTTATTCAGCAGCTCTATGCACCGTTTGGGCTGTAATGATCACCATCATGGCCGACAGGGACTGTATTGTTGACATGACAGAAACAGGTTATTAGGAACACGACCAGAGGGGCCTCTGAGTGTGTATGTGAGTGTGTGTGTATGTGTGGAGTTCTCGATTGAAAGGAAGGTGCTGTTGATTTCAATAAGCGTGAGAGCAGGAGAGGTGTGGATGCAGGCAGTAAATTAGACGCTGAATGTGTGTGTGTGTGTGTGTGTGCGCGCGTGCATGTGTGGATTGGGGCATGTCGAACCAGGTGAATGCGTGGGTTTCAGAGAAGGGTGTTAGGAAGAAGGTGCTAAAGCAGTGAAAGGTGGAAAGATGTGATGGAGAGGGAAAAAAAAAAACACGAGGAATGTGTTGAGTGTCATTTGCGTATGCAGTGAGATACTGCAGTTCCAAACAGTTTTTTTTTCTTTTTCTTCACGTTTTTTTTTTTTTTTCAGATTTAGATTTTATTTAAAGACCTCGGTATATTGTCTCTGAGGGCAAAGCTGGCCTGTAAACCAGCATTGATTTATTGATGTAGACATTAAAAATGAGCTTTCTGTAATTTTATCTCATCAGCACGCTAAAGCCTGGCTCTTGGGTGACGTCTTTAACTCCCAGGATGTTCGCAGGAGGCTGAGTGACATCGGCAGTCCCAAACTCATTCGAATTCCTGCAGGAAATACTGCAGCTCACGCTGTTCGGAGCGAGACTGATTTCCTGTCTTTAGCTGTATAGCTCTGCGTCTTGGTGATACGATGATGATGTAGAGAGTACTGTTTTGTTCTCTTCTCTGCATATCCTCATCCGCAGTTCCTCCTGAGTGCACTCCAGACCCCTGGCACTGCTGTAGATGGGCGTGCCTGGCTGCCTGGGGCAAATTAGAGCCGCTCCAACGGGAGTGATGAAGGGGAGACTTTGTGTCTCTGTGTGTGTGTGTGTGTGTGTGTGTGTGTGTGTGAGTGTCTGTCTCTCTGTCCCTCTCTTTCTGAACCTCTCCCTCTCACTCCGTCACAGTGTTAGTGTTGGTGTTAGTGCTCAGCTGGAAAAAATGTGCACAGCTCTCCAAGTCCCTCACACACACACACACACACACACATGTACGCAGGTTTGTTACACACTTTTTTTTTATATTTGGGTCTATACAAGCCTGAAGGCAATTTACCAAGTCATTTACACTGACTGGAGGAGCAAATCATCTTCTCTTCTTTTTCTGCTCTTCTTTTTTCTTCTCCTCTCTCTGTTTTTCTCTTCTTTTTTCACTCCTCATCTCTTGTTTCTTCCTCTCCCCTTTTTTCTCTCCACTCATATCTTTTCTCTTCCCCTTTCTCTTTTCTTCTCTTCTGCTATCATTTCTCCTCCTTCACTGCTCATGAATTTTTCTATTCTAAATTATTTTTTCAAATTTTCTCTATTTTTCTGTCCCTTTTTTCCTATTATTTTTTTCTCTTCTTCTCTTCTTTCTCTACCTTTTCTTTTCTTCTCTTCTGTACTCTACTATTCTCCTTTCTCTCTTTTCTTTTCATCTTCTTTTATCCTCTTCCCTTTCTCTTCTTTTCTACCCTTCTACTGTATCTTCTGTCCTAATTCCTTTTCTATTTTCTTCTTTTGTCTTTGCTTTGCTTCTTATCTTTTTCTCTCTTCTCTTTTTTTTTTTTTTTACCTTTTTTCTCTTTTCTTCCTTTTCTATTTTTTCTCTTTCTTTTCTTTTCTCTTCTCTGTCCCTCTTTTCATATTGCTGGCATAACACAAATTTGCTGATTCATTGTTTCCATTTTTTTTTTCTTCAATCCCTCCATTATTTCTTATTTCTCTTTGTTAGCATCTTTGTTTTAACGGCAGTCATGAAAACAGCTTTAGTTGCCTATGAGAAGTGCGAGCCTTTTTTAATGCACACCGTTAAATTAACGAGCGTGGAGTTTTATAATCTGTGGTAGTTTTACCTCTGGCTTTGTGAACATGTTTTACATAGAGAAAAAAAAAATCTATCCATAAATCGTCTATGCAGAAGGTTTTCTTAAAGCAAAAACCCGCTCTTAAATCTCTGGTTTGAGTGAGTAGCTGCTAAAAGGAAGAATTAAATGAAGCTTGAGATACAGCCAGAGACTCTAGTTCTTCTACTGAAAGCTTTGTCCCCGAAACATGTTCATGTGCCACCTGATCGCTGCTGCAGAATCGGCCGAGCTTTCTGGATTGACCTACAACAAAACAAGACGACAAGATTTCCTTGGATATTTGTGGTCCACATCTTTTTTTTTCACAAGTTTCCTTGCTGCTGTTCATATAAGCATAACATGAACAGCAGCAACTCACTTCTGAGGGAAGTAACTAAAGTGTGATGGAAAAGTCAATTCTAGATCGCATCACAGACTCATTTTTTCACCATGAGGGGAGATAAAAAGATATAAGAAACATATAAGAAATATAGAAAACAATGTAGCATGCCATCAGAATTTAATAGATTATAATAGATTATGTGGATTATTAGACGGCACGGTGGTGTAGTGGATATCACTGTCGTCTTGCACCTCCAGAGTTGAGGGTTCGATCCTCACCTCATGTTTGTGTTTATGGAGTTTTCATATTCTTGCCGTGCTTGGTGGGTTTCCTCAGGGGACTCTGGTTTCCTCCCACAGTCCAAAGACATGTAGATTAGGCTAATGGCATTTCTAAAATGACCATAGTGTGTGTGTGTGTGTGTGTGCTCTGCATGGATTGACACCCCATCCAGTGTGTATCTCAACTCATGAGGAGAATTTATTGCTGGAATAAAAATGTCTAAAAGTTGCTTGATTTGCTGCTGGTTCTATCATGTTTTGGCTGTTAAGTTGCTTAAGACATCTAAAATGTTAGGAAATTACTTACTTACTTATTGTATTATACGATTTTTACATTTGCACTGCATTAGCATTAGCATTTTTGTTTCTACAGTTTTTTGTTTTTTAGTCACTAAAAAACTACAGTTGCTTCCTTCCCCAGATCTACACAATTTCCACACACGAACATTGGAAGATATTAGAATAAAACATGACGATTAAGGACAATAAATAAAAATTGTCCTTAATCGTCATGTTTTATTCTAATATCTTCCATGTTCTTGGTTTCAAACTAGCATTATTTTAGATCTTATAGCTAAGAAGCTAAGTGGAAAAGCGCAGACAAGTTTGACTTTATGCACTGGCTGTGTGTCAGAGAAAAGGTACAGCACACATGTGGTCTCACTCTCTCTCTCTCTCTCTCTCTCTCTCTCTTACACACACACACACACATGTTGCCTAGAACTATGTGGGTAATTGTTACCTTTTCAGTTGAATACAAGTGGTGTTTATCGACCATTATGTGAGCCCCTGGCAGTTAATGGCTGTAGAGGAACAGCCCGGCCCCGCGCTCCAGTCTATTTTCAAACCGGTACTCTCCGTGGGAGCTCTCTTTTCCTTTCCTTCGCGCGTTCTCCGTCCGCCTCTGTGTGATTCCTCTTCAAACGCCGGATGATGGAGCAGCCGTTTATCTAGTTGTCCTGATGCTAATGGAATATCTTTCTTATCCCACAGGGAGCCAACCTGTTCCCTCAGCAATGCCAGATTATGCGTACTCACTCATGCTTCCCTTTATATTTCCACATACACATTGCTTTTTATTGTTTGGATGATGTCATCAGACACAAGGGCGAGTGAGGGCTGGTCAGTAATGGCCGTAATCGTGCCAATTCATGTTGTCATGCGTACACCATATCGGAGCATGCAGACCTCCTGCTTTGTGGCCCATCTGCTCTTATGAGGTGTGTGTGATAGGAAAAGTGACACAGCATGCTGGTCTTTTTAATCTGTTCTCTACTAGTGTGATGAGCGAACCAGAGTGGCACAAACAACAAGATTTTAATCGTGCATATATAGCTGTGGTGGCATAGTGGCTCAGTGGTTAGCACTGTCACCTTACACCTCCAGGGTTGGGGCTTTGAATCTCATCTGTGTAAGTGTAAGTGTGTGTGTGTGTGTGTAAGTGAGTGTAGTTGAATAGCTCCAAAGACATGTGGTCTACTATAGGTAGATCAGTGATACGGAATTGCCCATAGTGTATGAAATGAGCTTGTTTGTGCCCTGCAATTCTTTGGCACCCTATCCAGGATGTCTCCTGCCTTGTGTCCAAAAGGTTCCCTGGGATAGGCTCCAGACCTCCCATGACCCTACACAGGATAAGTGGTATACATAATGGATTGAGTCATCATTTCAAAAAGATCTACCTTCCTGGGTGAGGAGAAACACTTTTCTTTCAAGTTCAGGGACCTCCTTTGTTTGATTGAAATATGGTTCTCTAGAAAGCAGAACAAGGTGCTTCTTCTGAACGTTGATGAAGGTAGCTTTTCTTGAACTCAGAAGTATTTGGCTTCTCTCAATCCTGGAACCAGTCAGTGTCTTTTGAAGTTAGAATGAAGCAGCTTCTAGTAAATTCGAAGCACAATGGCGTCTTAGAAATCCTAAACAAGGGCTCTCTTCCAGACTTTCCAAGCCAAGATATTTACTTCATGCCATCAGCTTCTCTTGAACTCAGAAGAAGACCAATTTGAACTCTGAACAAACCAGCTCTGGCTGAACTTTTATCCTAGGTGGTTTCTCCTGAACTTGCAATCTCTTTCAAGCCCAGTACGCACTTAACCTTGTGCTTCCACCTGAACATGAAACTGAACTCTTTGACCTCAAACAAAAACAAAGCTTTTTCTTCTGATTAAGCCGCTTCCTCCAGAATGCCGAAAGTAAAAAGTGAGACAATTAGTAAGACTCTCATCCGTGCTCCATTTTTTTGTGACCTTGTTGAAGCTTATTACTAGTCTCTTAAATAAACAGAATCAGCATTTTAGAATCTAAAGGAAATTAAAAGAGATACTGTTGAAAAAAGACTTCTTTCTTTTTTTCTATTCTTCTTATTCCTCGATCCATCACTCTTCTAGTATCTCTTTAGAAGGAATAGGACATGTGGGAAAGGGACCAGGGCTTAGGAGGCATCAGAGTAGACAAGGAAGGCATTATTCTGCTGGTGGTAGAATGCCAACACGGCTGGATTTTTTTTAGCACTGTGTGTGGTAGTTAGGCAGTACAGGCGGGTAGATTGGACTGTCTCTCTTGGTCTCTTGAAATTAAACATTGCAGTGAAACTAAATGCCTTTGTGGCTAATCTTATTCCAAACACCTCTTACAGCCTTTGAGCTCGTATTAGCCAACATAAAAGGGCTATTTTATTCTTCAATCAGTCATGTGGCGATAGCAGGTCCTTGAGGGGAATTTGATAGCTGCTGGTTGAGCCATACAAATAGGAGGCAAGGTGGCTGTGTTGGCGTTCCCTTTCGTGATAATCCCCTAATTTAAAAGAACCTAATTTAAGAAAAACTTCATCCTTTTTTTTTTTTAAATAGAATATTATATTATCCTGCCTAGGTGGCAGAGACTAAGAGCAGTATTTGTCCAAATTACTTTAATATAAAGTTCATTCAGGTCTTTCTCTGTATAAAATATGTGCAGCAAAGTTTTCAGCGAACTCAGCGCAATTTAAGCCGAACTCTGTAAGGAAAATTTCTTACCAAATAAATCCTGTAGAGCTTGAATGAGATGGTAATGCAGTGTCACTGAGTACTAATGGGTGCCACCACTTTGCTGAAAAGTGCTCGCTACCTGATCTTTTCTCTGTGCTATAACTCTGTAGCACATTTCCCCCAGTTTGGTGAGAGTAGCCCAGAGTAGGCCTGACAGACCAATTTCATGGAATGATACAACTGAAGGGATGGAACAAAAGTAGCGAGGCAGTGAAAGCATGCAATCCTCATGGAAAAGAGGAGAGGAGGATAAGAAATCCTGTCACTCTGAAAAGCCGACAGATTTCCGATGTGCACAGAGGCCAGTTCGAATGGAGGCCTGAAAATGGTCATTGTGCCATCACAATTGACAATGGGCCCAAAATGTGACTAGGAAAAGCATCCTGTTTGTGAAAATAATAATGCTCAGGGACATGAAGGGCTGCGTTGCCGAGCAGATCAGCTGTGCTGGCCACCGGCGTGTATTAATCAATGACGGCCGGACTGGAGCTATTCCCAGATGAGCAATAGAAATGAAGAAACACTGCCAAATGCACTTTCAGCTTTTGAGTGAAATCATTAGTTTGCAGATAGTTGTATAGAAAAGCCCCTAACTGGTCTACAAAATCTGTCCGTCTCCCTGTCCCTGCTGCTCCCCAGCTCAATCTGAATTCTGGCTTCTCATGAAATCCTAAAGTCCTTGCTTTACACTTGTGAGAACATCGTGTTCTTTTTCTAATTACTACAGCTGTGACAATATTTTAACGATCTGATTGAAATCGTTTTGATTAAATATTCCAATTTTCCTTTTTACATGGATGCTAATCCTATAAGATGAGTGTAGTTCCACCTGCTGTGCAGCTTTTAAACCACCTTTGGAAGAAAAAGCAGATGAAGAAGAAGGGTTTTCCCAACTTTGAGGTTAGGCTAGTTATATATTATTAACATATATTGATGTGTATGGTTATACTTTCCTTCATTTTCCAACAAACCTTGCCTTGTGCGTTATTATCGGTTACAAGAGATCAATCCCATCTACAACTGGTGCACAGCTATAGATAGATGCTTAACTATTGGTGAAATGCAAGCCATTCAGCGCCAAAGTTTTAAATTTGAAAGAAGTATCCAGAAGTTTGAGTGGTTAAACCATTGTTCAACGGAGCATGAGTTTCAAAACTTCATAATGGCTGGAAATTCAGCGTGTCGCTCATGGACCTCGGATGTTCATATGCATCATAAAAGGTCTTATTCTATGTGCATCCTTAATTCCTTATGCGCTCTATAGGCACGATGCCCTGAGAAACTTCCTCTTGTATTTACAGAAGCAGCAGGATCCGAGCGGCTGCAGTCAATTGCCCGTCTCGCGTTATCTACCGCCGCGCTTCCATTGCCGTGGCCCACAGGCAATTCTGACAGGAAACTGATGCGCGTCTCCTATGGAGTCATCAGACGCTTGACTCTGAAGTGGATAGAGTTCAGCTCCCCACTGAAGCTCAGCCTTCTCTTTTGTAGACATTCTGTATACACTCTACACACGTCCCCACATGCACACACTCCTTTTGTTTCTTGCTCCCACAGAAACGTACATGTACACACATACACTTCTGATGTTCAACAGGGTACTTGGGCTGCGAGCTGCATTTAAATGATGAGTCTGGCAGTGTTTCACTTTGCTGTGAGGTTGCTGTCAGTGTCCTGTTACAGCGCTGTTTGTCTCAGGATGGATGAAGCCAAATCTCTGCTTTGCAGGTGAGATTCTTGTCTGCGAGGAGGTGGCGAGTGCGACACTGGGCTTTGCTTTATCAGGAATAAACAGACCTGCTGTCTGTGTTTGGAGAATTTTTAAAGTGGCTTAGAGAAACAACTGATCAAGATCTCCATTTTTTTTTTAATTAGCACTTCTGCTCAGTATGACACCAATCAGACAGATCAGAAAGAAAGTTACATTGGGACAACTAAAATAATCCAGCTTTGTACCTATTAAAATATTATGACACTTCAATTCAATTCAATTTTATTCGTATAGCGCTTTTAACAATTGAAATTGTCGCAAAGCAGCTTTACACAATCAAAAGAATTATTTAAGTTTGTAGGAAATGTGAATGTGTATGAATCAAAATGATACGACAGTCCCTGATGAGCAAGCCGAGGACGACGGCAACAGTGGCAAGGAAAAGGACAACAATTTTGCACGTGTCTTTTAGCTCTTCAGCTAATATAGGCATACAGTGGTCGATACGGGGATAACCATACACTCGACATTCTCATGTCAGTATGCGCCAAAATATACAGTACTGAAATGAAAAGACGAACATATTACCTTGTTGTCATCTGTGAGTTAATTTCTCCTGAAAGAAACTAACATACACACTATTAGCATGTTGATTCACCGCGGTATGTGTAATGTAAGTGCTTGAAGTGTGTGTGTGTGTGTGTGTGTGTGCGTGCACCGGCTCACTGTAGACAGTGTTCATATGGTTTACGCAGTTTCTCAAGATGGATTCCCAGAACAAAGGTCGCTGCAGACTCCAGCAAAAGGAGACGATTTGCTCATGTAATGCAGGCACAGTTCTTGGCGGATATTCACAGTTGAACACACTCTCCTTTAACATTCCCCACAAGAAGACATCAGGTGGTGTAAGATCGGGGGAATGGGACGGGTATGGGAAGGAATTGTTCTGCCACCTTTTTCAATCTCAGTCCCCATTCACCAACCACTTCCTTATGAGCGGAAATAATACTCAACTATGAATACGTTTTCCTCCGTCGAGAGACCCATTTTCGGCTGAAGCTATACCCCGTCGACAAACACACGTTCGAAATGCATGAGTTTCAGTACTGTATATTTTGGGGAAGATTTAAACAAGCAAAAGTGATTAAAGAAAGTGTTGATTTGTTTATAATATTCCGAATCATAAACATGAACATATTGTTTGTATAAAAAGATGGTCCAGCTAGATAGATCTTTTTATTTAATACCAGAAGGAAATTCAAAATCACAGTAGAAATCCAAAAGATAGAGTGTGCAAGCAACTGTATTCACAATAATAGAAAATAACCAAACATATTTAATGAAGAAATATGTAAAATATGTTATTGGATTCAGAATGTGCATAGCCTCGTATACCAGCGCTGTCTGAGTAAATAAGTAAATATATACAAATAACACCTTAAACTGGGAATAAATACAAATTGCTATGATCAGATGTATAATACAAAAAGTATGTTTAAATTTTAATTAATTAAATTAATTGTTTATATGACCAAAAACATAACGATCAGCATCTGATGTGTAATTTTAGCTGTAAATAGAACTCTAAAGATTAAATGGTTAAAATGACCGTGGGTTTCTCCCCTGTGCAGGGCTGGTGTCAAAGCTTCTAAACGTTCTTATCAACAGTTATGGCGTGGTCATGTAACTGATAACGTACACCACAGAGCTATCAGGCTATCAGTCACTTCACAAATGCCATTTCCTGGCAGTCTTTCCAGAAGAACACAATTATGTGACTCTCTGTGGGTCGTGCAGATTAGTGCTCAAACAGTGCGACTGTATTCAATGCATAATTGATAGTGCACATTGTCACATATTTGCATCGCAATATATCCTTTCCCAATATATGGTCAGGCCTGTGCAGCTGCTGAATGTCAATATCTGAATAATAATGAGGAGCACGGTGGAAGTACAGTAGGAACGGGAAAAGAGACAGACTATGTGTCTATCTTTATGAATATTTCTCTTTAATGTTTCTTTATTTTCGATTCGTTGTTAGCATTTGTGTAAACACAAATTCTCATCTACTAATCCTGATCTAAGCGGCTAAGCGTGGTTTTCGAAACAAATCCAGCAGCTGAACTGAGAAGGAGGCGAAAGAAAGTGGTGATATTAGTGTTCATGCCTGAGCTGTGATTGGATAGGAGCTTTTCTGCTCATCCTAGATTACTGTTTGATTGCTGGAGAGTCAAACATTACAAAGGATTAGGGATCAAACCATCATGTCTGTCGGTCCTTTTGCACATTTTTGTCATTGAGGTTATGATTTTGAAAGAATTCAAATTTCTCATGATGTAGAATTAAACAGTGGATAAAGGGTCAAGTTGAAAGAGAATTTGGGTGAATTTATTTATTTATTTGTTTGTTTTTGTCTTTCCCACAAGGCAGGGAACTTACTAGGAAACATTACAATTTGATAAAGATTTCACATCCTGTTTCCTTTAACGCACACAGTTCTCTTTTGGGACGGCAGTTTAACGTGTTTGTGTCTGTTTTTGTGAACTGTACATTTACATTTTGTCCTTTCAGCATCAGGTTTTAACAGTCAGAAGGAGAAAAAAAGCGTGCACAAGCTTGGAATAGACTTGTGGGTGTATAATAGACAGAAAGTACCATAACTCTGTATGTCTTTGTGAAGTTACAGACAATGGGATTGTGCATAGAGAATGTAACACTGTATATGCATTCAACTGCATATACAGTATGTATAAATTACTAGCGTAAGTACCCTTCATGACTGATAAAGATTTTATAGAAATAGTTAAAAGGTTAAAGCTAAAAATAAGCTGATCAGCATCTAACACATAACTGCTCATAATTTCCTTTCAACTCAACATTTTGATTTAATTTGTGATGCAAGGTTCAGATTTCATAGTGTACGCACTTTTTTTTAGAGTAAGCCATGCTGTGTTTGGTGGGGATTTGGCCAGCTCGTTTGTGCATTCTGATGTTTCTGTGTCTTTTGCTACTCTCTGTATACACTGTAAACTATCACGTGGATTGGCTCTGTTGAATGACGCTTATAGCCACACCCACCTCAAGGGGGAAAAGCAATACATTTGACCTAATAAAATTATGTAAATTGGCATAAAACGTTTATTTAATTCTGAACAGACAGTTTTGCCTAATGCTGTGACAAAATTGGCTGGACAGACACACAGACAGAAATTTCTTGTTTTATGATCCTCCAATGTATGAAATGTAAAGATATCATTAAAAGAACCAATTCTGACCAATGTACAGACAAAAACTTTCGTTTATTTATATAGATAAGATATATATCTGACCTAAATCTAAACCTTTAGCAACCACATTATTAGCAATATTCTTGCAAATATAAATATACGGAATAAGTCCATTTTTATGTAGTTTCTTTTTTCACAAGTTAACACTGAGCCACATATATGATTATTACTACACCTATTACATAAAAAAAGAATAACCATTATCTGCCTTTAGAATGAAACGCTTTAAAGCTTGAAATGACAGCTTGAAAAAAAAAAAAACAGAAATTGGTTTTATAATCATACATTTAGTTCAGTGTAATCTTCTAACATAAAATACTAGATAAAATTGGTCTGATTTGGGAAATTTTCACTTGCAAAGATGTCATTTTTGCAGTGGATCGTCCCGCTAAGCTGTGGCTGCTGTTTAATCAGCATTATCCATGAGCGCAGATTATCTTTGCCGAATCCTTCCTTTGAGTTGTCTCCTGATAACTGACACGTTTTCATCACACATCCATCTCCCACCCTAGGAAGGAAAATTATCATAATAAACATAGTAAATGGCAGCGAAAGTCCATCCGGTTACTAATTCATGCTTGGGACTCATGAAAAATGTGTGACTGGAATTATTTCTTCGCTTTTAATCCTCTGTAATCAGAGCGCGCTTGAGAACCATTTGTCAGCGAGGAATTCTTCTGCCTGGCACGCTTTTTCTCTCTTTCTAAGCTTCCAAATGAGTAACGCTTTAGCCGTGCTGGTTCGTGTACAGGCATTCTGATGAATCCTGTTTTTTTTTTTTTTTTTTTTACTTTTGTTCCCCTCCATCTTGCTCTTCTGCCAAGTTTTCATGACCACCTCCCTGCTGTGCCAGTTGTTCCTGTTCCCAGGAAGATTCTGGTTTATGGGGGGGGAATCGGGTAAAGGAGCAGTGTTACGTTTCCATATACAGATCCCACAGAGGATCACGCTTTCCATGCAATTCATAACATCCATAACTCAAAAGCAGCTTTGCATGGGTGAATTATGAACGGCGGTTTCGGAATACGGCGTACTTGTTGTGAAGTATCTCTGGAGAAGTAGCTCGCAGCAGCTTGTGCGTAAAGGGATCTTGATTTGAATAAGGTTAGGAGAACATCAGCGCAGCTCAGAGTGGAATCCCCTATTGTACCGTGCCTGTGCGCGCTTCACAGAGATGAAACAAACACTTTTTTTTCCTTCCCCCGGCTATGAGCTATGGAATTTATTGTAGCGCCACCCGGAGAGAATTAGTGGAGGACCTGTGGTTCCTTTAACTAATCTGAAATGAATTTGTAGGACCACGACACAAAGCAGCAGATGAACAGATGCTGGTTGGAAAGAGACTTCTGTCTTTTAACTCGGCACTTAAATAGCTGCTTGCGATTCAGGTAGGCACTCGCGAGCGACGCGGTCACCGCGCAGATGCTCTCATCAGTGAGAAAATTGCTTTACAAATGGTATCACAGCAGCCAAGACACAATCCTCTGTTAAGGCAGTGACCTGGCTGTAAGTCAAAAAACATTGCCTTTTTTATTTCAAGCTAGAGCTTTCATGAAAAGGGACAAAAAGAAAACAAAAAAAAAAGTTTTCTCTCATTGATCGTGGCACACTTTTTTGTTTGTAGGGCGGCTGCTGTATGAAAATAAAAAAAGAATATAATTGATAGTATTCCAGGATTGTTTTTAAAAACCTGTTCTTAAGAAATCCAAAAGATTGATGGTCTTAAAGGTCCACGTGATCAATATTAGAAAGACTTTTACAGCCGAGCTGCAAGAAAAGCTTGATGAAGGCATATTTATATCCTGATACATAGGTTATTTTTATGATTATGATTATTATTATTATTATTGTATTTTCTTAGTAGTAATACAATTATTATTATCAATAAAAAATATATATTAAAATGAATATTGCCTTGATTCTTGGCTTTTGGGTAAGAGCTTGTGAGCTTAGGTGTAACTCCTGAAAAAGTCTGAAACAGAGTGGAGCTGTAAATCTGCAGACATATAGGTCACGAGATTATTAGGTTATTGGAGATCGAAGCCTTTGTGCGTCTGCGTCATTTTTCATCCTTATAATTGGGAAGTTTTGTGCTACAGTGTGCCAGTTTGGGTTGTTTTGCTCAGGACAGAAGTGCAAAAGTCGATCTGTGTGACTGAGTGTGTGCACGCTTGGCAAGATAGTAAAGCCTAGAACTGATCTTTACAGTCTGTGCGTAAAGTAAAATATATGCTATGATTGATGATATATCCTTCATTATCAAGCCTATAATCAAACAAGATCTATTATTGTTTTATCCTGTATGACGATATTAATGATGATGACGATGATGATGATGATGATACCTACTTGTAATCATGAGCCTAGTTGATGCTTATTATTATGTACACACTTTCAATAAAAGCTGTGCGCCGTGTGGGTGTTCGAGCTTTGATTTCGCTCTAATTGGCTGTGTGTTTGCCTCTGGTTATACGGATATAACTAATTAGGCTCGAGAGTGATCATTAAAATGATATAGCGTGGCCCATGCAAGCCATGTATTTAGCTACAGCAATTAGGAAATTAATCACCTGTAAAGATTCTTCATCATGCCATGTACTGTGTTTCGCAAAGAGTGGGCGTGTAAGCCACAAAAGAGTACGAGTTTAGAAACCTTCAAAGCTCCAAAGGATATGTTCTGATCTTCAGAAGCTGAACGCTCATCTGAGTTAGCGCTGTCCCCTCCGACAGCTAACGCTAAACCCCTGTCGAAGCATCGTTAAAGTTTCACACCTAAGACACGCCCTCGTCGCTTATTTACAAGCCTCTGTTCCTGCATATAAGACGACAGCTTTTACTAAATCCCTCCCAGTGTCCTGGATTAAGCCTCAAATACACCAGTACAGAGAGAGAGGAAATCTCTTCGTTACTTCAATTACATTCATTCTCTCAGTTCCCTCTGATGAAAGACAGGACATGGAAATAGCGTCACTGATGTGTAAAAGGTGTCTTCTGGGTGTGTGTTTTTCTGTTTCTCTGTCTTGCAATTGTCTTAAGAGTACAAATGTACCCTTGGATGTTATAGTTATAGTTAATTAAACCAACATACCTATATCAATATACATATATCAACAATATATATCGACACACATACAGGTAAAATCTGAGCCCTGGCGCTGATACGCATCAAACACCTCAGCTTTATTCTTTCAAGCTCTGTAAATGCATGAGTTCTCTCTGGACTCCAGCAGCAATTATGTCCTGATAGGAAACACATTCATCTTGTAATAACATCTAGCGTATGCTAATGGATGTTGGGTAAAGAAGGCTTTGGGTATTAATCGGTCATGTACAGAATGAGAAGGGTGATGCGCAGTGAAATTACATTAGCATAGACTCTCATTTGTAGACTCCTTGAACTCACTGCAGCACTGATGTTTCAGGAAAAATGTTGAAAGTGGAGATGAGTTTGTTCTTTCTATTTCTCTAAAGTGTCTCACCCTGGCTCACTTCCCTCAAGGTGTCAGTTCTTAAAATATGAACGAGGCAGAGCGTATCAGTGAACATTGTGATTGTGTTACATAAGAACTGCCCTTCAGTGAACAGATCGAATCACCTGGTTGGTTAAGATGTTAGTAGAAAATGTACGGTCTATCAAATTCTCACATTGCGAGTTCAACTAAAAGATGGCTTTGCTTAACCGACTTATAATTGAATTTCAGCCTTTTTTAGGATTTGCATCCTCTACAGTTAGCAAATGTTTTAAAGGTGTTTGTTGACACTTGCAACAGCTCCAACACTGGTCCTAATAAAACATTCAGTTTTCAAGTCTTTGTTTCGGAATGTTCAGATTACTACAAACTGGGATGCATCAAGCAAAGACAACAACTTCGAAAAAGAAAAAAAATACTTGAACCGGGTTAAGAACACAAGGATAGTGCTGGAGCATTAAATTTTGTGGAAGAAATCTGTTTGGTGGAAAAAAAAATCATAAATAGAGATCACTTAAACACTTGGTGAAGTTGCTTGGTACAGTAGAAAATCAACAATAAAGCCATAGTCCACAGGATTGTGACTAAACAGCTGTGTGGCCATAAAATAACTTTTATTAGTACAGCCAATTAGAAAAAAGGCTTGAATTTGCTAGGGGGCATAAAGATTAGAATTTGAAGCAATGGAAAAAGTAATGTTGCCTGATGAGTCCAGATTGACCCTATTCAAGAGCAATGGGTGCATCAAGGTAAGAATGGAAGTGCATGAAGCGTTGCACTCATCATGTACTGTATAGTGGCCACTGTACAAGCCTCTGGAGGCAGTGGAACGATCTGGTGTTGCTTCATTTGGTCCGATCTAGACTCAAATACTTTATGTGGCAATAAAACGAAGTCACCTGATGACCTGGATGTACTGAATGACCAGGTTATCACATCAACGAAGTTTTTCTTCCCTGATTGCCATGTTGTGAAAGAGTGCTCGTGCGAGCATGAGGAATCATTTTCACATATGAATTATTCACCACATTGTGTGCTGTAATCACAACTAAAACAAAGTGAAAAAACATGGAGCGTTTCAAGGACGATCAAGGGATAAGTCTTATTAGCCAAGCGCTGTGGATTCATGCAGCCAATCAGTGACAGTCTTGTCAGGAGATTATGCTGGTATGATAACCTTTAGCAAAAATATCAAGGTTTCATGGTATTGTGGTAATGTGATTACAGCTCTAAAATGTGTTCTTTTAAAATGTCTGGGTTAAAAAACAGCAACTTTCTTTTTCTTTTATTTTTAAGCAACATGTAGAACTTGAGTAAACACGCAGGCAGCACAGTGGCTTATTGGCTAGCACTGTCGCCTTGCACCTCCACGGTCGGGGTTTGATTTCCGCCTCAGGTCTGTGTAAGTATTACAATAATATTAAAATCGTTGAATTCCTCTAAACATAATTTACATAAATGCTGTCCCTCAAGGGAGCTCTTGTAGCTCAACAAGTTCAGAACATAAAGAAATGAATTCTTTTCTAGGAAAAAAACTACTAATCCTAAGAATAATATCCAATATCGCTATAGTATTGATTTTCCTACTTTCAAATATATTACACATACATATAAATATCAAAGAGGTGCAAAGTGTTCATGAGTTCACGCACATGTTATCGCTGGACTGGGATAACCTACACTATGTTTCCCTGTTTACATTCTTTTAGCTGTTCAAAAATCTAAAGAGTGTTGCCATCTCACCCTTTTATTAGTTCACTTTAACTAACACCACAGCTATATATTCTCTGAGCTGTTGAAAGGCTGTGGGCACAGGATGGCATTATTTCTCATCACTTGGAAACAAAAAGTGACTGTTACTTTAAACATGAGCACACACACACACACACACACACACACACACTTACAGTTGCAAAAACACCAGAGAGCCAGCAGGCCATTTAAAAAAATGTCTTAAAAACAAAGGTACAGATATGAAGCAAAATTTAATTATAGTACTAAAGTAAACGTACGCATTTTGCAGGAAATTTGTACTTCTGTGCTCTCCTCTGCTCTGTGAAGTAAAGTTAGCGGGGAAACTAGCTCATGCTAGATAATGTGAGTTAATTAGCCATGTTAGCTGTCTGAATAGCAAGCCTACAGAATTTATTTAAGCTAGACACCTACAGTAACTTGTAGCAAGAGTTGCAAATGTTCATCTCAATCATTGTTACCTTAAGTTTGGCAAAGAGTGATGAGTGGTGTTGTAGATGTAATTTAATCATATTTGAAGTACGTATTGCCTCGTTCAGGGGCTTCACCCCCTTCAGCCAACATACACAGCAGGCTGAGAGCTGCACCAGTCAGAGGGAGAGGGGTCATGTTATTGTTCGCTGCACATTAGAGATTCCTGCTGTTTGTCCTTGACTAACCAAAAAACACAGCTCATACCACAGGAACGGTACGACGGAAATCTTTAGTGGGTTTGAACCCGTGACTTTTTCGAACCGCCGCCCTGAACCCGGAAACCGGCCCATGCCTACTGTTTGAGCAACACCCCCATGGGCTATCATTTTTCTTTAGAACGTTTGAGTGACGTTTCCGTAGCACATCATCAGCAATTGCATTACCTGAGGTGAAAGTCCATACTCGTCTATCATGTTTATTCAACAACTTGATCGACATCAGAAGTAAAGAACAAGTTGTAAGGTTTTTAGCCACATTGACTGCATTAACTGCTTTATTTATTAAGCTGGCATCTTTCCCAATGATCTGTGCAGGCAGGCAGCCAAGGCAAGGCAAGAAAATAGTCTAAATGAAACGATTACCTTACTTAAAATAAAGATGTCAGGGTATATTTTCATCAGGTCAGAACCCGAGTTTCCTTCATTTTGGATGTTGTCCAAAATTCAGTCATTCATTCAATAGGTTTTCCCAAACTGCATCACAAATATGACTTTTCATCTGTAAGATCAAATATTATTTACCCCGTTTTGCCATTTTCAATCTGTCATCGTGTCCATCAGTTTGAGTTATATGGGTCTCTTCCGATCTGAGTAGATAGGAGATTTGGTAGCTTTGCCAAGATACATGCCAAAACGGACAGACCAATTGAGCAGGATGCAGAGAGCTGAAGCACGAGACTCAATTCCAAGAAGAATTTAGATCAATTTCCATTCAGATCTTCCGCCTAGAATCGAAAGTGCACGTGTGGTTGTGCATATGAAGTTAGTGTTGCACTGGTTCCCGCACCTGGCTGTTTCTAAAGCAGCAATGCAATGGAGTCTGAAAATGGAATTGGACAGAGCCTGACCTTGGCTCTCAGTGCTGATGGTGCAAGTGTTAAATCGGGGCCGATGCACGCACCACAGCCCAGCCGAGCCTGCCGGGAGCGGGTGTAATTATCAACAGAAGGCTGCCGAGATAAAGATTTTGGAATGAGAGAGGGACTGGCAGCCTGTTCCGCTATCTGAGCCGGGCTGTGAGGAATGGCAGTGGGCGAGAGATGCTGAGCAAAACGGTGCCAACAAAAGCCTGGCTTTGATGTCATCCATGCCTGTCTGAGCCGTGACAAAATGTCACCTTGTACGCAAGACATGAAAGCACAGCCAACGAGAGAGATGGCATATATACAGTGCGTGCATGCACGTGTGATATACCTTCTAATATCCAGCATCTGCTCTCCCACTACAGTATTTAACTTTAGAATTACATCTGGTGCTTGCTGATGGACAAAAGGTAGTTTGTGATTTTATCAGAGGCCTAATTTCCCCTCGCTCTCAGGCTGCCACTTTGCCATATGCCATGCAAGCGGGTGGCTAGTAAGGGCTGCAGATAATACCCTGAGCCGTGAGTCCGACCAAACAAGAAGATGTCCTGAGGTGATAGAAAATATCTTACAGCTTTCAATGTTCCAGTTATACCATGGACGGGTTTTTTAAGGATTACAGCTTGTACATGACCACAATACCAACAGCAGCACGAAACCTGGCACTGTGTCTTGTGTAAAACCATCTAATGGATCAGTGATCTTAGTACCAGTGTGCTGCTGGAAGAGAGGAGAATAAGATGTAGAAGTGGTCTATAAGCAGCTTTGGCTTCAATCAGCACCTGGTTCCAGAGTTCTGTCAGCTTGAGTGACCGCTCAGTGATCACCTTGCAGATTTCAAACTTAATTAATCCAGCTGTCTGCATGTCACACACCTGTATCGGTTGGGTAGTCTGCTACGAAAGGAGGCCGGGGAGAAAGATAGAGGATGAGAGTACAAGCCTTGCAACAAAGTAAAAAAAAGGAAATGGAATTAAGGATCACTTCAATTATGCTTATGTCTTGTAAGATTTGTGGTGTTTGTATTGTCAGGCACTTTTTATTGAATAGATTATCACCCTGGCCCATGTGGTCGCACTCTAATTCCTGCTCTCGTGCAGAAAAGTGTAGAGCAGGTGCACTGAAGATAAATGCACTTTTACAAATTGCTGGCCTAAACGAATGGTGTGACGCAGCAATGATTGCAGCATAAGAGAAACGCTGCAATATCACTGATGTTGCAGAAGCGCAACAAACTTTGGCGAGTCTGACCGCTTTGTTGCAGAAAGCGCTTTTGTTAGTGTGGAGCACGCACCACGAGCGGAGAAGTGCTGAGGGCAGGGAAATTGTCCTTCCCGCCGACGTTCCGCCGCGAAGACGAGGGACAGTCCTAGGGCCTGTGCGGAATGGCTGATGACTTTCTGCTCATTTACAACTGTGACATTTCATGGAAGGTGGTGTTCAAACGATGGCTGGCTTCTGCCCTGACATAAAAAATAGCAGACGTGTGCATGTTGATCTTGAGGAAAAAGGTCAGCGCTGTCTCAGTGGACCTAATCACCCGCTAGTCCTCTCTCAATGAGTGCCTCTCCTCTGTACACTGCTTTAACGAGAGAGAGAGGGAGAGAGAGAGAGAGTGTGTATCTGAATGCATGTTACTTCGAATGAACCACCTGCCACACTGGGTGAATATCTTAGCCAGACAACAATGTTTTTGCTTGCCTCATTAGTTTTCAGTCCCTTTCAACAGACTGTAGAGGTGTGTATGTGTGTGTATATGTTTTGAGCTTTTTACCTCGTTCCTGTGCCACTGTTGCTTTGCTTTGCCCATTTCCACTTCTTTCTCTGTCTTCTGTTTCTCTTTTTCCGTTTCCGTCTCTGTCTCTCTCTCTCTTAGCTGAATAAAACCCTCATTAGCTTAGATGGGGCTGCAGGAATTAGCCGAGCGCCGGAGTCAGAGCTGCTCCTCTGGCTCCATCACACCCGGATAATGGTGTTTGTTTAGCCATTACACAAACGGCTGTTAGCTATGGGACTCTGGGCCACTGGACACACTGAAGCGTGATAGATGTGGCAAGACAGACACGTGGCTTAATCCCAACACAGTTAAGACTTTAAGAGCTTTTGCGAGTCAGACGGAAATGCTAACTATATTGTTGCGGACACGTTTGGTTTGCGCGTATGTATTTGATGCTAACTCTGTTGCGGATGGAATTTTCATCATCTTGCGTCCAAATAAGTTCTTTGCTGTTCTATGGATTCTGTATTCTCCAGCATTTTCCATTCCTGAGCATTACACAGAGGTGGCGACCAACAGTTAGTGTAATTAACAGGGGTGAAAGCAATTTAAAGTTCTTACCTAGTCTCTTACTATGTAGCCACAAGGTGAGAAGAATAAACCATTGAGGAGGTGGAGGAGGAGGTGGTTCGTACAGACCTACTTTCACTCATGCGGCAACCGACAGTTAGTGTAATTAATGTTTTTAGAACACCTGGAACATGCAGTGGTACATACAGTATAGCTAAACGTCCCAGTGGTGTTACCGTCTATTATCACCCCTTGTGGATTGTCTCTCATTCAATCAGATTGCTCGGTCGGAAATAAATGGTTTATAATTTTTGTTATCTTGGCAATAAGAAATTCGGCAGATTTAAATGAAGCACAGTACGTGCATATGAATAATTGATTATGAATAGATTACAAGTTCTAGTACAGATTATATTATTGGTCCTGGGCTTTATTGGACTGGGCAGGGGTTCAGCAGTGCTTAGAAGGATTTTGTCTGCATGATCTGGCAACCCATACTCGTGGCAAGCGCAAAGCTGAATGAAAGAGTTTAAGCAATCGAAAAGACACTTTGTGTGTGTGCAAAAAAAAAAAAAAAAAAAAAAACAGTTTCCTGAGTTTATTTTTTTTCCCTCAGGAATGGGCCCAAATATACCACCAATCTGATTTTTCATTATGATGGTTAAACTTTATAAGCTTTATATATAATATGCCAGATCATGAGGAGTGATCAGTAGGAGTCAACTCTGGTCCGTTACGCCACTTGTATTTAGTTAAAGGCTAAACTTACTGTTTACTTGATGTATGATTAAACAACAGCTGCTCGGCCGCTGATGTAGCATTGTTAGCATATAGCTCTCTTGTGTACTTCAGCCAGTTCTTTTCCCAGCATTGGTACTCTTTCTCTCATTTTCAGGTTGAAAAGAATGATAGAGGATCTCGTGAGAAAATGCTAGAAAAGCAAATGTGATTACTTTACATACCATTTCCGTTGTCTATTACAATCATACATTTGTGTTATTTTGTTTCTGCCAAATGAATGCAGGGCATAGATATCAACCATCTTACTTGCACATATTTAAAAGCAAATATATCTTTAGAACTTTTCTCTGACCTCCTTGTCTGCTTTTATACAGTATGCCTAACTAATGCTGTGATTTTTTTTTTTTCTGTGGAGAGGGATATAAACCTCACTTTTGTCAGTCAGCAGAAAGAATAAGAGATTTTAATCGTTAGGCTTTTAAGCAGCAAAGCGCTCACGTAAGTATTGTTCTGAGCCCCAGAAGGCAGGACGGAGAGCCTGAAGATAAGTGCAGGCTTTTGAAAGCAGCGTTTCATCAGAAGTGGATCAGTATTCCCCTTGAATCTGTGGTGACAAAGCAGTAAAATGGTACTGTATTACCGCTCGCTGAATGGCTCATTGGTTCTCATGAGCGCCGAGTGCAATCATTAAAGCCAGTAAGGTGTGTAATAGATTTCTTCCATGACTTCTTAATTGTATGGAGAGTGTGAGGAAGTGTTAAGGAGTGCCTGAGAGGAGCAGGGACGAGAGGAGAGGGTGGAAGCTGTCGAGGGAGAAGGAGAAATTTTACATCCTGTGCGGTCCCGGTGTTTAATCAGGCTTTTCCTGGGCCAGATGTAGCCCTAGATTGCACATGCCACACACACACGTAAACAAAACTAACTCAGAAGTGCACACAGAGTGCCTGTCTAAAGTAAGCTCATCCAGAATGCAGAGGATCAGCATACTCAGAAGATTATCTAAGCACACAGAGCTGTGTGCGCGTGTGGGTTATTTTTTTTTTCTTTTTTCTACATCCATGTTCTGCTTGACTTCACAGCTGTTCGGGAGGGCTGCGAATATGGAACGAGCGGTAGGGCTATAAACAAACAAATGGGCTTGCAGATCCAGTGGTAATGAATATATTCTGCCATGAGATAGCAAGTCTAGGTAGAAATGATGGGTTTGGCAGAGAAAACACTCACAGTAGTGCCCTGACAAAGTGGTGATGGATATCCATGCGTCCCTGAGCACCCACAGATCATTACACACCTTTCGGACTGATGCAAACTTGCCTGTGTTAGTGCACTGAGAAGAAGAGAAGATCCAGGAGAGGTGCTCGTGCATGGATCCCTTTGTAGAGGGAGTGAGCTTGCATGAGCGGCCTCTCTAGGGGTAGTGCGCAGGGGTAGCAGCTGGTGTGATGCCGGGCCGGTTGCCTTGGTGAGACGCTCCCCCCGCTGCCTCACTCAGTCAAATTGAAATAAATGAAGTGCCAGTCCCGACAGTGGTGTAATTGTTCATATGGAAATTGGATTGCTGTTGTCTCCCAAGCTTTTTCCAAACTACCTCCGAAACCATTTTCACCATTTCTCCCCGTCAGGAAAGGGAGCCTGCGAAGAGAGACGGCGAAGAAGTTCCTGCGTTTCATTGTCTACAAATAATGAGACGCTCATTATCTTTATAGCATCCACTAAGTAGTTGTCGCTGCTGCCCTGTCCTTGTGTGCTGGCTACCTTCTTTGTCATCTTGAACGTCCGCTTTTTATCAGCCATTAGCCGACTACCAAAACATGACTGATGGAGATAATCAATCAGATGGAGAAATTGGCACTTGGCAAACGATCCCCCTTCTCTTTCACCCCATGGTCAATGGCTTAAGACTAAAGATAATTTAATAGCTCTCATTTGTGTGAGCATGTGTGTGTGTGTGTGTGTGTCTGTGTTTGACAGCATGATATAAAGTCCTCAGCTGTTATTAGCAAGACGCAGTTTTACAAGGTTGAAAGCAGCATCTAAAAGCATTAGTAGCCAGTGTAAAAAGCATCCATTACACTTGTACACAGTGCGGCCATGAATATGAAATAATATCCTGCTCTGTGTTAACCGTTACCAGTTTTACAAATTCACCAGGCTGGCTTTTAGCGGCGTAGAGGCTTCTCTGAATTCTCAATGGCTGTTTGTATCTCTACCTTGAAGCAGACAGAGTCAGGGTCTTGCAAACTCATTTCCATTGTAATGCCTAAGACCTGGCTCCACACACACACACACACACACACACACACACACACACAGTGCTGTCAGAGGCTCTGAATGCTACGCCGAGCATGTGCTGTTTTGCCTCCACAACGCTGATAGGGCTGGACTTTTTCATGCGAGTCAACCGCAGGGAAAGTCCCGATTTGACGCTTCTTGCTGAGAGATACGTAACCAATCAGACCGCTCGCTGGCCTCCAGAGGCGCATTCGAGACCTCTTGCATGCCCACACACATATATTTCTACACAACATCTAACTCGGCCTTGCTTTTGGAGACGTTCCGCTCGAGACAGGCTCATATCGAGCCCCCCATGGAGCTTGGCTTGAAGAGATTTTTCTTAAAGCAATCTGATCGAGCTCTAGATATGGGTAGACTTGTAGACTGGTCATATAGTCCATGACATGTACTGTATAGTCATGGTTGGTGCAGTTAGAGGGCACTGATATTTATAGATGTTTTCTTGGAAAAGCAATAAAAAATTATCATTACTTGAGGACAAAAGCATATCGTAATGACTCTAATGAGTCTCTTTATGTCAACAAGTGTCAAACACTTCTGATCTCTTATTAATATTGAATCTTGCTAAAGCAAGCAGACAACACACATTTCTTTCTTCCTTTTCTCTCTCTCTCTCTCTTTCTTTCTGCGTTTCATCCTTCTACTTGAGGAAGCCTCCTGTTCTACCGAACAATTATAATTTAACAGCATGAGCTTTCTGGCAGCATCACTACAGATGTGCTTGGCTCATTAGCTATTAGCTCCTTTCATTATCTCAATCATTTTGCAGCTCTGTTTGTTTAATTCTCTGATCCTATATTCCAATCAAAAATTAAAATTCAGGTCAGATCAACCTCTCTAACCAATTTCTCAGTTCCGATTTCAAACCAAGGCAAATACGACGGAGGTATTTTAGCCGTGCCAAATTGTAAACTGCATTAGCCAAAGCTCTGATGTGCTCGATGACATTATGATGAACAATTAATCTGTGCCTTCTGCTCATTTTCAGCTTTATAGACATAGAAAGGTTGACACATATAACCTCCTCTTTCAAGCTGGATATGAATAAATGCATTCATAAACTGGCCATAGGGGCATTCATGAAAATCATGTTTGTATCCTATAGATTATGGAAATGTACATAGATTCTATGATATAAATCTGAACTGATCAACTTCAAAATCAGTTTTGCAATGTTTGCACTTTTACATACCGTATGGCATACACTGTAAAGTTTGAATTGTGTTATGTATTTAAAATTTTATGAAACTCCTTCATTTTATAATCATGGCGTTAATTAATAAAATGTTAAACATGGACAAATGCAAAACCGTCATAAAAATAAAACCTCTGTTAGGTTCTCTGTTAGGTGTTAATCACCCTGTCGTTGGTTCACCAGTTTTGTTGGGTAACTAATCCCTTACGCAGTTGTGTAGTTGATCCTTGTCAGAGTCGCTCACATCCGTATGCTTGCCCATTTTTCTTGCTTCCAACACCTCGACTTCAAAACCTGACTATTCACTTGCTGCCTAATATTTCCCCTCAGGTGCCATGTCTGTTTGCTCAAGTTTCACAACAGCTCAAGTTGACCAGGAGATGAACTGATTGGATTTTGGAATTGATCCAAACAGGGTCACGGTCACAGCCAGGTCAAACATCTGATCTAGGTTTTTTTTTTTTTTAAATAATATTATTATTATTTTTTTTTTTTTTATTATTATTTTTTTTTATTAAGTTATTTCAGGCATGACTAGGTAGTCAATTAGACATACAGGCAACACAGTTGGTATCAAGTTTACTTCTTTTTATTAGTGTAGACTACAAAGTTTTTGTGGGTAATAACTTATATGGAGCTTTGTGGGCGGCACTAAATGTAAATGAGCTATGCCTGGCCGGTGCTTTGCACTTTTCCTGGTGTTTCGAATCAGCGTTACAGAAGTCTAACAGAATTTACTGAAAGACTGATACGTATGGTCCCCCTGTATTTTACTTTTAACCAGCCTAATAAAAAGGCTGTTTCTCAATATTGCGTTTTGTATCACTGTCTCAGAATTCTTCCATGAGATACACCACAACTTTTCTCCATCACAGCATCACACACCTGCTGCGGTACCAGACCCCCAGTTAAGAAATGAGAAATGCGCCTGGCACGGTTCAGTGGCACCGGATTTCTGATTGGAAATCGTAAAGCTCTAGCGTGACACTTGTTCTGTCGTGTCATCATGCTGCTGCTGCCGCTTCCAGTTTTTGATGCCACGAAGCTCCAGCCTCTGAGATAAAGAGTGTGGAGAAGTGATGAAAAGGACGGAAAACCCGTTCGGTGGGGCATCACCATGTTAGGGGGACAAAAAGGAAGAATAGAGAGAAACGTTTAAGAATCGATTTTTATTCTTCGAACCGTTCGGTGACCCCCTCCCACCCCCAGTCCGACAGCTGAGAGAAATTTGTATAGCAGCATATTTTGTTGATCTTGTATGAAGTGAGCGCGCCGCATGAATAAGCAAATTATTCTTTGAAGTACCCTCAGTACAGTAGCAGAGCAGAGATGAATTTCTGTCGCTCTAATCACAAGGCGTACCTCGCTCTCTCTCTCTCTCTCTCGCTTTCTCTCACTCTCCTTCTCTCTCTCATTCTCTCTCCCTGAAGTTTCAGTCAAGGGAATACTCTTTAGTATATGTGCTAATAAAGAGTCTTTTGGTCTTTTTGTCAGACTTTCTAACAGAGTAATATTGTATTGTTAGGGAAGAGAATAAATTTTTTTAGGACATGAGTTTTTGCCACGCTTCAGTTAATTTGTGCAATCTTTAGAAAAAAAAGAATTAGGGAAATTAGGGAAATTTGTCAAATCGGTATCGGGCTAATAATTACAATTCTAGCTTAACCTCATCTTTATAGCACACTCAGCCAGTTCCTAGATTCATGTCTAGACCCAATTAATACATTCTTTTTCTCAGGCTGACATCCCCGTGCGTCACTGTAAGTAACCCTGACCCGAGTGTTTCTTGACCTTCTTTAGCTTTTCATGACGGACTGTGTTTGAAGTGTGGTTAAAGGCGTTTTTTAATTTGTGATTACACAAAATGTGGTCTTGACTGAGGGAAGTAAATATTACCTGTCACTTCTTTAAGTATTACAAAGGATGCAGACTTGCACGATTACCATAAACCGATGGTTTGAATACAGCAGAAGAAAAAAAAAAAAAACATGGTATTTTACATTTTACTGCTGCAAAAAGGGATTAGTTTATATTGGTACTCCAATCCCACAACCGGTGCATTGTTACAGATTGTTTAAGGGAATGAATTAAAAAGGGCAGGCACGTTTACCTGGAGAAATGGAATTTGAAATAAATGAGCTTCATTCTCAGAAAGGGAGTGGGGGAAAAAAAATCTGTGAATAAAGTGGGGCAATAGAGGGACAGGAGCTTTTTATGGAAATGAGTGTGTGGCTGAAATTAACAGAGCCCTAGGGGTTGAATGGATAATGAGCCGTGCACGTGATCGGTGCTGCGGGGAAAGACAGGTTAACGTAACAAAACATCCATCCATCCATGCTCAGCCCATGTGGGAGCTTCATCAGGATTTTCAGTTTGACACGTGTGCCTCTAGGTTTAATTGTGTGACTGGAATAGAAAACAAAGGTACCACTAACACTGCACTGACTAACCAGAGCACCTGTGGATTTCTTCTAAGGATAAGAATGTCTGTGTGTGTCTGAGTAAGAAAGAGAGAGAGAGAGTAAACAGGTTTTGTACGTGCCTCAGTGTGTCCTCTCAATGGTGTGTTGGTTTGTAGTGTTTGAGTGTCTCTGTGAGTTGGATTGTCTTGTTGTCATTTATTTGTAATGAGATAAGCAACAGATGATTGACTGTGCTTGAGCAGCTGTGACCAAACTAAGATTAATGTCCTCCGAGAGCGAGAGAGATGGAGAGAGATAGAGAGAGAGAGAGAGATTAGGAATAGTGGCTTTAGACTATCACTTTGTGTTTAGCTCAGATAGGCTATCTAGATAGATATCTCAATATTCTAAAGAACCATCTGGGATCTCGACTTGTAGCTCAAACTGAGCATTTTCAATCCAGATATTCTGAAAGAAAGCTTTGTAATGTCTCTATGTAAATGTGTCTGTGATGCGTTTCTCTCCTAAAAGCACTCGTTTCATCTGTTTTCTTTCTGCAGACATGGGAGATTGGGCGCAGATGGTCCTGCTCTTGGTGTGCATCTCCTGCTTTTCCTCTGAGGGGACGGTTTTGGAGTTTTCCACCCTCACGCCCATCAACAATGTAGTGCAGGACCCAGCGACTGGCCGAGTTTACCTGGGCGCGGTCAATGCCATTTACCAGCTCGACGCTTTCCTTAAGCTGGAAGCCAAAGCAGAGACTGGACCTAAGAAAGATGCTCGCAGCTGCACGCCCCCGGTGTCCACCTTCACGTGTATGTCTGCTGATCTTAAAGACACGAACAATGTCAATAAGCTCCTCTTGGTGCACTCGGCGAATGGATCTCTGATAGCGTGTGGCAGCGTGTACAGGGGAATCTGCTCGCTGCTGAACCTCAGCAATGTGAATCAGCAGATCTACTACAGCGACAGTAAAGGAGAGAGGACGTACGCTGCCAGCATCGAGGACAGCGTTTCGGTCGTCGGGATCATGGCCACATTCCAGTTCAAAGATGACCCTGAGAAAAAGCCATTCAACGTCTTTCTGGTTGGGAAGGGCTACGGCAGCCAGGAGGACAATCCAAAGCTCATCACCACACGGA
>JAQMYJ010000012.1:24832850-24851363 GCA_030014305.1 Clarias laeviceps
GTTTGAGAGCATCGTGGAGGCCTCTGCGGTCCAGGCCATACCCTTTGCACCCAAGTACCAGCACCAATTCCGCTTTGTCTTTAAAGACTCCGGATTTGTGTATTTCCTCTTCTCGCGCACTCAGGGTGGGACTGATAACAAGAACTTCACATTCGTGGCCCGTCTGTGTGAGAAGGATGAAGGTTATTACTCCTACACTGAGCTACAGCTAAACTGCACTGCAAATGGCATTCACTACAATAAAGTCCAGGCCGCATATGTGACAGAGCCGGGAAAGGAGCTGGCTCGCACCATGCTGAATTCCGGTTCATATGGAACCATTACGGTCTGGGACAAAGTGCTGTTTATAGTGGCCACTCCAGATGGCGAGAACGCAACGGACTCAGCTCTGTGCATGTATCCATTGAAGCGCATTAATGAGAGAGTGGAGGACATACTTAGTGCCTGCTACACTGACTTTGGAAAGATCGGAGGAAGATCAGCTGTCTATAGCCCGTACATATCCAGCACAAGCAACCCATGTGCCAATAGACATAGTGTAAGTACTACAGTCCTAATTTGGACAATGGACGGTGTTAACTCACACGATGCATGGGTTTCTTTTTGTTTCTCATTCTGTAGGTCTTCAATGGCTTTATAAATACACAGTGATCGTAGAAACATCAGAGGCAGATGGTACTATATACGATATTGAAACTTGTGGCCTATTAAAATATGTTTCCATATAGATCTTTTGCAGACACGTGACTACCATGACGTGACTCACAACAGCAGAAGTACCGTTAACCACCATTAGGCGTCTATGTATTTTTGTAGGAGGTGTATCCCTTGTTCCACACACCAAGTAGTTCCCCTGTTGAGGGGTTTGGGATTCAGCCTTGCATTAGAAGCTAGTTATCCTTGTAGATTGCGTTAGCTGTGAAACACAACACAGATGGTTTAATTCGGACCAATGTAGAAGCAATTACTAAGGAGACAAAGTGTGGTTTAAGACGGCATAACATTTTCTTCCTGAAAATGCCACTGTGACTGCTTTTGTACAGTATGTGGGTTTTGGCATTGGTATCCAGTAACGTCCCTTTTACTGTCCAGAAGTGGACCGGATCATGGCAAACAGACATTGTGATGTCAGGTGCAAGAGGTATATATAGTAACACCTATGTAACGATCAGTGATATAAAAGCATAGCAATTAATACAGTACATGATGGTTAATATTACTTGTGACTACAAGTACAGATTTCTTTCATCTAAAAGTCCCCAGAAGGGTTCACAGGGTGTCTGGTTTTAGACAACACGTATGCTTCAGGACTGGCATCCTGTAGAACACACCAAATATATCATGAGTGAAAGGTTTCATGAGGAACCATGCAAGTTTTTTCAGATGTGAACAGCAAATAAATACTGTGCTCATTAATCTTAGTAACTTCCTGGTCTAAGTCACAGTGGTTTAAGCTGATAATTTGTTTCCACTGTTTTGAGAAATAGGAGATGCTATTTTCAATTTGACTTGAAAATGGAAAAATTGCATGCAGGTTCAAACAAAAAATAATAACCCCAGGGAATAGGAATAAAAACAATCCTATGCACATCTCTTGAGTGATGGCGCTGAGGTTGAGCAACTGTCAGAGCCAAAATTCATAGACTACACTGACGGTGCTAGAGTTATGTGTTTGAATTGTGTCTGAATTGTGCGTTTCCCTCCAGTTACTCTGGTTTCCTCCACCAGTCCAAAGACACACTGTGTAGGCTAATTGGTGTTTGCAAATTGCCCATAGTGTATGACTGTGTGTGTGATTGCATTCTGTGATTCATCGGCACCCCATCCAAGGTGTACCCTGTGTTCCCTGGGATATGAATATTGAATTATATAACAATTATAATGCAACACTATAACCTCTGTCCTGTCTTAATGTCTTTATCAGATTCATTAGAGGTTTCTTGTAAATAAATGTTACGTTTTTCTCCACTGTAGAGGGAAATCGTGGACCAAAACAGGTGCGGAGCTGAGTTCCTTCGCTCTCCACTGGCCAGCAAGCCAGAGTTCGCCCTGCAAGCAGAGCCGTTCTTCACCAAACAGGCTCGTGGTCACCTGACTGCCGTAGCCATCGCTGTGGAAAACGATCACACTATTGCCTTTGTTGGGAATGCCATGGGAGAGGTATTGAAGGTAGGTGTTAAAGAGCTGAAGCGGGAAAAAAGAAAGTTTGTATAGACTATGCTCTTGGAGTTGAAGCTTGGCTAGAACGCATGTTGTGGGTTTGAATGTGAGTGGAGGTTAAACTGGTTATATAAGGAGTAAAAATGGAAAGCAAAGCGACAACAGTGCTTAAAGCATTTACCGATGCCAGATATAAGAAGAATTTAGGAACTTATGTAATGAAAAAAAAAATATTGTAGGATTGGATACAAAAAAGGAGGCTCTTTTTATATTTATATATATATATATATATATATATATATATATATATATAGCGCAGAAATTTTCGAACTTGAAATAATTGTCTGCCAAAATCGTCTGCTTTCACTGAACAGGAAATATTATCCAATAATTGTGCAATGCCAGAAATCTGAAATGGTGCATATGAGGCACCTTCAGGTTGTCCTGGATATAAAAAATAAAAGATATTGACTTTCATTACATGTCCTCTTCCCTGAGACGCACCGTGACTAGAGACGGATGAGAATTGTTTTTAGATCATGAGTCAGTCTTCACATTCAGCTGCTGCTTTCAGTAATGTGGAGAAGCCTCCTACATGGATTCTTCATTAGGGTTGGAACTCTGTCAGCTTAAACAGGACAGAGAAGGCTATATTGAAAAACGCGGTGTCTTACTGATAGACTCACGACTCACGAGAATGAGGAGTACAGGAGGCTATTTTTGGCATTCCTGGTCATTAACCGGCTATTCGTTTAGGGATGACATTGTGTCAGGTGTGTCTCAAATACGTGAGGCGCTCTGTGTGGGTTTCGCCTACAGCTTGACGGATTTCTCTTGTCCCATGCTGCACTGTATAATTGCGACCTGCTCCATGTCTATTGTTCTCCAACCACGCAGGTTCATTTGTCAAACAAACCAGAGGTGTACAACCGGGTTCCTGGGGACACCATGGGCGAACGTGTGAATAAGAATCTTTTCTTCGACAAGACCCAGAGTCACATATACATCACTATGGAGAAAAAGGTGCCTGCGCTGAAGTCATTTATCAAGGCATTAAGTCTGTTTGTGTTTGGCAAGGAGTTCATTTCCTCGCCCCGTGGATAATGTTTGATGTTGCATAAATGTGCTCTAATGTCTTTTTTTTAAATGTACACTCCCGGCTAATGTGGCAGGTACAATGTTTTTATAATGATAGCAAAAAAAAAAAAAGAAGCTTAGCTCAAAATAATGTATTTTGTATTTATTTCATTTTTTTTACTCTTTCTTGCTGGGTATATAGATCACTAAAGTTCCAGTCCAATCATGCCACCAGAAGACTGACTGCAAGTCCTGCGTGGCTCAGAAAGACCCATACTGTGGCTGGTGTGTCCTGGAGGGCAGGTGATTATTATTGATCAGCTGTGGAAATGATTAAATGTCAAGTCTAATGCAAAAAACTTTCATGCTGCCCAAACATCCATTGGCAAAATAGCCAGGTGGATAAGCATAGACACTTGTCACGGGTAATGTGGATCTGATCTTAGATCAGGACCTAAATGTAAAGATCATATCATACTGTATAGTTGTCAGCTAAGGTGTCACCATGGTAACCTTTCAGATGATTGGATAATTACTGATAATACAAAAAGCGCTGACTGTCACATACACAACCTAGTGACTATGTGGTACTCATATTTCCATGGTGACTTGGCGAGCAGATTGAGACGTGTGTGTCCTCACGCCCTTTCTGTAGGTGTACCAGGAGGTCGGAGTGCAGTCGAGCTGAAGAGAAGAACGGGTGGCTCTGGAGCCCCAGACAGCAGTGCGTGAAAATCGTTTCCTTCCATCCTCCCAACCTCAGCTGCAAGAGATCCCAGCAGGTAACTGCGCAGGTGTCGGAGACGTAATTACCGCACTTATTTTTAAACTTCCTTTCTCGAACAATCGTAAACGCTGAGAGGGCTGATCCACCGTGACTGCGAGGCCACTGCACAATAAAACCATATGGTGAATGTACAGGACGGATGTAATGCATGCTAATGCAGCGTTCTTATCTGAGTTAGCCAAGCAATCAGTATTATGTTTACGCGGTACTTATTGTTTGTACTTTATTACAAGGATTTTATGATTTTGTACAATTGCAGTTTGGTTAAATGGAAATAAGCTTAGATAGAGCATTTCATCTTGCGACTTGCATTACATTTGCTGCTACAGTATATTCTAGTCACCTTGATTCGATGGATTAGTAAGATGCATTTTTGTTTCCTGTCATCATGTATGTACAAGGCAAGACTTTTTTTTATTATATTATATGAATTATACTTAATACCACATAGGTAACTTTTAATTTAAACAATCTGCATTTGAGAAATGGGTGAAAAGTAAATTCTGACTGTCTGTCCATGGTAAAATGAAGCAGTATCTGCCGCACTCAATTTTGTGCTCAGTATGAGTGTCTTAAAAACCTGATTAATGAGTTGCTGCATCCATACAAAATAATATATGTGCACTGAAGTTCATTAATCGGCCTTTTTATAGCAGGTCGGATTTAGATTTAACAATTATGTGCTTGAATGGAGACACATGACATTTAAAGACCTCGCACTGAATGCCTCTGCGAGTTGAATCTATATGGTAAGATCTTGAACCTGGTTTACTGTCTACTCAAGGGTTGCACATGTTCTTCTTGTTTCGTATGAGTGTGGATTCTTTTGTTTTCTTTCCACTGTCCAAAAAAAAGGCACAGAAGTTTTTTTTTTCTTTTTTCTTAGATATATTTCTTCATATGAATGTGTGCATGGTGTGCAGGATGAATTGACTCAACTTAAGACCAGTGTTCCCTACAACCATAACCTGGATTAAGCAGTTACTTCAGATGAATGAATCTTTTATTTATTCATGTTGACACTACACTCCTGTGTGAAATAAATGTCCATTGATTTTCCCTTCTGAAACAGCATCTGTATTCACGTTTGCCGTTGCATCCTCTACAAAACCGAAGTACTCAATGCATTACTTCTTGTAGTGGAGCTCCTCAAATGTACTGGCAATCTGATAAATTTCTAAACTTGTCCCACATTAGGTTGAGATCAACATTCCATCGCTGCCAAGCATCAGAGACTTCGACAAGATTCACTGCACAATCGGGTCATCCAGTAGTAAAGCTACCATGGTGGACTCGATGGTCAGATGCAGCCTGCCACCTCCTAACCGGCTTCCTCCTACACCTCCACAGCAAGGTACAGCGGGTACCACTCCTATCCACCACTAAACTATCCACCCCATACCCCAGATCATCGTGCTAGTCATCAAACAATTTTCAATTATGCAATTCCTTACAACTTGTACATACAGTATGTCCACATATAAAAAGGAACAGGACCCACGAAGCTGTGTGAAGCTTTTTAATGCAAAGGGACGCTGTCTCCAACATAAATTTAAGTTGACATTTAATCGAATTTAGTAATCTTTAAGATTTACACACATTGCCATGGTTGTGTCAGGGTTTCTTAACGTCAACCCAATTAAGACCGGTATAAATCACAATTACACGTGTTCCATCAACTGCTAGTGATAATCAAGTCAAACCCAGGGTTGCCAGATTGCATTGCGGATTTAAACCTCTCTGGTCAAACAACAAACCATTTTAAAATGTGATTCAATAAGTAATGCCCTAGAATCAGAATTTTCATTTCAGTTAGATTAAGAATATTTTAACTGTAATTGTGAAGCACAGACCTGCCTTCTTGTACGGTTCTTGCATACAAGGGAAAATTTCTTTGGTACATAGTATAAATCTAAATTAGGCTTTAGATAAATTAAACTTTGGTTTTATGGTACATTAGTCACACTGTGAAGTTGAAGGAGTGTAAGAGAGAAAGAGTTTGATGGAGTGAAAGTACTGTTTGCAGGCATGAAAGGTTTTTCACTATACATACTGTTAGGTTTTTTAATACTTTTACTGCTCGCATTCTTTGCATTTGTCTATTTGAATTTGGTTCAGCCTGCTTCATTTCTCATATGGCAATTCTCTGCAGCGTGTGGGTGTGTGGATCATGTGGCTGGTCTGTGCTTGATGACGGAGGTGTGCATGGACACCTCATGCACCGCTCATGTAGCGTACAGTACATGGTGGTCAGTGATTAGACCACTCTTTACTCTTTGTTTCCTTTGGGCGTCGGCCAGAGGACCTATATGCTTTCTTTGTTCTGTGAATAAAGCAGGGAACCTTCGACGCCCATCGTGTGTGCGTGATTGATTGTGTCTCTCCTTGGCGCGTCGAAACGCAGCCAATTACAGATGTAACGATTCATCCATTGCATTTTGAACTGAGCATGTACAAAATAATATATACGGTACAATATAACCATATACACACTTTACTTACTGTATTTTATCGCTGCGTTTAAGATTTTATCATTTTTAATCGATACATTAGATCTGTTTTGGACCCGTCAGTCATATGTCGTTCAGCACTCAATCTGATTAGCTTGAGATGTATTGTTTGACACTGTAAGATTTGGACGTCGATAAGCTGTTCTTTACAATTATTTTCTCTGCATGTATTATGGGCTTTACTTGTGGTTATAGTACAATGCAAAATCTGCTTACAAATTTAGGTTAAATGGCTCATTTTATTCTACTTTCATTTCTATCCAGTTAAACCATGATTTCGTTATATAAAGATCTTTTTTCTCTATTATACAGCAGCATAAAACTGTAGTGCTGCTTTCTTCAGTTCGTGGTTTGGGTGAATCGATCATTGCTTAATCTGCTTATTTTTTCATTTCCAGACGGCATTAAAAAGAAAACAGTCCATGCATTGTCAGCCTGGCCAGGGCTGTTTTTTTTTTTTTTTTTTTAATGCAACTGACTTCTGTGTAATATGATTGCCAATCAATTCAGAAGTGTTTTGACCAACATGAGGGGCGTTCAAGTCAAACCGAGACTTATGAATGACGATCTGAGCCTAGGTATAATTATTTATTTCTTTTTTTTACGAACATTCAGTGAGTAGAATACCTGATACTTAAAAAGAAGAGACAGATATCTTGTCGCCAGCTTGCAGAAGAGATGCATCTGTCTGTGGGAACTGTACACACAATTATTTGCATACACAATTTGCATATTACAGGAACTCGGCTGGGAGTTATTGCCACCTCCCACATACAGTCCTAACCAGAGTTCCAGACGTGAAGCAGGCAGGCCGATCATGACTCCAGCGTACTGAGAAGCCTTTCCACCATGATGGTATCCAAGCACTAGTGAAACATTAGAGTAGCAGGGGATTACATAAAGATATAAAGGTAGTGTCTACTTTTGTAACAATGTTCTCTTATTAAGTCCCAGTTTGACTTGAACGCTCCTTGTAAATTTTAAGGTTTTTTCCAAAATATCTAGTAGTTTTCTTAATATCCAGTGGAATCAATTTGACCATGTTCCTCAGACAGTAGCAGTACACACTGGTAGTCCATTGTACAGATTGTGAACATCAATTACTGCACATAAGACTCAGGGTAGGCAGGTCTGGAAACCTGGCAAACCGTAATGCAGTATTTAAAGCCCCTGGTGAAAACAAAAAGCTTTGTGATACAAAATACCTGTAATTAAATCAGCATTTACTCATAGCGGGCTGAAAAAACTTTTCGAGGTTGCTGGGAAGGTTTCTTGTATTGAGAGTGAAGTTACATGCATGATTTAATAGAGTTTTTTGGATGCCCTGCACCTGTGTGTAGTTCACACCTAATCTCAAAATTGTATTGATGTGTCTGCAGTGTTTTCCAATAACTCTACAATGCAGCCTTGAGAAAAACACATGCACATAAGGGGAAAAAAAAAAATATATATATATATATATATATATATATATATATATATATATATATATGTGTGTGTGTATAATGCAGGCTTATGGAAATAGTGTTTTTTGTTTTGTTTTGTTGCTGCTCCACACAGGTAATTCATGTGAATACGTGAGCTGTGGGGCCATGTCAGGTCACATGATGATTGACAGTGGCGTCTCTGCAGGAATGTAAACAGCTCAGGAAGTGCCAGTACTAGGAAAGTGTGTACGAAAAGGAAAAAAAAAATCTAGAGCAGAGCTTCCACGGTGCTTTTGTTTACGCACATTTTCCGAGTAATAAATGTTATGGCTAAATTGTGTAAAATTGTGGTTCGTGTGAGTTCCTCGGCTGCTTTTCTTGGCTTTTGGTTCATGCACAGGAGTTGCTATTGCGCCTAGCTGCTTTTCTGGTCATGTGACAGAAAGAATCGATGTGAATGGCTCTTTATGGGTGTGGAGTGGTTTGCTATGAAATGTGGTTGTTCACTGTTGCATTTTGGCAAATAAGTTCAGTTTCTAAAAGAAGCATTGTATAGTAATTTCTGTAAAAAAAATTTAAAAAAAGATAATAATAATAATTAAAAAAAGGTTTTGCTGTTGACAACTTTGTGTGTCTGAGGATATAATTTGCCAGATTGAGAGCGAGTACAAAAATGGTACTTATCTCATTTTGCTGAAATTTTGCCAAACTCTTGCAACTCGTAGGAGTGACATGACATTTTCTCTCACATAGATTGTCTGTATATCCTTGTACGATCCTCGTAAGAGGATCATTGGGTATAGCTCTTTTGACAAACTTCTTTTGTTTTTGTAAAGACAATAGTTCATAGTTTTTCACAGAAGTTCATTGTTATCAGGTGCTAATGAAGAGAAATAGTGAGGAGAAATTACTCGGTACACAGTCCTGGTCTCAGGAGGTTAAATTTAATAAAGGAATTGTTATGTTGAAATTACTTGTTTAATTATGGAAATGTTACCCTTATAATTTACTGAAATGTTATATAATAAATATAAGAAAATTTTTAGACTTCATTTTAACCTTAAAATTAGTTTATTCTTTTGATAGATCATTATGCGTCCTAAAAAGAAGCAAAACTATCTGCAAATACATTACTACAGTATGTTTTAATAAGATATTTATTCCTTAATAAACTATCATTTTTCCAATGCAGATAGACACAAGTGGAATTGCAAAACTTAATGCAGATTTATGTGCCGTTTTGTCATGTAGATATATGAGAATGTTCGCTAACTTCTTTCCTGGGTGATGTTGTGAGTATCCTGAGATTTCTGTCCTCTCTGTTTCGCTGTGGAGATTCGGTAGCAGTGCCGGTGAGGATCTTCGTGAACGACAGCGTGGAGGTGGCGTCCCGCGACTACGAGTTCTACGACTGTGCAGCAGCGGTGCGCAAAGCGGAAAATATTCCGTGAGTGGCTTCCTCTCTCTTCTCCCTGTGTCAGCGAGTGTGTCAGTGTTTTGTGCTGACGCTGAGCTCCGAAAATGCACGTGTGCGTAATGAAAACGAGCGTCCACACCAATGAGACTAGCTTTTGCTCATAAATCGTGATGCACGAGTGATGCCGGAATTGAATTTGCCACCATAGAGACCTTGAGTTGGATTTTCTGTTCCTTTCCTCTTTTGCTTTTTCTTTCCACCTCCATACCAAGAACAGGAAATTGCTTTAGTTTCCTATTCATTTATCAAAAGCAAAAGTCAATCTCTTGGGTTATTTTCTTATACTTTTACTGTTGTTTCTTTTTTTTCAAGCGTTCACAGACTTGTGTCTGATGAATGACTTTTGTTTCCTAGGAATTGAAAAGATATGTGTTGTCCTCGAAATTTACACACTGCTGGAAAAAAAAAGTAATTATGGAGCGCTGGAGTCTGTGTTAATGCTTCTCTTTCCGTTTTGCTTCAGAGTTTCTGTGTGTGTGTGTTTTAGCCTCTGTTCTGTGCCTTATTCATAGGTGTATAGCGTGTGTGAGCAGACCGTGGGCGTGTCAGTGGAATACCGCCGATCACACGTGCTCGGATATGAATGATGCCGAAACGGGGCCTAATATTATCAAACACAGACAGGTGTGAAAAACTAATAAACCTCATTTACTCGTTTGTCTGCACATAGTAATTGTTAGCTTTCAGAGATTTATTGCTGTGTGTTGAATGAACAGATTACAGTATGTTGCAGAGCCAGGATGTAGTTCTAAATGTTAGAATATCACTTCTGACTTGCTCCTGAATCTTAAAGGAAAATACATTACTTATTTGCATATTGTATTTGCATACATAGGGGATAAATAGACTGGAAGTTGGAATACATTATACAGTGCCATAAAAAAGTATTTGCCCCTTCACAATTTTTTTTATTGTTCTTTTTTTTCCACACTTAAATGATTCAGATCATCAAAAAAATTTAGATTAAACAAGGATAACCCAAATAAATACACAATGCAATTTTTAAATGATTTCATTTATTAAGGAAAAAGCTGCCCAAACCTACCTGTCCCTATGTACAAAATAATTGCCTTCTTGCTAAATCATGAACAAACTGTGATTTTTGGAAAGCTCTTTCTGTTCAATTTCACTTGCCACACTCAGGCCTGATTACTGCCAGACCTGTTAAATCAAGAAATCACTTAAATAGAACCTACTTGACCAAAATGAAGCCCACTAAAAGATCTAAAAAAAAACACAACACGATCTAGAGAAATTCAAGAAAATATGAGACACAAATTAATTGACATGGGTCAGTCTGGAAATGGTTACCAAGCCATTTCTAAGGCTTTGGGACTGCTGTGAACCACGGTGAGCGCCATTATCCACATAAACAAAGAAAACTTGGAACAATGGTGAACCTTCCCAGCAGTGGCCGGCCTCCAAAAATGACTTCAAGAGCACGATAATGACTCATCCAGGAGCTCATAAAAGAACCCAGAACCACTTTTAAAGAACTGCAGGCCTCACTTGTCTGCAATAAGAAGGAGAATGGGCAAAAAGGGCATCCATGCAAGAGTTCCAGGGCAGAAGTCACTGCTGGCCGAAAAGAACACAAAGGCTCGTCTCACATTTACCAGGAAATATCATAATTATCCCCTAGAGTTCTGGGCAGATATTCTGTGGACTGGAAAGTTGAACTTTTTAGAAGGTGTGTGTTCTGTTACATCTAAAACTAACACATCATTCCATTAAAAAAAAACAAAAAAAAGCATCATACGAATAGTCTAACATGATGATGGTAGTGTGATGGGCCTGGACGACTTATATATAATTCTTCACTATAATTGATGAATGGATTATGCAGTAGGACAATCCGATGAACCAGCAACTCCACCTCTGAATGGCTCAAAAAATATAAAATTATGGTTTAGAGTGGCCTAGTCAAAGTCAAACTTAAATTCGATTGAGATGCTGTGGCATGACCTTGAAAAGACTGTTCATGCTCGAAAACACTTCAGTGTTGCTAAATTAAAACAATCTGCTAAGAAAAGTGGTCCAAAATTTCTCCACAGAGATGTAAAAGACTCATTGTCAGTTATCGCAAAAGCTTGCAAGTTGCTAGGTTTTAGGGGGCAATTACTTTTTCACATATTTTCAGTCAGGTTTGAACATCTTTTTTCCCTTGATAAATTAAATCTTCTTTTAAAAACTATTTTGTATTTGCTCAGGTTATCTTTGAGTGAGATTCAAATTTGTTCGATGATCTCAATCATTTACTGTAAGAGTGACAGATATGCCAAAAAACATCTGGAAGGAGGATATCAGGAATCAAGAATACTTTTTCACAGCACTGTGATTTTATTATTATTATTATTTTTTTTTTTTTGCTGAATTAAGGCGTGTATGTGTTTTTTAGATTAAGAAATGTCCGCGGTTTGAAAACCCAGATCCCATCCTCATCCCAGTGGGGTACAAGACCCGCATCAGTTTCGAAGGAGTTAACCTGGAGCCCTACAGGGTGAGCTATGATTTCATCTCGAATGTCACAACAGCCTTTATACCATTTCCCACTTTAAGCATGAACTTCTATAGTGTTCCCCTGCACATTCAAGCCATTATCTAATCACCCAATCATGTGGAAGGAGCACAATGCATGAAATCCTGCAGCTCCAGGTTCATTGCTTCAATTTTAAAATATTCACAATAGACTTTTCAGAATGATAAGAAAAAAGTGACCGTGTCAGTTTGACCTTGGGCTGGTTGCTTCTCCCGGACTAGGCGGTTTTAGAGGGTTTCACTCAAAGCAGTCTTTAGAGCTTATACACATGGACAGTGAGATGAAAATCATTCAGCATCAGGTCTGCAGGAAACACCTTGGTGATAAGAGACGTCACAGGAGAATGGACAGACTGATTCAAGCTGACAAATATGTACTATTTACAAACATGGTGCACAGAAAAGCATATCAGAATTTACAATTAGAAAAAGAATTAAATAAAAATGTATTTTTACAGCATGTATCATTCTGGGTTTGAAGTGTTTACATTTTTGCCCCATAAACCTCAATTTCCAATTATACTTATTTATTTTTTTATATATTTTGAGGGCTCATAACCGAATTTGATTGAAATGAATTATTTTAACCTCTGCATCATTCTGTTCATAAAACCTTCTGTGCAGTGAGCACAAATACAGTACATAGTCTTAAAGGGGACCTGTTATGTGTTCTATTCACATTGGTCTCTAGAGTATGTACATGCAAGAAAAGAAAAAAAAAACCTGAGAAAAACACATCGTCTCCACTTTTTTTTGTCTTCTTGATTTGCACATCTTCATTTTCATCTAAAATATATGACAGAAAAAAAGGTGGTAATTTATTAAAGACCCTTCCTCGGCTTGGAGTTCAGCCCCTCCCAGGAGTCGCCATTTCATAAACCTACAACAGACTTGTGTTGTGTGGTAGAGATTTAGAGCCCTGACTGTAACTAAGCTAACTGCTAATGGCTAACCTAGCCATCTTAGTTATATTGCTAAACATTGAGCTAGACGGCACTGTGGCAGCAACGTGGCTTCTCACATCCAGGGTTAAGGGTTTGGATTCCCGCCGCGGGTGTGTGTGCATGGAGTTTGCTTGCTCTCTCCTGCTTGGTTGATTTCCTTCGAGTACCCCGGGTTTCACCCCTAGTCCAAAGTCAGGCAGATTAGGTTAATTGGCATTCCCAAATTGCCCGTAGTGTGACAGGATGCATGATCTGAGCTGTATTTCAGCTGGAATGTTATATTGGAGACCTCTTAAGACTTGTGGGAGGTGTAAGACTTTCTTTTAGATGAGTAAGATGTGTTTAATGGGGCTAAAAGACCGAACCACAGGCTAATGTAAAACTTAATGCACACATGCACAAACAACCTGAAGTGTAGATGGTGTGACTGCAGTGCAGGAGAGTAAAGTGAACAAACAGTTGCTTAAAAATTACTTTTCAGTGATTAACAGTGGCGAAATGTTCTGTTGCCAGTCCTAATAAATATCAACTAATACTGGCTATAAACTTTTTAAATGGAAGTTTAAAGGATTTTATTTTACATTCACAATTAAATTAAAATAATGTCCTGTGACAGAACGCCAGAGTGCTATTTCAGCACAACCTCTTTTAAGTGGAGAGCTCAAAACACCTGAACAAATTCTGGATTCATATGTCAGTTGGCCTAGTTGACATTTTTATTAGAGAGAAAATGAGAAGGCTGCTCTTTTGGAATATTTTTGCACTGAGCTGTTACATGCACGGTTGTGTAAAGGTCAGCAGGTCTGAAACAGTCATTCAGATATAATCTTTTTTTTGGTATTTTTCATCTTAGAGCAACTCCCCTCCCTTCATCAGTACTTTTAGATACACTCTTACACTCCGAATGCTCAACATGCAATATTAATTCAGTAAATTCTGGGAATTGTTGATGTTGCAGGGCAGAGAGTTCACCATCGGTACAGACCTAATGAAACAGTTTGAAGATGATGTGAAAACTGAAGAGGGTCCATTTTTCTCATTCAGTGGATACATGGTGAGTTAAACATACACACGCATGCACCTTTAAGTAAATTATTAAACGCCTCCCCCTATCCACCATTATCAGTATGTGCCCCCTGTATATGTTGGTAATACGCTTGAAGTAAACCTTTGATTGATTGTTCTGGTCATTAGCATTCTAGCTGGCTGTCACTTCACTCCTCTACTCCAGGGATATCATTATTCTGTCACAGCAGCTCTGCTCAGTTTGACCCACTGGAGCTCTGAATATATTATGATTCTTTTAACTCAAACTGAAGTTTGAATTATTATTATTATTGGTCAAAGTTACCATTTTGCCACTTCAAATGTAGTCCATCAGCCCAAACGTGAAGGCTTCCAATTTTTGTTCTAAACGAACTCATGAAATAGGATGTCATTATATTACAACACGTAGAGCGATTGTATTAAATTACCTGCATTGATGGGAACTTTCACATAGTTCGAGAAAGTACTTCCCAGTGAAACGACGGGAGGCGTTCGAGTCAAACAGGGACTTTAGGTTGTGCAGAATAGCAGACTACAGTTATGAGAGTACTCCCGTTATTCCTCTATACAATCCCCTGCTACACTAATGCACTTACAGTATCTCAGCGTTTCACTAGTGCTTGCATTCCATGCATGCCTGAAAGACTGGCTTCCTAGGAACTCCTTTAATGGCCCAAACTTGTTGAAACGGCATGAAGGGAGGTTGGCACCAACTCCCAGCTGAGTTCATGTAATATCCAAGTGGTGTTCATAAATAATTGTGTATTCAGTACAGTTCCCACAGACAGATAGATGCGTTCCACTCACTGAATGTTCACAGGATCGACTGGAGTGGGCTCCGAGCCACCTCTGCCATTATAACAAGAACCTCTTTTTCTAAATTGTGGTCTGTTCTTTTCATACACATGTATTATGTACTGTAGCACAATAATTAAAGTACATTTGGGGTAGTTGCAGCCAACAAGGTTGCCTGTCACCTTTGACAAAACTAGAGAACCCAGGGATCCAGCACTGATTAATGGCATCATGAATCATGTTAGGATTAAGGACTTTTTAAGCCAAAACCTGTCTGTCTCTCAAGAGGTTAGATCTGAACGAAGTAGAAACAAAACTAATCGTATAAAAGAGATTAGGGGCGGAATGGAGGAACGGTTAAAAAGTGCCACCAGGAAGTAGATCAATGGAAGTCATGCTATATTAGCCAATGTTTAGCCATTTTAGGCATTTATTAGCCAATTTTCAATTGGAGATCACCTGGAAATTGTAAGTTTTCAATCCTGGTCTTGCCACAACAATCGGGAGTCCAAGAGAGCAAAACTGGCCATGCTGTATGGGAGGGCAGGGCATTGACAGCTGGGCGCCTAATCTTCACTCCTTTGCATGCACTCTCCCTTTAGTAGGTGTGTGGAGGGGTGGGTCCTCTAGATTGGGCGCGGTTGGTGGGAGTGAAATTGTTAATGGATATCGGGCTTACTCTGCTCTATAAAATGAGGAGTGACAGCCAACGTGGCTGCAATCGTTAGATTCACATCTGCAGCCGCAACCCAAAAAGAGCTGTGCAGGACCGGTGGACGCAAATGTGAGAGCTGTGTGGAGGAGCATGCAGGAGCCGCTGCCCATGTGCTGCCACTCTCCATCACTCACCAGCCGAGTGCCCACCTGCCAGCTGGGTGCTGTCTCTGGACCCGCATGTGCACACCCTTCTTTCTTTCCTCCCTCTTTAATATCTTTTCCCCGTTTTTTGTAATAAAACTACCCGTTTTCCTCCCGTAAGACCTCTCCTCGTGTCTGTGGGGCACCCCGAGTCAAAGATCTTACATGTAGGAATTTCAATAATTATCTCAATTCTCCATAATTGGCCGATTTTGGTTTCTATACATGCTTGGCAAAGATTTGTTCGTTTTTTTTTCATCTTCGTACTTTCGACTAATATCTGAAGTAGTTAATACAGATACTATTTGATTTGTTAAATGATTTGCAGTAAGAAAACAACTCTGTTTTGGAATTTCCTCTGTTTTGGATTCAGTAACCCTGAGTAATAGTTGTAAAGGTGCCCTTAAAGACGAGCCAGTGGTTTTGCGTTTATCTTATTCTGCACTTGTTCTCAGCTGAAGTGAAGTAAAAACTGTTTAAAGTGATCTAGACTTGGTAGTGAAGGACATTCCTCCATTGTACTGTAGTAAAAGTAAATTTGGATCACTGCACCCCCTGTTGGTTGAAGCAGAACTTATTTCGCAACTCCTCTCTCATCAAACAACTCTCTGCGTTTCTACATCTGCGAGCGTGCCAGGAAAGCGGCATGTAGCGGCCCACCACGAGAACAGGCCTGGAGCTTCGATTCTCTTCAACACAGTTTGACTCATTGGAGAGGAAGAGGTTGTGAAAAGCAGAGTGTCTACGCATAATTCTCGAGTGTGGTTGCATATTGCAGTATAAATGAGACTTTTTAATAGCATAGAATGAATTCTTTCTGCTTTTTTTTCCCAGTTTTTATATGATAAGGCTCAAGAGACCAGCATCCAGTTCCATATTAAGGACAAGCACTCAGAGAAGAAGATCGACAGCACACTAAATGGTATGTTATTTTTGGGTGTAATTATTCGTATTGTTCTGGGAGGTTATCTGTCATATGATAATGAGTGAGGTTGTCTGTGGTGTGTTTTTCCTCCTGTAGTAACGCTGTATAACTGTTCGCTGGGCCGGGAGGACTGCAGTCTGTGCAAGAACACAGACTTTAAGTACAACTGTGTTTGGTGTGCTCGGTCCCGCTCCTGTGTGTTCCATAAGCTGTGTCCCAGCGATGAGGAGCAGGAATGCCCAGACCCTGTCATCTCAGCAGTGAGTTTTACTGTGACATTGTGTACCAATAACATACAGGGCAGAAATATTAAAATATGTTTTAAAGTCAAGATTTTTTCATATTGTGTTGTTCAGAAAGGTAATGTGTTTGATAGACTTTTATTCTACGGTCACACAAAATTACAAAAGAGTAACTTGTAGTGTAAAGTCCTATAAGAAATTTTACCATGGTAATCTGATTGTATTTTGCTATGGTACTGTATATATTACCATGGTGTTTTTGACAGTACTTGCTTTTTATAGTACATACCAATGTACACGGTTTTACCCCTAGGTGGAGTTTGGCATTTAAGCGGGGATGGAGAGGAGTTTGGTTGGTTGCAAACATTTTATAACTGATGTCGGTACACAGTCCAACTGCTGCATGGCTTGTTATGCGTATATACAGTAACAGTCACAAGTTTAGACACACCACTCAAAAGTTTGGACTTAAGTTGGTATTTATTCGTCTACATTCTAGAACAGTACTGGAGATATCGAAACTATGAAATAACACATATGGCATTAGGTAATTAAGTAACAAAAACAACAATCATGTCTTATTTTAAGACACAAGCTGTTCTGGAATAGTTCTTACAAGAACAGTATTGTCAAGTGCATTTGCAAAACCCATCAAGCACTGGCTCTTATGAAGACCTTCCCAAGAAGGCAGGACCAAAACTTACGTCTGCTGCAGAGGAGAAGTTAATTTAGAGTTACCAGCCTTAAAAATCACCACTTAACAAACAGCACTTCAGGTTAGAGCCGTTATGAAGGATTTACAGAGTATAAGTAGCAGACACATCTCAATATCAACTGTTCAAAGTACAGTAGGTTATTGCATTTTCTGAATGCCTTTAACATTGGTTTACAGTGTCATGAGCTAATTTTGTGTTAAAGTGAAAACAATTAGGAAATGCTCAGCAACAGGTACACAGTAGGCTTGTAAAAGATATATATTAAATAACCTGTGTCCTACCTAGAAGTAAATGTCTTCTTTGCTTCCTGCGGTTTTGTAATGAATTAATTTGTGAGCGCTCAGTTCATGTGACATTAATGTGACTCCCAGCGTGCCACGCTTAGGACCAGATCGCTTCAAATATAATAGAATTCAATAAAATGTTTTTCTTACAGTCGTTTAATTTTATGACATTACATTTCCATAGTTTGTGACTCATAATTACATTTCTACAAGAATGCTACTTTATTGTCTCGAACTCAATTTCAACTCCCTCAAAAAAGGCTGATGAACTGAAGTGAACACGTTTGAATTTTAATCAGTATGGAACATGTTATCATAATGACGATGCTGATTACAACTTTAACAGTAGAGGAAAAATCCCAGATCTGATCTACTGTGTGTACAGGAAATGTTTTAATCGTATCTATTCAGTGTAGTGCCATATTTTAAGCCGCTGGAGGGACAACACATCTCCTGCCTTCCCATAAACCCCGCCCATGTCTCAACCATGTACTGTACATTAGCACTGTACTATAGAACACATACCAGTATACTGTCAAAAATATATTATACTGTACATGTTTATGTACCATAATGGTAATATTTTTATAGAATAATACTATTGGGTGTATTTAACATTAATTAAATACTATATTAATTAAATACTATTTGTTCCACCCAAATGAGGATGGGTTCCCTGTTGAGTCTGGTTCCTCTCAAGGTTTCTTCCTACTACCATCTCAGGGA
>JAQMYJ010000012.1:24851463-24863446 GCA_030014305.1 Clarias laeviceps
TCATACACATTCAAATTCCATACAAACTTAAATAATTCTTTTGATTGTGTAAAGCTGCTTTGGGACAATGACAATTGATAAAAGCGCTATACAAATATAATTGAATTGAATTGAATAGTGTATGTTGAAACTCTTAATATTACATCAAATAATATAGGACTGCCTGTACTATACCATACCAGTAGTATATAGTAACTTATCTAATATTGTACAGTATGCACAAACCAGCCTTATTAGATACCTGCTGAACTTTGGTAGGCATTGTGGTACCCATTAGTATTCACTAAAATATGTCCATAGCATAGTACTAACATGGTACCGTAGTCCTGTCGTGACTACCATGGTAATGTCTGAGGTAATATTATGGTACACATATATTTGTGTTATTATACTGTATGGAACATTATGTACTATAGTAAAATTCTGTATGTTTATAGCTTTTTCTGAACTGACCTAATGCTCCAGCTTGTCGTTAATTCCTTCTAGATAAGTCCACGCTACGGTCCACTGAAGGGAGGCATTTCAGTCACTATTACAGGTTCTAACTTGGGCATTCACAAAGATGATATCAAGAGTATCTCTGTGGCAGATGTTCCCTGCATCCATCAAGAGGAGAAATACTCAGTTTCCACCAGGTATGCTTGTCTCATACAAACGCTTCTATATCACACTCACTTTCTAAGAAACTGGATGTTATTGGAAAGCAGGTCGTATATACAGTATATTTGTCACTAAAGTGCATTGAGTGACTTCTTGCGTCCGCACGAAACTCACTTGGTCACCTTTTTTCAGGACTGTATATTCAATGTTCGAGTCTTAAGCTGAGAGGAAAGAGAAGTGGCAGCTGAAAGATTGAAAGCTAAAGCAGTAATTTTGGCCCTAACCTGTCCCACACTGAGCTTTTAAGCTCACTTACACTGCTTATGTCTGAGGGTGGTCCGGCTTTGTGTTCGCTCGACTGCTAACAAGCCTCTCAAGTCCTGAAGGCTGTGTGTGACAAAGAGAGCAAGCGAGAGAGGGAGAGAGAGCTTCAGGCGTTATTTAGCAGGGTTCGGCATCAGCGTGGTGCATAGAAATTCGCAGCGCTTTGAGCCAGAGGCTTCAGTAGTCCTCTCCAGGTGGAAATCTCGTTCAGCGAGTTGTATAGTGAAACAGCGAGTTTAGAGTTATTATTCAGTGCTGGACTGCTGCACCAGGACGCACAGGTTGCATCATCCACCTGCTTTCCTGTGAAGCACTTTCAGACATACCGCAGAGAAAATACCTATAGATCAAGATGAAGAAATTAACTCTAACTTCAGCTTCTCTTTTCTTTTTTCGCAGTGTTGTGTGTGAAATCGGGCAAGTGAGACACCGAGGCCCACGCGAAGGACTGGTGACGGTGGAGGTCAAAGGAGAGAAGAAGAGCAAATCCTCAGTCTTCTTCAATTACAGGGTGAGTCACAAACTTTACCCAGAATGCATTATTTAGTAAATTAAGTCATGTTATGGGAAGATGCGGAATGAAGCGCTCCTGTTAGAGAAAAAGAAATCAAACAAAGGATAAACAGCACCAGATGAAGTGTTTTATTCTGATTATGTCACAACAGATGTCCATTATATCATTGATGTTTTTTTTTAAACATTTATAATTAGGGTACTTTTTGTCCATTTAAATACTGCAAAATAAGTTACTTCCTGTTCTCACTTACTGTATACGATACAGTAAACATACAATAACATACGTATACTAAAATCCTTGTTTTAAAGAAATGACTGCACTAGGACACTGTTAAATTTTTTTATCAACATTGTGCACTACAAATGTAATGTGAATCATGTCTGGGTTTAATGTACAGTATGTGACCATGTGCATTAACACATACACACATGCACTTACACACACATAGACACATGCATACACTATATACGCACACAAGCACATAAAACTGTGTGCTCACATACACACACATTTACACATACTGTATACACACACTTAAATATACACATATACAGACACATACTCACATATACACATATACAAGTTGACTGTCTCTTCTCGTCCTAAGCATTTCATTGTACTGTTGGCCCTGTGTTGACCTGCATATGACCATTAAACGAAACTTGAACAGTATTATAATGTATACATTATAATATATAGTATATAATATAGTCTTTAGTCTTATTAGACCATTACAACTACTCATTTAGGAGTGACTACAATTCACTGTGTATGTTCTTACTATATAAATATAGTACTGCCGTCTGAGCTGCAGTTATAGAAAATGAATCAACAACGTGACCCAAGAATTAAACAGCAATTGAGAATAATAGTTTCTCTCTTCTCTAGATTTATACACGGTATGACCTTGCGGAATATTCTAGCACACTGTACCATTAACGGCAGTCCATTTCATTTTCTCCCCCAAAAAATGAGACCCTGTGGCTACAGGATGATGTGTGTTGTCCCCACGGTGCAATATTTATCTGTCAGGTTAGGAGCAGACCCTAATTTTCGTGTATTAGCACATTTTATTGCATCAGTATTATAGGGCGTTAACATTGTTCTATCCCTCCCACAGGGCTTTACACAGGCCTCTGTTTATTCAGAGAGCTGACAGCACTGTGTGTGTGTGTACAGTATGTGTGTGTGTGTGTGTGTGTGTGTGTGTTTGAGAGAGAGAGAGAGAGGGAGAGAGAGCCTGAGTGTCAGTACAGCCTGGGGAGGATATGAGACCAGAACTCGAGGGAGTTATGATACAGTTATGAGTAGGTGGTAACAGAGTTAATGTCTTTCACTGCCAGTTTTTTAAGCTACAGCTCACTCAATTAGCCCCCAACTGATCCCCACTCTCAGGATGCACAGGCTCGAAGACTACTTTTAGACGGCAGGCAGTAATGTTACAATCGGCTTAGTTTTGGAAGTGTTCATTTTTCTTTGCCTAATCGCATTACCGTTTTGAGAGAAGCTACCTGCTTTTTTAAATTTTGCTGGAAAGTGTATGCGTGTCGATGAATATAAATGAGGACCAGCAAATGATCTGAAATGGTGACAAGAGCAAAACTAAAGCCAGTTGCTCCAGTCGACAAAACAGTGGTAAGATTATATTCAGTTGCCCTTGAGAAAAAGAAAAAGACAATTTTTTTTTCACCCCCTTTGACTGGACCCTCCTGTTTCATGTGTCCACTTATTACAAGTGACTCTGAGTTTTAAAAAAGAAAACTGAATGGTGTAACATGTTGCAATACACTGTAATTTTTTTTTTCTTCTCGCTTTTATGCTCATTATTGCATTCGCAGGACCCCAAGCCCGAGGTGGTGCAGCCCAGACGCGGTCCCAGAGCGGGAGGAACAATCATCACCATTACCGGCACTGACCTCGATACGGCTTCGAAAGAAGACATTGACATCTCTGTGGGTGGAGTGGCATGCCCAGTGTGAGTGCAGTGTTGCATCATGGGTGATGTAGTCCTGTAATTGGCTTTGTTACTGAAAAAGGCACAGTTGTGTAAAATCGCCTCGGCAAACGTCGAGGAAAGTAATTACTCATAGCCTGTCCGAGTTTGCCGTGTACATGACCTTATTTGCCTTCCTGTACATTTTCTCACTTTCTGCTTAGATGTTTCACATTTTCCTTCCCTATTCATAACGCCCCACTTATCTTAACCTTTCCCCTCAATTTTCCTCTCTGCTGCTTGCCTTTTTTACTAATTTTGTGTGCCATTTTTGCTTAATTCATTTTTTTCACACTGGATCAATCTCTCTCTCTCTCTCTCTCTCTCTCTCTCTCTCTCCCTGTTATTAGTGAGAATTTTGGAAAGCAGATTACGTGTAAAGTGGGGCAGTACATTAATGAAAAAGTGCCCTCTGACCCCCTGCCCGTCACTGTGCACTACGGGAAACACACCAGCATTCAGGTGCCCGCATTCTTCCAGTTCTCCAGCAACCCGGACATTTCAGACCACCAACCCAAAAGCAGCTTCGACTGGTGAGCTCAGACCGGCTCGGCCTTTCTTTAACGAATAGAGAGAAGGGAATGCTTTGCTCAACTGCATTTCAGTTTTCAAACAGTTTATCAGGGCTCTGAACGTACTCGAATATAAAAAGCAAAACAGAACTGCTGTGTTGGATTTAAAACATTAAGACATACAGTAGATGCCTGAAGTTACTATTTCTGTTCATATTTAAAGGTGCCATATTTTCCTATTTCTTTAACAAGACTGAAAGGGTAACTGTTATTGCTCCAGCTGAAATACCCCTCAGATAATGTATTTTTTCACACCTCACAGACCTCCTGCACATGCACCATTTCAGTGTTTATGTAAATGAGCTACTACCGAGTCACGACACTCCAGAAATCACCAGAGCTGAACACCAAGCAGGACAAGGTGATCCTCTTATGAGGTCACAATAGGTGGAAAATCTAATTGGCTTGTTTAAGCTCCAGCCAAGAAAACAGTGGAAAAGGACTAACAGCAGGGAATGTTTTTCTTTTCCTTTTTTTTTTCCCTCACACATATTTTTTGTTTGTTGGTACATACACCCATCCGGATGTTGCACAATAGGTCCCCTTTAAACGTTTGACAGCACTGTCATTTGCAGTGCTGAAGACTAAAAAGCAATCCTGTCTGGTGCAATGTGGTGAAATGTCTATTATACGCGGTTTCTCATTTCGTCCACTTTGTTTGCGTTCGACTCTTTTAGCGGCGGGAGAAAGATCCGAGTGATGGGTTCTGGTTTCGACCTCATCCAGAAAGCCACCATCATAGTGCAAACTTCAGCTGATGAATGGTCTGGACCTCACACACCTATGGAGGTACATGGGTGCCGCCACAACATTCATTACTTTAGTAAATATTGTAATAAAATGCAAGACTTTTAGTTTAATTTCAGTCCTGAAGATGCAAGCATTCACCTTGGGGTAAATACTGCTGTTTTCGAAGTGTATTAGCTGATGAAACACTTCTGAACCTTTTTAGACACAGCCTCATACATTTCTGTCCAAAAAAAAATCCCAGCCTAACAATTTGTTTTTTCATCCTTTTTTTTTGGTAAATTTTATATAAAATATATGGCTGTTTAATTGCAACGTGTCGTATAGGCTGAGCAAAACTGTAAATGTTGAGTGGGTGAACTCCTACACGGAAAGGGGAATGAGGGGAGAAATCTAATTCACTTTCATTTAGGAGCTGCATTAACACAAGGCCTGGCTGTTCGGCTTGATTAATAGAGAGGGCAGCTCCAGTGAACGGTCCTCATTTCTCACCGCGTGCGTGTTTGCGTGTGGAAATACGGCAGTTTGAATTTCATAGTTTTCCCTTTCTTCTTTCCCTATTTTCAGTTTAGTCAGGAGGCCCACAGTAAGAACGACACCGTGCTGCAGTTCCACTCCCCTGCCGTCAACAGAACATACGAGAGCCAGTCCTTCAGAACCTTCATCCAGCTGGACAACCTCATGGAGGAGCTGAAACCGTTCGATTACCACTCAAACCCCTCCTTCAACGAGCTCCCGAACAAAGTCATCCCAGAGAACAGCATGATCATTGTCACGGTGTGTCTTGCAAATCATCTTCATGCTGTTTGTTTATAAATAGGTTTGTGCTCGCAATCCAGGTTTCGGTGTTGTAAAACGGGGATATTTTTAACAAGGAACTGTTTTTGGGAACTGATTTGTTATTTAAATTTATGTATGTCGTGTTGTCCAGGGTCGTGGTTTTTCCAAAGCCATGACAGCGAAGGAAGCGGAGGCATTTGTGGGTGACGTGTCCTGTAACGTGAACACGCTTCAGGATGATAAGCTGTTCCTGGATCCACCCACCACCACCCCGAGGTCTCGTTCCAAGAGACAGCGCAGAGACACGACATCTGAACCGCTAGACCTTCTGGTGGGTTCTCAGTTCACAACTCCTCCGCTTCTCCCTGTCATTCCATACTTCACTCGGGGCATGTTTATGAGTTAATAAATGTCAGCCTTCATATTAGGCACCCAGATCAAGTTATTTAAGAATAGAGTTATTAGATGAACGCATGTCTTGGTTAATGGTAGCTTAATGCGGCAGGAAATAGAATGTAACATTAGTCGTTCCCAGGCTGCCTTGTGTGTGGTAATTGAAGTCCTGACCTGTTGTTTTGTTTTCCGTCACAGATTAAGTTTGGTAATGGTGAGTGGGTGGTTGGCTCTGTGCACTACGAGAGGAAGTACGAGGTGAAACTGGATACGATTATCATCCCTGCAGTGATCGTCCCAATGCTCCTGATCATAGCGATCTCCATTGTGTGCTACAGGTAATCTGATGTTCAGAGTGTTACTGTAGCTGATGCACGCGTATGGAGCATGAAATTATGGAACCTAATAATAACCTAATAATGAGTTATTAGAGAGTTATTACTGCTCCTTATTTATTTCAAATCCTCACTTGGATTCTGTTTCTAAGGAGGAAGAGCCAGCAGGCAGAGCGGGAGTATGAGAAGGTGAAGCATCAGTTAGAGAATCTGGAGGAGAGTGTGCGTGACCGCTGCAAGAAAGAATTCACAGGTTATTAAATGTAAACCGTTTAACAAAAACAATTTAAAAAATCAAGCAAAAAAGCTTAAACTTTTTACAATGTCTGTGCTTCTCTGCAGACCTGATGATTGAGATGGAGGACCACACGAATGACATAAGCGAAGGACGAATCCCATTTCTGGACTATAAAACCTACACGGACCGTGTGTTCTTCCTGCCCTCAAAAGACGGAGCCAATGATGTCATGATCACCGGCAAGCTGAATATCCCAGAGTCCCGCAAAGCCATAGTGGCGCAGGCTCTTAATCAGTTCTCCAACCTGCTCAACAGCAAGACCTTCCTCATCACTGTACGACAATGTTTTTGCTCTCATGCACAAATGTCTGCACACTTCAGATTACATTCAGTTATTTAGCTTCAATTTCTGTCCCAGAACAGTCTGCATCAGCCGATTTTTTTTATTTTTTTATTTTTTTGTGACAGTCCGACTTTGTGTCTTCCTTGAGGCCGTAGCCATGAGCTAAGATTAATCCTGTGAATTATTAAGTCCTCTGATCACTAGGTTTCCCCTGCCGAAATCCTTCATACCACTTTTAATCCAGTTTTCAACCACAGTCCTACTTAATAACGCCTTGTCATGAAAGAGGAAATGCAATTATTTTGGTGTCTTTTGAGTTGGAGGAACAGCTTACTAAATATAAATACAGCATAATTCACTACTCAACTTCAGATAATTAAATCCCATTATTACAATTATAGCACAAAGCTATTGCTGTTACCTTCTGGGGGTTTATGTTAATGGCACAAGTAAATCCTTACTGCATTTCATCTCATTTAATTCAAACAGATTAAAGCGTTTACACGTTATCTAAGAATGATCTAGATCTAATAAACAAACCTGGTCATTTGGTAGCTACAAAAACGATCCCATAACTTTCTCTGTTAAAGTTGTTTAGATTATTTCAGAGAACATTAATGGTCATTTTATCGATTTCATTCATTTTATTTCTGGTAGAGATCACAGTGCCGATAAGGTAAAAACATCAGCCCAGACCTGTCTTAGGGCATTTGAGACATTCCCAAGCTGACCATAAGATATAACTACATTTGTGGTTCCTGGATCAGGGTCTTAGTCTATTGGGACATGCTTGGTATAACTGACCAGCCAGTTGGCTTCCTCCAAATGCTCTTTCCATTGCTCAACAATATGCAAGGAAAAACCCATCCTTGCCCACACTTGTGCATGATCCCATCAATCCTTCCTGAGGCCGGATCTTGTTTGAAGCTTCTCGAATCTCCTCCCATGCCTCTGAGCTTTGCATCACTTCAGAATGCCTTTGAAGCAAATCAATAGAAGGTTTAGCATGAAGGTTTCCTGCACAATTGTGTCCACCAGTGCATCCTATAGTTCCTGTGTGTACTTTTAATGACTTCAACATGGTCCTCAGTTTCCTCTCTGACTCAAATGTCTGCTACAATTGATGCTTTCTAGTAACACAGGAATCTCACCTTGGTTTACTTGGTAAAGATCCCAGGTACACTTATGCTAGTAGCTAGTAATGACATCTGATGATTACCTTCTCAAAACAGTGATTAGTATGGTCAGTGTTTTAGATTAACCAAGAACACTCCTCACTGTTTGATTGGCCATGTTGATTTGACATCACTATTTAAACGGCAAAGGCGCTGGTAACTGGTGGAGTTTGAAACTTCAATTTGAGGAGACATTTTCTGTGGATTTTACTGATTGGAGGCAGGGAATTAGTAGTTGCAGCATCGCCTAGAGTGCAGCACTATAATCAATCTTGTAGTCGTTCAGAGTGTTCATGACAGGAGCCTGAATAAAAGTCAAATAACATTTCATTGCTTGGATTCATATTTAGGAAGCTGTTTATTGCTCTCTCACACCCCTTCAAGTATTGCTGTTATTCCCGAAGTGATCACTGGTCAAGTCTCTTAGTAGCACTGTGGGGTTTCTAGCAGGTGTCCCTTCAGGCAGTGTCAGCCTTTAAAATCTCATATACAGTAAGCAAGCTTCTTGTCCACTGGGAAAAGCTCCTACTGTAATGCCTTTAGCTTGGGACTTGGGAATTATCCCCACAACCGTCTAAAGCAGAATAGGAGAGGAACTACCTTCAGTTGAAAGCATTCATACCAGAGCCCTTATTGTATTCACATTTAAGACACTCAGATTCTTTCCCTACCTTTTTGCCAAAGCAAGTTTCCTTTGCAAAAGTCTCAGCTATGTCACGCTGTCCATCACATTTTTCTACTGGAAGTACACTTGAGCTCTACTCTTCATCATATGAACAGGTTATGAGTTAACATAAACATTTCTTACTGACCTCAACCGGGAGTGATCAGCAGGTCATGAGTTCAAATCCCAGCACAAACACCAGACTGCCACTGTTGGACCCTTTAAGCAAGGCCCTTAACCGTAAAATGCTCAGTGGTATAAAATGAGATAAATGTATGTCGCTCTGGGTAATGGTGTTTGCCAAATGCCATAAATGTAAAGATAAGCTGAGTAGCCCAGTCTCCAGGTACACTTTTTTTCTAACTTTATTGTGTTCTTTGAGCCTTTTTTGCCTCAGCTCTCCACTCAAGATTTATTTACCAGGTGTGGCACAACATTGGAGCATTAAATCCCCATCAACATAGCGTAGAGGTTCTCTGAATTACACAAGCCAATTCACAGTGACAAGGCCACAATACACAAAAGTGTAATTCTATCATGTCTGTTTTACTTACTGAGTTTTAATATGTTTAATCAAAGCAAGCGTTACTCCCAGGTATAAAACCAACATCGGAAATTAAGTTATAATTTCCATAATCATATAAAATTTCATTAGTAACTCTTAGAGGACATTCTCACAACACATTGGACACCCTATCAAGCAAAAACCCATGTGGTTATTGGGTTTATATCCTAGCAAACAAATGATAAACCTCTCTGTTATTTTTTTGTAGTTTATTCGGACTCTGGAGGCTCGTCAAGACTTCAATGCGAGAGCGAAGGTGTACTTTGCATCTCTGCTGACCGTGGCCCTGCATGGGAAGCTGGAATATTACACGGATATCATGAGGACATTGCTGTTAGGGCTTATGGAGGAGTATGTGCAGAGTAAAAACCCTAAACTGATGTTGCGCAGGTGAGCTAACTCCATCTAATTCCTTAAAAAAAAACACTTTACCAAACTAGAACGAGCATTTCTATAAGAAAAGATGCATTCTTGTTAAGTTGATTTACCACTGTTTACAGAGATTAAAACCTCTTCATTTTGCTCTACTTTCAGTTTCCTTCCCTAGAGCTTAGAACGTAAACATTGCTTATGAGCATTATATCGGATAAACATTTATCCTGGCTTTGCCTTGTTCGCTAATCTGTTTAGCCATTTACTGGCCTGCCACTTTTTGCTAGTTTAATTATAATTCTCAATCAGCCAGTGATCTACACTAATTATCCCGCTCCTTGATTACTTCATAATTGTTCATTAACTGCTAATCACTAACATTTGGCACATTTAGGGGTAAAAGAGCAAATAATTATTGGTTATATAATAAGCATGTGTGCATGTATTTTTTTCATCTCAAGGTCAGAGACGGTAGTTGAGAGGATGCTGTGTAACTGGATGTCGATCTGCCTCTATCAGTTCCTAAAGGTAATGCAGGCCTCAGCACAGCACAGAGAGTCTTGCTGTCTCAGCTTCGCTATTGTAAAACTATAACACCTGAAATCAGCACTTTGAAACACGATATGTCACTAAACAACATATTGTGATGTTAGGAAAATATTCTACCGTGTGCCTATTAAGATGTTTTAAATATAATTCATATGGATTCCGGGGTCTGTAAAGATATTTTATGTTTTGTGAAAGAAAAAAACGTTTCAAGAATGTTCAAGCTAAATTAGGTTATTCCTTTCACTTGCTTTTTGCCACATACCCTTTTGAGATGTGACATTTATTAAACATTATGACTGTCATATAAAATAAATGTCAGAAGTGACTGATGGAGTTTTACTTAACATTGAGAAGTAGCACACATACACAGCTGTGCATACAGTATGTGAAGAGAAACTATTACATCTCCTATCATAGTTAATGAAGACAACCAGCTCTAAGTGAAGAACACTTTGCAAGAGCTTTGTGTAACTGATTTATCATTTATATCTGCAGGACTCTGCAGGAGAACCTTTGTATAAACTCTTCCGAGCCATAAAGCATCAAATAGAGAAAGGTCCAGTGGATGCCCAGGTGAAGAAGGCGAAATACACACTCAATGACACAGGCCTGCTGGGTGATGATGTGGAGTACTCCATGCTGGTAAGACTAACTCGAGCACGACCTTTATTTGTTTTTGTTGTATACTGTATATACAGTATGACCATGTTTTTTCTTTCTGTCTATTTCAGACCCTACAGGTGTTGGTTCAGGGTGAGGGTCCTGACATCACTCCGGTGAAGGTGCTGGACTGTGACACTATTTCTCAGGTGAAAGAAAAGATCATTGAGCAGGTGTACAAGAACCTACCCTACTCACAGAGGCCCAAAGTGGATAGTGTTACACTTGGTAAGCCTGTAACAGTACAGTATGTCCATGTGTGGTGTTACAATATTATGAGGGGAGTTCAAGTCAAACCCGTACTTTTGATTGTAAAGAATAACAAAATACAGTTACAGGAGTAAAAACTCCCTTTATTTCTCTATATAATCCCCTGCTACATTAATGCAGTTATCCCAGCATTTCACTAGTGCTTAGATACCATCAAGATAGAGTTTCATCAATATTCCGGAGCCATGACTGGGTTACCTGCTTCCTCTCTGAAACGCTAGCCTCCCAGGAACTCCTTTAAAGGCACAAACATGTGTAAATGGCTTGGAGCGTGGTCAGGACTATACAGGGGGATGTGGCAATAACTCCTAGACGAGCTCCTGTAATGTTCAAGTGGTGTTCGTAAATTATTGTTTTGTACAGTTCCCACAAACAGAATTCGTCTCTTCCACAATTTAGCGACCAGTTGTCCATTATTTTTCAGGAATCAGGTGTTCTAGTCACTGAATGCTCATGAGAATGATGGCAGTGGGCTCCAAGCCAGTTCAGTCTTAAATCTTTTGCACCTTTCTTGTTTTACTGTAGCTATGAGTCTCATCATTGGCTTTATACCTTCATTCATGAGAATTCTCATCTTAAGTCCTGGGTTGACTTGAACGCTCCTCGTATTTTTACTATTTAAACATGATTGACGTAGTCGGATATTATAACTCAGTGGCTATAAATAACTGCCCCTTTCAGGTGCCGTATTTGTGCCAGTGATATGCAAAGTGCATAATCGCTTCCTGCATTCTTGATTACAAGATAAAATTGTTCTTGGCCTTTCTGTACACTATATGTCCAAATGTTTGTAGACACCTGGCCATCATACTTACACTACCGTTCAAAAGTTTTAGAACACTTGCAAATTTCTTTTTTTTTGTTTAGTGATTTATTTTCTACATTC
>JAQMYJ010000012.1:24863546-24904751 GCA_030014305.1 Clarias laeviceps
ACAATGTAGAAAGAAATAAAAATCAGGAACCATCATGGAGTTAGAAAGTGTTCTAAAACTTTTGAACGGTAGTGTGTATGTACTTGTTAACCACTCCATTAAAGATCTATTCCTGTCTTTACTGTTATAATAACCTCCACTCGTCTGTGAATGTTTTCCACTAGATTTTTGAGCATGGCTTTGGAGATATGTGTTTATTTAGCTACACTACACTCTAAAACAGGCTTTATCCAAAAATGATGGTAATGTGTCTACAAATATGATTAACTTGACTTCATATGTGCGTCATATATTTGTCTAAATACTATCACTCACTCTTTTTGCCTTTTATTCAGGAAAAGTAGTGCAGAAACTATATTACACATACTGTAATCGGCAATGTCTACTGTTTTTTTGTCTAAAAGTATTTTTTTCCCTTATACTATAAATACACAGTCATGAGCTTGTTGACTTGCTAACAGCAGAGTCACAGAGTCAGGATCATCATTCACTTATAAATGCACTAGCTGGCTACAGTGCACCCTAATCTGAACGAGGCAAACTTAATATTTATGAAATATTAAATATTTTATTAGAAGTATAAGTAATTTACTTGTTACACATCTTTGTCCACAGCTTTTTTGTTTCTGAAATTGAATTCGATCGCAAAGCCTTCAGGGCAAGCTCTGTTCCTCACGTCTGCAGTAATACTGATCCTTCAGGTCTCCAGTGCCTTATTTGCAACCTTGACTCGAGCTGTATTGCATTACAGTGACCCTTAGATGCTGATAGGGTTTCTTCCCCAAGGGGAAAGTAGCGAGAGAGAAGTTAATAAAGGCGTGTTGGTATTGGTGGACACTGAGTAAACCCAGGTTGGCATGTTTGTTTCAGCCCGAAAGACTCTGAAAGATTGATTCTGTTGCCCCTCCACAGAGTGGCGCCCCGGCTCCACAGGGCAGATCCTGTCAGATCTTGACGTGACCTCGCAGAAAGAAGGCAGATGGAGACACCTTAACACGCTAGCACACTACAATGTGAGTTTTAATCCTTATTGCTAGGTTAGAGACCTAGCATTTTGTCAGCCGGGTGTCAGTGATAACTTTAGATTTGAGAAACGGTTTGAACGTCTGCGGATGTGTTTGGCTTGCAGGTTCGAGACAGTGCCATGCTAATCCTTTCCAGGGTTTTACACACACAGCAATCCTATGACCAAAACCACGACAACCATGAGGAGAGTAAGTACTGTTCTTTGTGCAAGAACATCATTAGCATGACTGGATTTAAGAATATTCCTACCGTGTTGTTTATGTACCTTGTTATAGATTCACACACACAGACACACACATATACACACACTGCCTTGTGAATCTGTAGCATGTAGATAAAGCACCACAACAGCTGCACCACACGCCTACATAATCCCTTCTCTTTCCTCATAGGAAATGCCCTGCTAGAGGACGATAAAGTGTTCCATCTGGTCAGGCCGGCTGATGAGCTGGATGACGTGAAGTCAAAAAGAGGCAGCATTAAGGATAAGTCCATGACCAAAGCCATCACAGAGATCTATCTCACTCGTCTGCTCTCGGTCAAGGTAGACTCCATGTCCACATCAGCGAAACACTGATCCAACCTTCTGCAAATATTACCGTAACCAGTTCCAGTGTGAAAGATAGCCCAAATCAAATCTTCAGGTGGAAAATCTCATTTGCTAGTTGAAACAAAATGCAAGATTTAATGAGCCAGCCTCAGTGGCAATTCTCTGCTTCAGTGGCACACATCCTTGTGCACCTAAACTCCAGAGCTTGCATCCAGGGATTGAAGCTTAAACCTGCCATCTGCCCAGTTTGCCTAAATGCCTTCCTGTGTGATTGGCTGTCTGATGTGTGTTCATGTTTTCATTGAAGCAAATTTGGCAATTAGGGCATGTTTCACACTCGCTCAGCAAAGTAAACCAAAGGAAGTGGCTTCACCGGAGACGGCGTGTGTTCCAGTTCAGGACAGATCAATATGTTTTTAAGGCAGAAAGCATGGTTGTGTCAGACACCCTAGGCATAAAGATTAACATGCCTTTCCATCTTATGTGCCAGCATTATGATGATCTGACATTTAAATCAGTATGACAACTATGCAGTAAAATGTCACAAGTCTCCAATATGTCAGAATATATTACAGATATGAGATAAAATACAAAGTTCTAAAGGCTAAACTACAATTAAAATGTGTATGTTGCACTTACATTCTATTATTGATGCTGTATGATTCATAATGATCAGAATCATGTGGGAAAAAAATAGTATGAAGGCTTTCGCAACTTTTGAAAACCTATGGTTAGGTAGGGTTCTAGGCAGTGATTATTGCCTTCGTCATGGGCATGATGCTGCAAGCTTGATTTTGGTTCTCTGTGGGGCATAATTGTGCCACTATTTTAGGGCTCTTTGAGGGTCCTGATGCCTCTTTTGAGTTTGTGTTTTGAGCATCTGTCATTTCATCAGCCAAGGAGCAACCACTGGTTATGAAAAGTGAAGCCATCACGGAGGGGCTAAAACGTGCAGTTCTTGAAAAACATAACATAAGTATAAACACTGGGCCCCGTTTCCAAAAGCAAGTGAATCTTCATAGACCCCCTTTACAACAGAAATAAACCTGTTTACAAAAAAAAATAAAAATTGTTCTTCAGAGCTAGATATCCCATTCATAACAACTGTACAGATTTTTATGTAACTAATTAGTTAAAATTATATTAAGCTATGAAATTATACTGTGGATAATTTAAGTGCTGTAAAGATGCTAACTATCTGATATGCATAACTTTAGCTAACCTGCTAACTGGAATCATTTTAGTTAAATTTACCTCAAGAAATGAGAGGTCGACACAGGATGACATGTAGGGTATGGATGACGGAGTTCAATCAAATGCAAAGTAATGTTAGCATATAAATTAACATTAGCCATCTTAACATTTTAGCGAAGCTAAATCTAAGCTAGCTTGTGGTAACTGAGGTAAATAGGCATGTTCCAAGCAACAGCCAGGTTCCATTTGTTTTACCCATTTGCCCACTGAAGGATTAACCAGAATTTAGGGAGTCAGTTCCTGCCAAGATGGCGACAACCAGAGCTCCCACAGTTGAGCTTCAAGATCACTGTTTAAAAGTAAATTATACTAAAAATTATTTAATTACCATTGAAATACAGTTTAAGCTCTGTTTCTGATCGAGCTGAAGTTAGTCTGAAGTTATTCTTTTTTTCCTGCCACACTTCAGTCTAGTAGATTGCAGTATTGCACCAACACGGCCATAAACTCAAAAGAAGGATAAACGATGATCTCACAAAATGCTAGAGTTTGCAGAAGATAGAACCAGTTTGTATTTTCTGCAAAAGCGGTACAATATTTTCATGAAATTTGTCAATTTTAGATTTTTTAAATAATTTTAGTCCATGTACCTAATTAGTTTTTTTTATATAATAATAATAATAATAATAATAAATGGTATGAATCGATTCTGAATGAAAAACTGATCCATCAATTCAGTTAATCAAATTGACTAATATTTCAAATGACTTAATCAATCGTTCATCAGAAAACAGACACTTTTCAGACGAACCACAACTGATTCTTCATGTGAATTTTTACCGCAGAATGAAGCCAGATTCTGGGAGTGTTGCAAAGATGCCCTTTTTCCACACAGGAGATTGTTTGCTCAGTTTGTCCAGGTGGCAAGCTCAAGGAGTCTTACTGGTGCTAACATTCTCATACTTATGAATGACAGAAGCTACTGTTTTCTTTAAGACTTTCAAAGAAAGCCTCAGATGTGTGCTTTAACACAATCCTGTCTCTGCGGTCTACAGACAATTCCTTTCACATCATGGCTTGTTTGTTGCTCTGTCAGGCATTGTCAGCTGTGGGGCTTTGTACAGACCGAGTTGTGCTTTTCCAACTCATGTCCAATCAAGTGAATCAGTCCCTAGAAAGAGCTCAAGGTGGATCAGTGGAAATGGAGCTTGATTTTAAGTGTCATAACAGCCTGCATGCCCCTGAATTTTTAAATAACCTGCTAACTGGAATTATTTAGGTTGGATTTAGGTTGAGTCAGCTCCTGCCAAGATGGCAAAAATCAGAGCTACCACAGATCAAAATTGCTCTTCAGAAATTCTATGGGCTGACTTTACGGAGAGTTTATCTAGTTCGTAAACAGTATATTCCTTCACCCCAAGTAATCAGATTTTCATCAAGGATTTTTGTTTATTTTTGAATTCTGCCCTGCCTAATGAACATCCTCACACTGTGATGCTTCCACCAGCATGCTTCATTATACAGATAGAGTTGATAAAGCAGTGCCTTGCTTTATCAAGGATCAGTGGAAATGGGGATGGAAATGGAGCTCGATTTTAAGTGTCATAGCAAACAGCCAGCACGCCTCTGAAATATAATTTTTTATGTTTTTTGCATATTGATGAGGGAGAAAATTCCATAAATTTACTGTATTATATCAAGCCTGCAATATAACAAAAGAAGGAAAATAGTGATGATTATTTCTAAATACTTTCCAAATATGCTTAAAGTATGAAATAAAATGATTTGTTATAACACTGTATTTAATAAAGGACAGTATGAGGAAACATAAAGTAGTACAATTATTCCTAATGAAAATAATAACAGCATTTAAAGTAAGCATTGTGCAATTTGCTAGCATAATTTCTCCAGCTATCTTTTCTTCATCAGTGTGTGCATGTGTGTGTGTGCGCGCGCGTGTGTGTGTGTGTGTGCGTGTGTGTGTGTTTGCGCGTGTGTGTGTCTCCCTGTGTCATTAATCTTGTTGATGAATGTTCAGTTAGACATCATTCATGCTTTGATTTGATCTGACCTTCTCTGAACAATACAGATGTAAAGGCGTTGATTACTTTCACAGCATTTATGCTTCTGTCTATCTATGCTTCTTTATGCTTCCAGGGCACGCTGCAGCAGTTTGTCGATGACTTCTTCCGCAGCGTTCTCTGTTCAGGAACTGTGGTGCCACCTGCCATCAAATACTTTTTCGACTTCCTAGACGAGCAGGCCTTCAAACACGAAAACGTCGATGAGGAGACCATTCACATCTGGAAGACTAACAGGTACGTCTGTGAGGAAAGATTTGAAGGACTACAGTGTGCCTAGGCATATATTTGGATTACACGCTCATACACACACTGAGCAATCCTGCAGGAGTGTGACCCGCTCTTTTACATTCAGGGTATCAAATCTTCTCTCGGGACTGTGCCGCATAAATTAATGTCAGCTCTGTGTTTATTTATTCTCGCTGATGAGTTGTTGTGGTTGCAGAAAGACAGGCAATGTGAATGAGGATGATGAGTAATATCAACAGACCACTGGTTTCACGTGCTTGTTTTGTTTTGCTAATCCAGTAGAGACCGTTCGTTCTAAAAAGGAGTCCGCCAAACAGCCAAATAAACATAGTAATTATGTCCCTGGTTAATTTAATTGTGCTGTTATTACACACTCTTTTTATTTTGTTGTTGTTGTCTCCCGGCGCACAGGGACGCATCAAGCCGATGTAAATTGCTGAGAATTGCCCATATCTATTAGCTCAGCTTTAAAGCACATGGCAGCACATGTGCAGTAAATGATTCAGGACCGTTTTTGTATTTCAGTACTAGTGGAGCCTTATCTATGGGAGTCTATATGTTTTATGGGGAATATAACGATGGGAGTAATCATAATATCGAAAAACCTTTTTCTCAATACTATGCAATTATCATCTAAATTTTCACGTAAAGATTGAACTTACCATACTTTAATAAATGAAATAAAAAATATTGCACATGTGTTTTGATTTTTAATGTTTGTGATTTTATTAGTTAATTGTTAATTGTCTCAAAATATTATTGAAAAATTTGGTTTAAAAGTTTGGGAAATATGATGGAAATATCACCTCACAATTTCAGTAGGTTTGCTAACTAAGCGGTAATATTAAAAAAGGCTTTATTTAATGTCTATAAATATAACAAAGGATATTCAAGTCATACCAGAACCAGGTAATCCCTCGCGAATAAAAGCATAATGTTGATTGACATTTACAGAAGACTTCAAAAACACTACAGTGATAAGACTATTAAAACCGCATTAAAACATTTGAATGGTGTTAACATTGTAAAGCAGCCTGTACATCTATGAATGATGGCAGAGGTGGCTCACAGCCCACTGCAAGAACTCAGCTGGGAGTTATTGCCACATTTCACGTGCAGTCCAGGGCCCGTATTCACAAAGCTTCTTAAGCCTAAAAGTTTCTCCTAGTGACGAAATTCTAAGAAAATTCATAGAATTATGACATTTTCTTAGAATTTCCCCTTAAATTTAGGACTAAATCTTAGTAAAGATAAAAATGATTCATGAAACGTCTTAGCCCTAAAAACAGCTCCTAAGGAAAAAATTGTTAAGAGTAGAGAGGAGGACTTTCAAGAGGCTTAAGAGTTTCTACAGCTGAGGACAAAATGGCGGAAAGAAGAATTATTCTCCAAACACTGAACTTAAAGCTGAAAGTAAACACTGCTTTTCTGTCCAATTTGGTTTTCTTGTTGTTTTACTTCCTTCCCTCTCTCTTGGATTGTTGGCTACATACCATCCAAAAGTGCAACTTAAATAGACGCTGCAATCATGTTAATTGGTAAAAGCTGAGCCATTTTTCTCCCATCAATCTAAAATGGATTACAAGTTAAAAAAAAAATCAGTAAATAAATATAAGAACTTAAATATAGTAACTACTGCGTAGAAATTGGTTGCTTCAAAAGTCGACACGTATTCAACATCTGTCTGTTTTAACTATCTTATTTAGCCTATAACAGAAACTTTGCATAAAATAGCCTGTAGTCATGATTATACAATTTCTTTATATACAAACATTATGATTTCACTGTCTGTTCTATTATCATGTATTCTATTTTCTCAAAGATCACATTTCAAGACCTTTGCAGAGGTCAGAGGATATTTTCAATCACAGTCCTTGAATTGTTGCATCATCCCTAGGGGGTCAACCACACCTCCTCACTAGGTTTTTGTACTTTCCTTACTCAGAGTTGCTCTGAGAAGTTTCCTAAATCACTTTTAGTCTAGGACTCCCAGCTAGGACTTTTACAGGCCCTGACCTCGCTCCAAGCCATTTATATGTTTGTGCCAGTAAAGGAGTTCCTGGGAAGCCAGAGTTTCAGACGTAAAGCAGGCCAGTCTGAGCATGGATTTGGGGGAACATAGAAATTTCACCGTATCCAAGCTCTAGTGAAACACTGGGATAAGGTCTTTAGTGCAGCAGGGGATTTTTTAAACTCTAAATAACTGTGTTCTTTTATTCTGCACAATCAACAGTCCTAGTTTGAGTTGAATACCCCACCGTATATTCCATAAATAAACATTTGCTTGATTTTATATTTATATAATTTATTATATTAACTTTTTTTATAAAATTTTTGTTAATATATGTGATGCATGTCACTAAAAGAAATTGTTTTATATGATGTGCTTTAGAGAGCAGTGTTTTCCTGTGTCCTGTCACGGTGTGTGCGCTGCTGTATTTACTGTAGCACATGTTTATTCGTGTTTCAGCTTAAGCACCTCTTAATACTTACACACCTTACTGTGTGTCTTCTGTGTCCTTGACCAGAATAGTGATTTGAATAAAATGGTAGAGAAATAAGGCATTTTTCAGATGATCTCATTCATAAAGAACAGCATATTCTCTAAAGTGGAATGACATTTAAGCAGAGGCATATGATTGTGGAACAGTGTGGGTGTTCTGTCACGCTGTGTGCTCACTTCTCTCTTGTGATGAGACACAACAACGTGTCTGTATGGCTTGTTAGGAACAGGCGTATGGTTGTTGGTGGAGGTACGGCTGAGTAAGAGTCGTCCTGCTGTAATGATAATGTACTGTTATTGTGTGTTGCTGAAGTGAGAGCTGATAGAAGTAGGAGACAGAGCACACAGCGAGCTTGTACTTGTAGGCATTTTGCCAGTGTTTTGTAAAATGTTTTTGCATTGGCTGCGATAGCTTTCGAGGTTAAAGTGATATGTTATGTGTATTAAAAGGAAGAAAAGAATAACAGAAGGTGAACAGAAGAAAAGATGAGCAGAGTTCTAGTAACTCTATCCCGAACTCTATGCTCATCTTTTGTCTGCAACATGCTAGCTAGCTAACTGTGATGAGGAGTGTATATTTCCTTCCACAAAACTGTAAACTGTACAGGTAGTGTTACGGATTTAAGCAAATATGTTGATTCCATCCATCTAGAAACCTTTGTAGTCCAACTAGTGTCCATGAAGGCCAATGGTGACCATTGTATTTATTCCCATTTTGTAAAACCGTGGTAGGACCTCCGTTCAACATTCACATACTCTGGGCAATTTGGAAAAGCCAGTGAGCCTAATCTGCATGGGTTAGATGGTTTTTTTCTTCGGACTGTGGAAGGAAACCAGAGCACCTGGAGAAAACCCACCAAGCACGGGAAGAATATGCAAACTCCATGCACACAGACCCGACGTGGGAATCGAACCCAGGACCTTGAGGTGAAAGGTGACAGTGTTAAACACTAAGCCAGCGTGCCGCTAAATATGTTGATTACATATGAAAATATCATGTACGAAGGCAATTCAAGTCAAACCAGGACTTTTAATTGTGCAGAACACAGTTACAACACAGTTAAAAACATATAATTTTTTTTTTTTTATATATAATCCTCTGCCTTTCCCCAGGATACTGGTTTAAACAGGGGGAAATTACATGCGTGTGGTGTCAGAATAATATGTGGGTTTTGGCAGTCGTTTTGCCAGTCGATTTCCTGTAATGTGCAAGTGGTTCAGCGAGCAGTATGAAGTCATGCATTTTTTTTGTTGTTGTTGCAAAAACTGAGGGCCTTTGCTGATCGACTGCTGTGGGCTCCGAGCCACCTCCGTCAGGACTATTATTCACGGACATATGGCCCTCTTTAAAATCTTTTACAGTGGTTAAGAGTCTCATCAACCGTACTGTGCTTGAAGTCTTCTGTAAATGGCCATCAGTTTTAAGCCATTAAATCGTTCGTAGAGGTATAGAAGCTATATATTACCTATAAATAACATAGTTTTACAGTATAACTAATTAAAATGCATTTTGTTTAATGTTCATGCTGGGAGCGGCCATGCTGAACTTGCTGAACTCATAGGATTCGAGGAGACCTCCTTGAGTTTTCAAGTAGAAATTAAGAGTTAGACAACAGAGAGCTAATAAAAGATAATAGCAGATAGCCAGTAACAGACAGGTGACAATTATGCCAAAATGAGCCACCAGAACAGCGTCAGTGGACCTTGACAGATTCTACAAGTCTCTGGAACTGTTCTGGAGGATGGAAGCAGTTCTTCTGAATGACAACTCCATGGTTGGTGGAGACGTTTTCATGGGATAAGTGATAATCAGAGTAGCTTTGTAGTGAGCTCCAGTGAACCTTCCCAAAACACAGTAAACACTGGGTTTCACTTTCATTTGTCACCAGTATAAAGTTTTATCAGATAAAAAAAAGGCTAAGGTTGCAATATTCATTGTACTTAGATAATTATTAATTAAATATATTGTATAAGGAATTTAGACAGTAGTCTACCTCAACAGCTTGCTGTAAGTTATATATTTTAAATGCTCAAATGTGTGTTTTGTGGCTTTAATATTACAGCCTAATTTTTTGATGAGATAAATCTTTATCATTGCCAACATGAAGTCTGTTTAAAAGCAGATATAATTCACATGAATAATGCATGTATGGACTAAGTTGCCAGCTTTATCAATTTAATACTAAATAAACTGGCCAATTGCTTTTATTATGGCATTACTGCAAATGTTCTTATTATACAGGTCATGTATTAGAGTCGAGGAGACTGCTTTAGTAGACAGAGACTTGAGTACTATATGTATTATGCATTATGTGATCATCTTTTCATAATGAAAACAGTGGGCATAGTGTAGCTGCTGTTAATGTTTACCAAAGCACAAGCATGTTACGACGATAAGATTATATTTGGGGGTAAAAAAAAAAAATCAATGCTAGGTAGTTATGTAAATTATTACCTTATATTTGAACTGATTGGTCTGCATCCTGAGCCAGAAAGAAATCTGGTTTTGAATGACTTTTGGATGTGGTTCTAAATCAAAGGAATGTCTAAGTCATGGTTAGGTGTCTATAATAGGAACTGATTTCTGTTCAAGGTTGTTAATTTTATTGGTATTGGACGGCCCAGAGTAGGCGTGAATTCCTATGTGATTAGAAGCTCCTGGTATCCATAATCAACACTACTTGCTTCAAGCTTTAATCAACACCCAGCCTCAGTATCACATTATTTAACAAATACCCAGTATCAGAATCAGATTATGCAACAGTATCTGTATGAGATTATGTAACAAATACCCAGAAGCATTATCGAATTATCTACCAAAATCCCACTGTCAGAACTGGGCCAGTACTGATACACGCAAATACACACATACTGTATAAAAAGTTTGCACAAACCACAATCAAGAGAGTGCAATTTAAAGACTCGTACCTTATTAGACTCGATATTAAACAGCAACCCAGTCAAATGCATTTTTTTCACTCCTTACCTGCTTTTCTATTTTATTTTCTAACTTGACTAAAAGCACAAATGTTCACATTCAGAGAAAAAAGTATTATGCACTAAATTAGATCCTCCTACCAGGTAGATTCTAATCAGCTATGAGGGGTTGCCTATACCATCTTACAGCCTCTTCCTCTGAATATAACTGTTCTATCTATCTGCAGTAGCTCTTCTAATTACCACCAAGAAAGTTAACTATATGTACTACCATTTAAAAAAAAAAATTGGCAAACTAAGCATGACAAGCTCAGGCTTATGGTAAACCAGAGACAGCTGTCTGCTCACGTTGATGTGGGCGGTTATGCAACATCTGTCACTGGCTTTATCAGTCGCTGTAGGCGATGTCGCACCTGGAAAATATCTGCATTATGATAACCTTTAAAACCATGGATGGACGATGAAGTTTTCTATCCAGATAAAATCTGGTAGACAGAGAGACAGTTAGAGCAGCCTGTCCTGAAATGAAGTTGTACATCAAGACTTCCAAACACAACTAGCCTGCAAATTAAGGGTTCTTCATCAACAAGGCTAACCTACTATAAGGAACACCAGGCAAGGACAGCCAAGGATCTGGGCAGTGAAGAAACGTAATGTTACTTGGGGAAACGCTCAACGCAATTCATTCCCACTTTATAGCCAACCATGCTGTGCTAACCAGTGACTTTTTTGAGTCAGAAGACCCAGCACCGCTTCCATCTATAAGAGTGCACACACAAAATGCTGCTAGAAAAATCCTGAGAGCAACCAACTGGCAGCCAGTCTCACTGGAATTCTTTATGAAAGTTCTTCACCTGCTCAGGCCACAGTTCATGATTCCTGTGCCCAGGAGATCCACAGTAACATGCCTCAACAACTGTTATATCACTGAACTCTTTAAAAGACTTTTTAAAAGATCTTGGCACATGTCTAAACCTCAGCCTTCTTAAAACACTAACAGCCTTGAAAGAAACACTTATTAAGTTACACAGCAACAAAATGTCTTTATGTCTATCTCAGTTTATGAAGTTCGAATTGAGTGAAATTAAATAATTAAAACAAATTGTACATGTACTTTATTACATATGAAAATGAAAGCAAATCTTTAAATGTCAACGTATGCACTGGCCACTGTTTCTTGCATCATTCATCGAGCAATTTTTTTATTGTCTCTGGACGTAGTGTTGCATTTGCAACAAAGAAAGTCCACACTTCGTACCGTGCTGCGATCTTAACTCGCACCTGAACAATCAAGTGGTCAGCTATCTTTGTTTTATGCTGCATTGTGCTGCCTCTCGCGGCTGAAGCCTGTACTATCAAGTGGGGAATATGAAATACTATTTATTATCTGTTTAAAGACAAGTTCTATAGTCTCTACATATCGCCGGGTTAATTTTCACCCACCCTGTATATCTGTTGCCAGGAGCCCAAGAGGGCAAAATTGGCCGTACTCTTCAGCTGGTGGTGATGCCATTCCTCTCTCTCTGTCACTCAGAGCGGTTATTTACGCATACAAGTTAGCCCTTCCTAAGTCAAAAGATGCAGCGGCTGCTGGAACATGTCTCAGAGGAAGCGCGTCTGGTTGATAGTGTGACTAGCTGGTGGGTGGAAAATGAGCATATTGGGAGAAAATTGGCCCATGTTCTATCTTCCCTGCTGTACACCCCTGACCAAGTATGCGTCAAGATTTCTGATGACATGACAATAGTGCACCATTAATGATGGGAAAGAGTGGTTCACTGTCAACAGGGGCAAAACAAAAACTAAACAAGATGGGTATTGCCCTACGAACACAGTTCCCTCCTCAGTACACTTGTGTATGTGTAATTACAAGGAAACAGATTGTGATTGAGATCTTTTGGTGCAGTATTAGTATTAGTACTAGTAATGAAATATTTTTGAGGTGCAGTTCAGTCCTGGTATCTCATGCATTGTGAAGTGTTTCTATTAGTGTTCAGCAAGCTCTCTAAACATCATGAGTCTGTTTATTTACTATAAGGCAGAAACTCAGAAGAAAATGTAAGTCATTTTCAAAGAACAGTAGGAATGCAGTAAGTCCAATGATAAATATGGATTTTTTTTTTATGTGACTGCAGGCGGATCAGTATTCAGCTGAGTGAAATTCATTAAATCCCCTTACAGCTTTCTTCATTTGAACAGCTTGCCATATTAGGCCTGTTGGGAGTTACAATCGCTGCTAGAACTAATGATGATTAGGGCTTCACTGCCTAAGGTTATAGTCTAATGTCATCTCTTTCTGTCTCTGTTTCTCGCCGCAGTCTCCCGCTTAGGTTCTGGGTGAACATTCTGAAGAACCCTCATTTCATCTTCGACGTCCATGTGACAGAAGTGGTTGATGCTTCGTTATCGGTCATTGCACAGACCTTCATGGATGCCTGCACTAAATCCGAGCACAAACTCAGCAGGGTGAGTCACGTTGGCTCGGTTCCTAGAGTCACCTGAGATTTTTTTTGTTATTATTATTTTTTAATACTGTTGCCTGATAACGTTTCTTTGTTACCATCGTCTTCATTTTCTTCAGGACTCCCCAAGCAACAAACTTCTCTATGCAAAGGAGATCTCCACGTATAAGAAGATGGTGGATGAGTAAGTCTTATTAATCTCATCATGTCATAGTATGTACATTTTAAAGACATTTTGTTTCCGTTCCCTTGCGTGTAACAGATGCCTTGGTTCCTGAGATAAAGCACAGTGTCAATGTTTTGAGGCGAAGAGATACAAATCTGTTTAATTAAATATAGTGCACATAAATGACTCAAAATAAACCTGAACACAGTAATTCACATCAACTATTCTACAAGGCAAGAAACGATTAACAAAGACTATTAGTAATACTCATGAGAACAAAAACAACATTCATTATGGACAACAGCAGCCAGATGCCAAGACACGGAAAAGTAACTACTGAAAGTAATCAGGAAATACCATCATCAGATCCATGTGACATGCTGGGGCTGATGGGAAATGTAGTTCATAACACATGGCAAGTTCTCTATGCATTTTTCTTTCCCCTATTTGATGCTATGTCTTCAGTAATAATGCATTTTAATAACAAAACCCTTTGGAAATTTGAATGCAGAGATGATAGGACTTGGTATAGAGCATTCACAGACAGTGCCTGCTCCATCAGCAATTTACGCAGCTGTTTATGTAGTTTGATGGGATGTGATGCGCTCCAGCGAAGACAGCTAAGTTAAGTGAGGCTCTTGGTGCAGCCGGTAATGCATTCGAGGTCGGTTGTGAAGGAGCGAATACAGAATGATTTCATACTGAAAAACAGCAAGAAACTCAAATGGCACGAATTGGAGTCCTGAAGTGGCGAAACAGCCTTTTTGTCAGGTTTATAGACACAATTTTACCGTATTGCCAAATGTGTTTTTTGGTAATATGCACTGTTTTGTGCATCATTTTTAGATACATGCACCCACAAGCCCACACACACACACACATATACTGTATATACACAATACTGGATTTCTTCAAAACTATGAAATAACACATATGTCATTAGTTAATTAGGTAACATCACCAACAGTCAGTTGTTTTTAGACAGGAAGGTCAGGTTCTAGAATCGAATTCTCGCAAGAACTGTATTGTCAAGTGCATTTGCAAAACCCATCAAGCACCAGGATGCAACCGGCTCTCATGAAGACCTTCCCAGGAAGGCAGGACCAAAACTTACCTCTACTGCAGCCTCAAAAATCACCAAATAACAGCAACTCAAATTCGAGCCGTTATGAAGGCTTTACAGAGCATAAATAGCAGACGCATCTCAATATCAACTGTTCAAGGGAGATTATTGCATTTTTTGGATGCCTTCAGAAAAGTTTTACACTGTAGAAAGAAAAAAAATCAGGAAAGCCCAATAAGAAGGTGTGGGTGGATATGCAAATCTATGGCATGAACAGATATGTTAATACGCGATGTGTGTCAATTCTACAGTTACTACAAAGGAATCCGACTCATGGTGCCAGTCAGTGACCAAGACATGAACACGCACTTAGCTGAAGTGTCCCGGGTGAGTGTGACCCCCTCGCTGCTTTGTTCTAATTCCCCAAATGCCCGTTGTGCTCCTGTTTAATGCTGTTCCTCATGTCCTGTAGGCTCACACCGACAAACTGAATACACAAGTCGCCCTCCATCAGCTGTACCAGTACGCCAGCAAATACTACAAGGAGGTAAAAGCGCTTACACATGCACTATTCTCAGGATGGATGCTAATAGAGGACATGGTGTAAATCGAGTTTCTGAAATCTAATGTTCTTCTGGTGGCTTTAATATCCTTACGTCTTCGGAGCAAGTTTTAATGTGACTTTCACTTTTGTTCACTGTCTCACTTTATCACTAACTCTCTCTCTCTCTCTCTCTCTCTCTCAGATCATCCTGGCTCTGGATGAAGACCCCGCAGCTCAGTGTAAGCAGCTCACAATGCGACTGCAGCAGATAGCCGCCGCTCTCGAGAACAAAGTGACAGATCTCTAACCCGCCCACAGAGAGAAAGGGATCGACGTGGAACAAAACCGCCACTGGTCTCGTCAGTCTCGAGTCTCTGGGGCCGAAGAAAGGAACAATTAAACAATAGAAGTCCCTTGATGTGTAATTAGCCTATAAATATAATCAGATGTTGAATTTCTTCCTGTGTAGAGACAAAAAAAACTAAAAAAAAAAACTAAAGGTTTTAAGAATTGTATTATATATTTTTTTTAACGTGCAGGTCTTTATGCGGAAAGCTTTATAAGGGAGAAATAACTTTTTAAACTGACAGCCTTGTGTTGATTTTGTTTATAAAGTGTCTGTATTAATGTGAGACATGTGTTTGGGTGTAAGTGTGTGTGTGTGCTATTGTGTATGTGTGTGTGGAAGTGAGTTGACTGCCAATTGCTCACACACAGGATGCCTAAATTCTGACCAAAAGGGAGTTGCTCGGTCATTGAGCACGGTTTTGTGTGTGCGTGTGTGTGCGCGCATGTGTATGTGTTCACCTTGGAATCATGACTTATGCATTGCTCAACCAAACATAATCAAACACACTCGTTACAAGCACATAGATGGTTAAGCCAGCAGGGCTAACTTGTGTTTCCCTACTGATTCTAACCTTCTGAACCTTAACAAGAGGAAACACCAAAAGAGCCAGCATTTTGATTCATTTAGAAAAATAATTATATATATATATATATATATATATATATATCCCGTAAGTTCACCAAAACAGCACAATTTTGTTTAGGCAATAGGATTTCAACTGAAAAGTCTCTCAACACAAGGCATGTCATTTTTCTACATAATATACAGTATCATGTTCTGGAAAACAAAAAAGAAAAAGAAAAAAAAAGTTAATTTGCTGTATTTGTGTCCAGCCATCGTTCATATCAGGAATTACTCTTATTGTTCTATGTTGTAGAGTTGTTAACGTTATCTGTGGCAAAGTACTGAAAGTTAAGTATTGCCTCTAAGAATTGCTGCAATGACTGAATCAAACGCTCCGCTGACTTATTTTTAATAGAACCTCTTCCTTTGATCATTTTCCCAGGACATGAGTTTGAGTTTCTTTTTCTTTTCTTTTTTTTTTTTACATTTTTTTAATTCTTTTTTTTTTTTCCGCACAAAAATCTCTCTCAATGCTCTGTTGATGAAGACCGCATGTCCCAAGCATTTCACAGTATGTACAATTTCATGGCTGACCTTTTCACCAGTACACAATTTTGAGGGCTGATAAACCTTTTATGCTCTATAAAAGAAAACCTAATGCTTTGAAATTTTAGCATCTTCTCCATTCAAATTGATTCAGTCTCTGGAAACTGATGACTTTGGGAACAAGTGTCCGCTTGGTACTAACCTTAACAGTGCTGATCTGGGGTGACATCGTCTTGTAATGGTAAAGGAACACATAATAACGCCTGCTGTTTTTTTTTTTTGTTTGTTTTTTAACAAAAACAACATTTCAGTGTTTTGTACTTATACCTCTAGATGTCATTAATGTAAGCACCAAATACTGCAATACACAGAAATCCTTCTCACTGTTGTTGAGTACTATAAGCTTTTTTCAGGTAGCCTCTTCTTCTTTTTTTATTCAGTTCTATAAAAGCAGTTCAGCTTTGCTTTTTCCTTACTGATCCAGGATCAGCTTGAGATCTCTTGGAAAAAAAAGAAAAAAGTCAGTAGTGACTGAGATTAGGATTTCAGTCTGGTTCTCGATCGTCACGGATTTCTTTTCTTTCCGAGCTGTACCTCTCAGGGCTCGTCTTGCCCGTGATTTTACTGCCAGTCGGATACATTTTCGGTCTCAGAAGAGTGGGAGTTCGGTGGTCTGTTTTGTCGCTGAACCGTGTGAGGCGTTGGGAAGAAGCCTTGTGGCGCTTGGCACTGCCCACTCAATTCTCCTGCGCTGGAATGAAAGCAGCAGGGGCCGTGTTTGATCTTAATTGCATGTGGGCTGCTGACACCGTGCTTTTCAAAACACACGCAATATTCCTTTTTTCCTTCTTTCTTTCTTTTTTTTATTTTATCTTATTTTTTCCTTTCCGCAACCAGAGACCAAGCCCTTATCCTTTATAGCTCAATGTAAAGCTTCTTCAGCCTTTCTTTCACCGAAATGTGCCTTAAATGATAAGTGTTACACCTTTTTTTTCTTTGTTTGATTGATTATCGATGCTATTTGGTGATGATGGCGAGTTTTAGTCATAGAGTGCTTGCAGTGTGTATTCGCAGCCGTGGTGTTGAGTGTACGTAGGATCATTTTGTGCCGTAGTCACGATGTGCCAATAGGCTAATCAAATCAGAGAGAAGAAGGCAGTTTTTATATTAGTGTGCATCTTTGGGGCGTCTATGGCTTGTGTTTGTGTGTGTGTGTGTGTATGTATGGGTGTGTGCGTGTGTGCTTTTGTAGTTGTATCGGGAAAAAGCTTAGATTAGTGTGAACTAAACTAAGCTGTTGTGAATGTAAAATAATTCCCCCAAAGCATCTGCGACTTTGCTTTTCATCCGAAAGGAGAATCTTCAATAGAAGTGTTGAGTAGCACAGGGTGTTTCACTGGCGTGTGTTATCCCTTAGAGCTATAATTTGTTTCTATGCTATTCCATAGTGTGTATGAAAAATTATCTATACTCGATGACCTTCTTACTGCTGTGCAGTTATTTTTATTCTTTCATGTCCTACGATAATATATGCCTTTGTATCAACAGAAAAGCTAATCTGTCAGCAATGTATTCTTGTGTAATATCCTATGCATTTGAAGTCCTGGAAAATAATGGCGATATGTTGTGCTGTTATCAAGATGTTTTTTTTTTTTGTTTGTTTGTTTTTTCCCCCCTTTGTGGTTGTATAGTGAAACAAGATTCCTGGGACTGTACCATACAGTAAGGCAGGAGAATAAAGATTAGTTGTGACTCTTTTTAGGCCTGGCACCTCCGAAGGGTTCTTACATGCCTAATCTGTTTGTATTGAAGTGCTCGCCGCTCTGCAAGGGTCAAGGCCTGACAAAACACCTTGCACCCTTACATCAATAAAGAGACACTTCCATTTCATCTCGTCTTTCTCTCTGTGTGTGTGTGTGTGTGTTTTTTCATACCCCCTGCAGGGAATGATATCTTCAATATGTCTTGCCTGCAGTTGAACTGTAAATGACTTTATGTCCTCATTCATTTCAAAGGAAAGGGCGGTACTGACGGTATTTATGATGCACAGCATCACTGTTTAGTCTTAATGAACTCGATTTTTTTTTCATAAAGAATGTCAGTGCATATATACAGTATATATATATATATGTGTGTGTGTGTGTGTGCGTATACTTCATGGCTGATTAAATACTTAAACGTCACTATTAATAAATACTTCTCTATACAGAAGCGTAAAATTAAGTATTCTGAGGAATCCACATCTAAAGCAACAAGCTGTGTCAAAAAACAAACAATACCTGCAAAGTGATTCTGACAGCGCCCCAGAAAATCTCAACCAAAGGAAAATTAATTAAATCACTGAATAAGTAAATGAATCTAAAAAAGGATGAAAGCCGACACTGTTTTGTGCCGAAGAGAGAAAAATCAAAGCGAAAACCAAATCCTGTGAAACCAAACCATCTGAGCAATATAAGCAACTGAGCTCATGTATTACACTCACACACCCCTCATCATACACTGTCCTCCCAACACACATCCACAACCTCATCCACATCCTCACCACACACACACACACAACAGAGAACTAAACAAGGAGAAACCTTCCCAGACAGGTGCCCAGCTAGAATAAATCCTTTCCATTACTGAGATTTTCTCCTGGGTCACTGAGTCAGAAAAGTCATTGTGACCTGTAATTGTTAGAGCAGCACATTCCCAGTTAAAGTCCAGCAAAAGCATTTTTTCCTCTTCTTGATTATATTATTGGAACAAAACCAAGAACCCTTTCAGCATCTCAACATCTGTGGGCTTCTCAGTTCAGAAGGCTGTGATGCCCCACGTGGCTGCTCGATCAATCAAACAAAATTAATATTACAGTTTAAAAAAAAAAAGTTGGGTTTCTCGTGCTGAGAATATAATGATTTAAACACTTGCAAGCTTCCTTCCATTTCAGCCAGAGGCATCACTCATGGTTCATCACTCAATGAGTGTGTGTGTGTGTGTGTGCACACTAAACTGCTGCAGTGTCTAATCCTTTCTCACACTTCTCACTCTTCAATCTATTATTTTCCCCTTTCATTTACATACAGTACTGCGCAGAAGTCTTGAGCTGTCCCTCATTTCTTCACATTTTGCTTCCAAAAAGTCAGACTTTCTTGTATTTTTAATATAGTCTTGAGCAATAGTTCTCCATGCTTCATGAAGGACTTTTTCTGGGCTCTAATTTCAGTCCAGTCCCTGTACCTGACCAGTTTCACACAGTGAGTTATGAATGATTCGAGCGTAAAAACATCTACCTTAAGGGATGAACTAGTGAGAAACAGGCGCAGATGATGACAGATGATCAGGCTGGTGATGATGTATAGTGATGATGCTGGAACAGACGAGAGGGGAAATGAGGTTGCTGCTGAGGCTGTTACATAAAAACTATTTGTAAATTGTACTTCGGAGCCTGTCACAGTAAAACATTTGTTCCCAGTTCTTTAATTTAACGTATGTCTTTGATATGAAACGTAATTTCATTGATATGAAACAAAGCAATGTTTAGTTTAACGTGTAAAGCTTAGTATTGCATATTTTGAGCACATGAGCACACGCAGTGGGTATTTAAAGGTATTTAAAGCCAGAATGATGCACATCATACACGCTGACACTGATAACAAATATCGGTTGCTACGTACTCTGTGAATGATGACGTTCTCTTCGGAACAAATACTATGCCTCATAATTTATTGGTCTTTTCACCAAGTGCTGGTGTCTTTATGAAGTCTTTTCATCCAAATCAGTCTGGCCTTGGTGTCTATAGAATATGTGCAGCTTTTTACACTTTGACTGTTTATCTCTATATTTGACATTGTAAACACTTTCAGAAAAATGCATCCTTGAAACATTCTGCAGAAAGTTGGAGACAAATTAAAAAAGAAAAAAAGATAAAAGTGGACCAAGGCTCCTTCTTGATGGCACAAAAAAAAAAGGCCATGCTATGAAGAATATTGATGTTAATTTACCCTGTAAGACCGAACTCAAGGACACAGGAGTTAAGAATATCCCGGTGATGCTACAGTATGCATCCACTTACATTTTCTCCACTGCGTGCTGCTTCAATGGCTCTATTTACTCACATTAACATTGTAAAACTGTGCAGCTGTTATGAAAAGTTCGTGGTCGTCTTGGACATATTTGTCATTTAATGATGTGCCAAATGATCCCTATAGATGAAAGATCTGGATTGCAGGCAGGCCAATTCAGCACCTGTTATAAAGCCATCCTGTTGTGATAGCTGCATTATGTGGTTTTGCTTCGTCCTGCTGAAATATACAAGGCCTTCAATGAAATAGACGTTGTCTAAAACCTTTATATACCTTTCAGCATTCATAGTGCCTTCCAAAACATGCAAGCTTCCCATACCGTATGCACCTATTCACCCCCATACCATCAGAGATGCCGGCTTTTGAACTGAACGCTGATAACACGCTGGAAGGTCTCCCTCCTCTTTAGACTCTACCTCTCTAAGACATCCCTTTTATAGATAATCATGTTACAGACCTGATGCTAGATGTCCTCCAAGCTGAATCTTTTTAAAAGGTCTTGCTTTTTCAGCTCTTTTTTGCCCCTGTCCCAACTTTTTTGAGACAACAAAAAGCCTGGCATCCAATTTGAAATGAGCTCATGTAGTGGATAAAAGTGTAAGATTTCTTTTTTAAACATTCGTTATGTTCTATTGTGAATAAAATATTGGCCCATGTGATTTGAAAGTCTTTTAGTTTTTATTTAATTCAAATTTTAAAAAACGTCCCAACAGGTTGTAAATGTTCAGGTTGTAATCCCCTGCTACACTAAACGCACTTCCCCCAGCATTTTACTATTGATTGAAGAAGAAATGTTTTCTCCCTATGCCGTAGTCATGATCGGACTGCCTGTTTCACATCTGAGACACTGGCCTCCCAGGAGCTCCCAAACATGTAGAAATGGCTTAAATTGAGGTCAGGAATAACTCTCACCTGAGTTCCTGTAACATGCAAGTGGTGTTTGTGAATCATGTGTACGGTTCCCACAGACAGATGCGTCTCTTCCGACAAGTTGGTCACAATTCATCTGTCTATTTGTAAGACTATTTTTTAAAACAACATGAGAGGGGAAAAAAAGTCTTTTTTTTTTTCCTGAGATGGGGGACACAATATTTCTGAAATCACATTGTGCAAAGGACGTTTCTGTTAAAAAGCTCATGATAGGTTCAGTTCAGTTATTCTTCAAATTCTGCTTCCTGCAGTATGATTGGCTATAAGAATTTAATCTCATCTTTGATTGGTTAACTCTTCACTGTGTGTGAAATCAGAACCAATCCTAGAGCATGGAAGGAGGACTTAAGCTTCAGGTTTGTTTATGAATATATTTTTAAGCAGTATCACATGTGAGGGAGTGCTGTTGTGATGAATATCAGCACAGCTCTGATGCGGCCGCAGGGATCTGCAGCAATCCACCTCATCGGCATGGTGATTTAGTGGCTTGCACCTCCAGGGTCCGGGTTCGATTCCCAGCCAGGCTCGATTCCCGTCTCTGTGTGCATGGAGTTTGCATGTTCTCCCCCTGCTTGGTGGGTTTCCTCCCACAGTCCAAAGATACAGTATGCAGGTTAGGCTAATTGGTGTTCCCAAATTGCCCATAGTGTGTGAGTGTGTGTATGTGTGTGTGTGCCCTGTGATGAATTAGCACCATGTCCAGGGTGTACCCTGCCTCGTGCCCTAAACCCCCTGGGATAGGCTCCAGGCCCCCCGCGACACTGTATACAGGATAAAGCAGTATAGAAGATAAATAAGTGAGTAAATGTCAATGTCAGGCTTTAATCTTTTAAATATATTTTTTAAATAAGATTGTAAATGAGGAGGATTATTTTGCGTGTCTAGAAAAATGACTAATGAAAAGGACATCTAGCATAATAAATGATCCATATTTTCTATGCATTTTTTTTTTCAAAAGGATTATTTTTTCTTATTTTTCTCCTTCCATGTCACTTCACAGGCTCTATATACTAAAAAAAAAACAATTTTTACAAGGGCATGAAGACATTTTATATCCGCTGTACAGTAAAAAAGAGATTTTTTTCTCCTCTGTTTCACCTTACTGAGGATTACTGTCTCTTCTTTTACTTCAGAGTGTAAAAAAGTAAAACTACATTATATTTCATTTAGTATTTATTATTTCCACCAGCTGTTCTGCATTCACTTGTTGCATTTTCTCAGCTGCCGAATCATATTTTTTTGTACATTTTGCTCAGCATATTTGCATGCTCCTGTCATCTGGACGCTCTTTAGAATGTGGATCCTGATCATTCAAGTTGCCTGTTGCTTCAACATGAAGCCTAACAGAGCCTTAATAATACAGTACTGTACACAATTATATGTGGGGTTGAAGGCAGACTTTTGTTTCTTTACTTTTTCTGCATATTATTCAAATAACATTTCGAAATAAAAATAACACCATAATAAAGTATCCCTCAGTTATGATGTTTGTTTTTTTCTGGGTAACTCATTTTCACTCAAAGTGGCAGAGCCTTATAATATTAAGGTCACAAAATATTAAAACATTTTAAACAATCTCGTGGAAGTAAACAAGACTGTTTGCTTTTTTTTCTCTGCAAAAAGAATTTTATATTACATAATGATAACAGGATAAATCTCAGTTAAACTAGCAAACAAGCTTTCACCTGTAACCTGATGGCATCAAGAGCTTTCAATTTTGTTAAACTGCTTAGCTATTATAGTATTGAAAATATTTTTAAAATGAGGACGCTAATTGAACATCTTTGCCTTGGTGATGAACATCGGTGAACACACATCTATTTGGCTAAATGCAATGTGACAGACAAGCGGGGTATAAACAATGCCACAGGCAAGACTTCCCCTCGCTGCAGCTCACATGAAAGAGTGTGAGGCAATAAGTAAGGCAATGTTTTACCAGACTAACAAGCATTTAATTGTCATAACTGATTAATCTGGTTGTAATTCCTTTTAAGGTATTGATTTTGCCTCAGGCAATATGTACAGTATATGTACTGTATGTCTATGGAGTGCTGGGAGTACTATACTGTAGATACCATCTTGTGCACATGTGCATTCATGCTGCAGTATTTGTACTGAACTGTCATGAAACTATCTTTCTCCACAGGTTCTCAGTTGGTTATCTGGGGCATCATACAACCATAGTTGCATACATAACATTCACTGCTCCTAACCGCCACAGGCAGTGGAAGTCATCTGGATACCACATGCCAACAATGTCACGAGGAATGGGACTCAACTTGAAGGATGACTAACAATGCTATCTCAGGCACATGAGCAGGACTCTGCTGAATTCTGCACTGTGTGGGAGGAATTAGTAGTAAAAAAGAAAAAAAATTGTTTAGTACATGGTAAGGCTGGTTGTAGGCCAGCCGGTGCTGTCTCAGTGGACCACTCTCGTCCGGATAGGTTTCCCTCAGTGAGCCTAATCATGAATAGGCCTACCTGAGGATGAGATTGCTTGAGATGGCATCGTAGAACTATGCATAGCATGATGGCATCGTAGAACTAGTAAAACTAACTAGAAGGTAAGATGGATGTTATATCTGATGGCTGTTGTGCTGTGCCCTGTGGTACTACTCTGTTCTCCAGTCTGTAAGAGACACATCAGTGATGAAGCAGATATCTCTTATTAGAAATGTTTTGCACCTCCGGCTTTTATTGCCGAAATTAGTCCATTCTGCCAGGTTTATTGTGAATCTCCGCTGGGAGAAAGGTGACAAGCTGGACTGGTATGGCATAACTCTCTCTCTGAGACACAATCTGACTAAATCTGCAGCCAACCTGGAAATCTGTACAGTACTGAACTGTAGTTTTGAACCATTTTACATTACTGACTACCATGCCAAAGGTACACGTCCTAAAAAAGACTGGTTGGTTCTTCTTTAATGACTGAGTAGTTACTGCCTGCATGGTTACTGCCCTAGTCACCTGTCCTAGGTGATAAAAAAAAGTCATAGCTTTGGTAACCCTAGATCAGGCGTCACTAAATTGAGGACCCAGAAGGAGTGACAGGCCTATCCTGTAATCTAGCTCTTTTTTTTCCTCGAGGTGGCCGTCGCTATTGGCACTCAACAGAGCCAATCAAGGCAATAGTTTACCGTGCATAGACAGAGGATGTGGAAGAAACAGAAATGAAAGCGTGACACAGCATGGCTTACTCCAAAAAAAAAAAAAGGAACATAAACTATGTAAACTGAAACTTCAAAGATGAACAGACAGATTAATATATGTTTATTCTTCCAGCAGGACGTTTAAAATCAGTTTGTCTCACATGTTCCAAAATCGTGGCACTAATAAAAAGCAGTAATGTGAAGTAATGCCACTATTATAAAAAGAAAAACAAAGCATGGGTTGTTAGAGCAAACGAGAGGGCGCGTAAAACATCCTGAGAACTGAGAGCCAGGTATGACAGAGCAACCAGAATCCTTTCATATTCATTTACAGCTCTGCAGCGTCCAAATGAAGATTCACTAAAGATTGATTAAAGTTTTTAGTTTGTATTCCATACAAATACTAAGAAATATACAGTACTTGGACATCAAAGGTCAAATTGTCCACATGTTTTATGTAGTTACTGATATTAAAATTCTATTGAAATGTTAAACTGCTTGTTTTTATAGACTTACAATGGCTGCATATAAAGAGATCAGAATTCTAACACAAATATGAAATTCAAACCACAGCTTGATAAAAAATTTTATTGACTGGACCTTATTAAATTTTAATTCAATACCCCTGCCCTCGATGAAACAGCCACTGGTCATGAGTACCTGAGATGAAACAAAGCTTGGCATCCCATCATGCCAAACTAATGCAGTACAAAAGGCTGAAATTTATGTCATAATTATCTGAGAAAGTCCTCTTCACGAACTTGATGGAGAAATTAAATATGAAAAGCAATTAAATATGACATTTTATGGGATTTTGAACCATGATTTTGTAAATTGACTTGGCTTCATGGGGAAGCTTGTCATCCCATTACTCTAAATACCTACAGTTTGAGAATAAAGAAAGTAACTTTATAAGTAGTTCAAGTAAGTGAAGCATTTCTTAAAGTCTTATGCTACAATTTTAAAAGTTATTATATAAGTTATTATATAGCATGTTATATTAATAATGCCATATTGGGAAAACGCACTCACTCACCGCCTGTACTGCTTTATCCTACAGTATATACAGGGTCGTGGGGGGGCTGGAGCCTATCCCAGGAGGCAGGGTACACTATGGACAGGGTGCCAATCCATCGCAGGGCACACACACAAACACACACACTACAGGCAATTTGAGAATGCCAATCAGCATTTAAAATGCCTAACCTGCATCTCTTTGGACTAAACTTTGGAAAAAAACAAGAATATCTGACCAAACATGTTTGTGTACAATCAAAGGCCCCATCCTTCAAGGAAACACAGAGAATTTCACCACCTGATCCAGGAGGACAGAAAGAGTGAAGATGATTGATTGATTCTTGTCACATGAACCATTGTGCGCTTGCTGCAGTCTGAAAATTTCGGAGTTGATCATCTCACTGAATGATCTGAGCAGGCAAAAGATTTGACACATGACACTGTATGCTCACTGGCTGTCATCACTGCCATGACAACGATGTCAAACAGGCAAACTAATAGGTTTAGCTTTAATCTCGTGCCGGGATCTCCACATAATGATCTCCACATAGAGTACAAAACTAAACATTTATTGATATTTATAACGCATGCATCTTTTGGGGGTATTAACATGCTCAGAAAGTCATAAAAATCAGCATAGAAGGTTGGATCGAGCAGAACAATTTTCGCTATGCATATCATGGGCTCTACACTACAGGAAGTCAGTTATTTTGGGTTGTTTACAAAATGCACACAATGGAATTTGATATCCTACTCCTAGGAAATTTATACGATTGCTACCAAACCAGGGAAATGTGATTTTATGCATTGAGGAGGCACAATTGAGAAGAGTTTTTTGATATCTCTTTTTTTGATATGGTGAATGAAAGGACACAGGAAGTGACGAATAACTTCCTTAGTTACAATAACTTCCTTAATTACATATAATTATATAGTTATATTTTATGTCATAGTGTTGCTATAACATAATAAGCATGAACTTTTTATGTCACAGGCATTTGATATTTGAGTGTACATATCGTAACGAATATGTAATAATAATTAGGGTCCAAGCACTTTTTTTTTTTTTTAACTTATCACCCTTTTGAATTGGCATGATTGTTGCAGTATTAAAAATAACCCTCACCCTAGTGTGTGTGCTCATGTAGCAAATGGAATTAATTGTAGTGGTACAATGAAGTTAATTAGTTATATTGTGTGAGATATGAAGGCTTCAATACTAATGACATTATTGTTTTATATAATTATTTCATAAATGAAATGTAAGTATGTAAAATATTATTATAAAACAATAGTGTTATTCAGATTAAAGCCTTCACGACGCATGCATTTTGACATCAGTGTACGTTGCTGTGATCTGTTTTATTAGACCCAAACTGTCACTTTTGTCCTTTTAGTATTCCCCTTTAATAAATGCACGTGCCCTCTGTCTTTCTGGTGCAGCTGGGTGGCGATAGTGTAGGTGCTTGGGCCCAATCATCGTTGCCTTTCAAGGTATTTATTATTATTATTATTATTATTATTATTATTCCTCGTAATATTATTAGGTCTTTTTTTGGCCCATGCCCAATGTACACATCGAGTGTCTTTTTTTAAAAAATATTTAATTAGACCATATAGTCTGATTTTATATACCTGTATGTTTAAATAAAGTAGAATTTGCGCTTGAAATATGTTTATTTATTTATTTATTTATTTAATGCGAATAAATAAATAAAAGCACAAAGCACATCCGTAGGCGGGCTATCATACCGGAAGTTATTCTTTCTAACGCATGAAATTTAGCCAATGGCATCACAGGATAGTGAATTTTGCCCAATCGGATGAGGCGGGGGGCAGGCTTTTTGAATCCAGCGCGGTCACCAAGGCAAAATGACAGGCGTAAGAGATGGTCTGTTTTTTTTTTTTTTTTTTTTTCCAGGCGCTATAGCGGCCTGAGTCATGTAAGAATGTTAAATTAGACGCGGTAGTTAACTCCCAGTAATTAAAACAACTACTAGTTAGCCAGGCTTTTCTTATTTCCGGTTTGAACAATGCGCGCGATAGGAGTAACGGATGCAAACACAACACTGCAGTGCTGCTGTAGAGTCCAGGAGCTGCCGGGTTCGTGCACCACACACACACACACACACACCACTGCAGTCAGCTCCTTGTCCTCTAATAACATTTTGATGTGTGTTTAGACCAGCTAGCATGATGGCGTTAAAGTAAAACAGTCTGTAACACTGTGTTCAGTGCTGATCACCCCATAGACAGATGTCTCTGTTCTCTTACACCCGAGTTCTGCTTGCTGTGTGTTAAAGTTAGAACGCAGGTCCTGGAGAACCCTAAGATTAGATCAGATTCTGCTTTAATGTCATTGTCAAAGTAAATGTACAAAGCCAATGAAGTGCACCTGGCATCCAACCAGAAGTGCAGAAGTGGGTTAGTTACAATGAATAACACTGTGGTAAATGAAGATATGGGTCCATATGTCCAGAGGTGAGAGTGATTTAATATACATAAAGTGCAGTAGGTAATAAGAGTATGGTATATATAGAAATATACTGTATTCGAGGTGGTATTATAAAGAATAGTTCCGTTTACAAGCTCTGTTTTTTCACCGTACGTTCTCCCCCAGACGCCTTAAAACCTGGCAGAATTTGCTATTGATGGTCTGGCCCTGGTGACGAATTCTCAATGCACAACGCCACAACTCTCGAAGACGATGAGCATGCATATAGTCAAGCTACGAACCTGCCTCACCTTTTTCGGTCGTGAAGCTGATGCGCTCTTCCACTGTCAAAACTGATGTATCGTCTCAGAGTGGTAGATATACACCAAAGTTTCATCACCAGTAATGATCCTCGACATGAAGGATGGGTCATCCACAGGACACTGACTTCTTGGCAGACGCAATGTTCTTTCGACTTTCAGTCTGGGGATGAACTTGGCAGCAACAAAGCACATGTTCAATTCACATGTAAGGATTGCCTGGACTGTTCCTTATGATACCACCATTGGCAGAAATGTTGTGGATTGTTCTTCGACGATCATCATGCACAGGTTGCCGAATGGCTTTGACATTTTGGGGAAAGTCTTCCTGATCTCTTGTCGTCTTCCAGTGATGTTCTTCCGCTCTCAAAGCGTGAAGAATTTCATGTTCGCTGTTTGTTCCAACTTCCTGTCTGTGATGAATAAGCAGACGTGGTAATGCATGTGGTCTATTTACACTTTGTCAGGCAGCATAAGTTTTTTATTTTAATTTTATTTTTTATTGTAACAAAATGAAAAAATAAAAAGGTGATACTTAGAGTCGCGATACAGATCGAATCAGCACCTACTGTAGGTAGGTAATAGGTGACCCCCGATGATTCCCATCCCTAGTCTATACAGAATTAATATGGGTGGAATATACAGTAGTGTAATGATAAATCTAAGTTATGGATGGTGGGATGAAGCGGTGCAATATAGACAGAATGTGACAGTGTATTGGGTTATTTGTTAACATTGTATAATCAGCTGTTCAGTGTGGTAACTACCACAGGAAAAAAGCTATTTTTCAGTCTGTTTGTGAAGGTGCTGAGGCACTTGTAGCACCTGCCCCTGGGAGAAGGTTGAATAGTCCATGATTGAGGTGAGAACTGTCTTTGATTATGCCTCTCTACCTTTGCAGACAGCGTTTCTTGTAACTGTCCTCCATGTTAGGGAGCTGAAGACTCTTATGATGTTTTTCAACACCCTGGTTTGCCTTCTGAAGCAGTGCACTTGCCGTACCACACTGAGATGCAGTTTGTGAGGATGCTCTCAATGGTACAGCGCTAAATGTTCTTGAGTATCCTGGAGCACATGTGGGACTTTATAGTCTTCTCAGCAAATACAGGTGCTGTTGTGCCTTTCTGATCAGGAGAGAAGAGTTCAGGGACCAGGTGAGGTCCTCAGAGATGCAGACTCCGAGGAACTTAAAGCTGGGTACTGTACACGCTCAACAGCAGCTCCACTGATGGGAATGTGAGCGTGATGGCCAAGCTTGCCTTATTGCTTTCTCAAACAATGTGTAGGAATTCTTTAGGACTGGAGCTAGGAACGTGTGTGCGTGTGTATAATAAAACAAGCAATGATTACACCATCTGGCAAAGCTTGCATGCTGTTCTATTGCACAATTATTACTATTTGCACTTTTGTCATTCATTGTCACTGCAGTTGCACATCAGTGGTTGCACTGCATTTCAATTAGTATTATTATTTATTTAGCCCTCCCCCCCTTTTTAAAAAACATTTACTCAGGAATTATACTTATTGTATACGCTTTTATATACAGAGGGCCCAAAAATGTATACACACTGTAATAGTTATTTATGCTCTATTTTTAAAAACTTGAATTGAATTATGGCGGCAATGTGTGGTACAGTATTATTATTTCGTCTGAAGATGTGATGGTAAGAAGAGAGGCTTATATTTTTCATGTTGAAGTGTATATATATTTTTGGGCCCTTCTGTATATTCCGTGGCTTAGAATGCACTAGTAACGCTGGTGATCTCTCACATTTGCATTGTGTCTACTGGCTATACGTAAGCTTTATTGTGTGCAATCACATCTACAAACCTGCATTTGGGTTACTGTCCTCATAGCTACAGGAAGTTTGGAATTACCTTCGAGATCGATAAAGTATCTAATCCACCCACTCACCTATCTAACTAACTAACTAAAAGTGTGTCCATGCCATTTCTCTGACAATGATCAAGTGTCCAGAAACTTTAAGCAGCCTGTTGTATGTAATGACACGTCATTAATAATGTAATTGTGTTTATTTCTTCCCTTGCAGGTGACATCGTACACTGATCAGGTCATCATGTATCATAACCGTGGTATATCTGAGATGTCCTCCTGTCCCCCGAGCAGCGGCAGCATTACGGGTCTCCTGTTTGCGCTCTGTGACTGCAGCCTCTATGGAGTGTCATGGAAGCGACGCTCTTGTGGAGGTGTTTCCCGCGCAGCACTCCAGCGCACCCTCCGAAAACGTGCCTACACCACACTGCTTTACAAACTTTTCCAGGACAGCTCGTCCAAACCCACCTCGTCGACGACAAACGCTTTAGCCAGCACACCCTCTTACAACAAAATGCTTATGATCTCCTTCGACCTCCGCGTCTTGGGCCGCGCTGAGGATGCAGACAGGCTCGAGTCCCTCCTGGGACAGTTGCGTGAAGCAGGCCGCTCCTCCGGTCTGACTGAGCTGGACTCGGTGCTGGAGCTCTTGGCACAGCTGGCAGGTTCAGGTCCTCCTCCTGTGTCCTCTTTCAGCAGGGACTGCATGCGGCGTGAACGGCCTGTGCTGCGCAGACCTCCACTGCCGGGTTACCTCAGCGAGGAGCTGCAGAGACTGGAGAGCAGGACCTGGGCTCTGATGTGTGAGGAGGAATGGGGAGCGTTTGGGGGAGTGTGTAGGACCCTCAGCATTTTGGACGCTCCACCAGGGACTGGACTGTTTGGTTTAGAGAGGAGACTGGAAGGTGAGGAGAGGTTTGAGCGGGACACCAGAATGACTCTCTTTGGAGCTCTGCAGCACTCGCGCACAACAGATTTGGATGTGCGGCTGGACTTACCACCAGTTCCCAGTAATGCAGATGTCACGGGACTCAATATACGGGTGAGAGATCGCCACTTTAATCCCTCAGGAATGGTTGGTTAAGGTCATTTTTTGCGTTTAGGCCAAACTTTAGCTTTAAACATGTGATGTGTTTCTTCAGTCTTGTGCTAATTTGTTGCTTGTTGATGTACTGTAAGAAAAAAAATGTTGATGTCAGTTGATGCTCTCAGCACCGAAAAACGAAAAAGCAAGAGCTTTTAATCTCATTCATTATCATATCAATGAGAAACCAGATGTGGAGATAGCAGACATTGGACTCAAAGCTCCGAAATGCTTTACAGCTCAGTGATGGTGGAAACTTGCAGTGAAAATGTTTCAGGCTCGGTGGCAAGAGGGTGACGAAGGCTTTCCGTGAACACGCTAAAATGTTTGGTTATTTATTTTTCGAACAGTACAAGACTTTTGGTTGATAAGTTCCATGAGTGTACGACAGAGGAGTGCTGATTCAGAGAGGCCAAGCCATTTGTCATTTCAGCAGCACTTTTTCTATAGTGTAAACATGCCCATTTGTGTGTCCTATTGATTTTTACAACGTCATTGGCATTTGCACAACTGTAATACAGGCCAATATGTATTGTTCTATTAGTGTACTACAGAGTAGTGCTGATTTAGAGAGGCCAAGCCCTTTATTCAATAATAGTATTTTCAGCAGCACTTATGTGTATTATTGGACAATTACTGAGAGTGGACATTTTTGTGTTGCACACATCAAATAACAGTTTTAAATAACGTATGTATAAATACACTGCCTGGCCAAAAAAACAAAGTCACACGCTCTAAGATTTCATTAAATCACTGTTGGCTTCGATTACAGCACACAACATGGTGGCCGTTTCACGTGTGAAAATGATTCCTCATGCTCCCAGAAACACTATCACAATCTGAGTCCTGGAATGTGGGTGCGCAGTCAGGGAAGAAAAACTCCGTAAATGAGAGAACCTGCTCATTCAGTATATTCAGGTCATCAGCTGACTTCATTTTATTGCCTCATAACGTTGCTGAAGCAACTCCAGGTCATAACACTACCTCCAGAGGCTTGTTCAGTGGGCACTATGCACACATCATGCATCGATTCATGCGCTTCCCTTCTTACCCCGACACACCCATCACTCTGCAATAGGGCCAATCTGAGCTCATCAGACCACATGACCTCCAATCATTATGCTCCCTAGCATAAAGTCTTACCAACATGTGTTGGGTTTTTTTATGACCACACAGCTGTTTAGTCCCAATCATGTGAGTTCATCACATTGTGTGCATATGGAAATGCTCTTACTTTCACTATTACACTTGGGTATGGTTTTTCCTGTAATTTCTTTTTTGAACTCTTCAACTTTACCAAGTGTTTAAGTGAACTCCATTCATGATTTTTTTCTGACCACGTTTCTTCCACAAAGTTGACAGTTTAGCAGTATCTTACCAGGTTTTGATAATGTGTTCAAGGGTTTGTAACCCAGTTCCAATAATTTTAAATATCCCTAGTTGTTTCCTAGTTGTTGCCCACCTTCTTTTTTTCCAGGCAGTTTATAAACCAAGCAAAGTTGCATAAAATAAAATATGTTTACTGGTTATAATTAATTTAGCAACTTGGTTAGCTTAGTGAGTTTAAAAACACATCTGGATGGGAAATTCCACACTGTAGCTTCATACTGACAGTATTAAACATCGACTATACAAGCCAGTTGCTAACATTAAACATTCATTAATTATGAATATTAATTATTAGTAGTAATTATTAATAATAATATTAATAATAATAAATTTGAATTAATAATGATTCTATTATTATTATATTATTATTAATTCAGTGAGGTAGCTCTACTAAACTTTTGACTTACAGTATATTGGAAGGTATTGGATAAAAAAACAACAACAACAAAGGCCTGTCATGTAGGCATGGCGGGGGGTCTCGTTGGCATGGCGACCTATCATGCCTGTATTTTTATATGAGAACACTGACTTGGACCAGCTATTTGTCTAAATGTTAACCAGTACTTTGGCATTTATTGGGAAGCTGATCAGTTTGAGTTAAGTCTACGAATGAGGGCACGATGACTATGATGATCGATCACCTCAGGCCTCCAGGGTTGGGCATTTAAATCTCACTTCAAGGCTGTGTGTCTGGCGTTTGCATGTTCTCCCTGTGCTTGATGGGTTTCCTCAGGGTACTCCAGTTTTCTCCAACAGTCCAAAAACATGCCCTGTAGCCCTATTGGCATTTCCAAGTGTTTGATAGTGTGAGTGTGGTGTCCTCAGCAACATAACTTCCCCTACCACAATGACTGCAGCTGAGAAGTCACAGGTCATATGCATAATAAAATGCATACAATAATGGCTTGAATAAGTGAGTGGATTGATGGTACAAAGAGAAGAACAGCCTGAAGGACTTAATCACTGCTGTGTCGTCCCACTGACGCTGAGATGAAGTAAAAGTTAAATGCACTACTATCTCCAGGTAGTATTTGAATGGAATAGTAATGAATAGCATTGTGGGAAATTTACTAAAAGTGTTGCAACTGGGAAAGTAAACTCTTGAATGCTTGTGAAGCTGTGCCAGTGAATGTGTTAATGATAAAGATTGTTGCTTTTTCCTTTAGGGTCGGTACTACTCTACATTTTTAAAAATAATTCTGAGTTGAAGAAGTTCAAGATTTTGAGGGTTCTGAAAACAATGTTTTAAATATTTGACTCAAAAATAATAAAAGCACTATTTTTCGGTCCAGGTTCCTCAGGGTTTGGATCAGTCTGAAGATGAAGGCTTCCAATCTGCGTCTAATCTGACTCCCGACTCGCAGTCTGAGCAGAGCCCTAGCCCTGAGCCTGACGTGTGGGAGGCTTTACGAACGTTTGTACCTGCTAGACGTCGCTGCTGGGAAAACGTGGGCTGGTAAGAGCAAGAATAACCTTTGTGAAGAACCAGAGCAGGAACTATGTGTCTTTCAGACCTTCCTCTCTTCCTAAGGCTGCCTCTTCTGTACTGTCTGAGCTAGAAACTAATTGTACATAAAGAACAGTAACTGGAAGGTGACTAACATACAAAGGTTACACAGGAAATTTGGAAAGGTCTGAAATGCATAAATCGAGCTGGACGAAAAATGTTGACAAATGTGCTTGTTTTTTTCCTGCCATATTTTCATGTTTTCTGATAATGCAATAACTATATCTCTATATAGATGTTTGTCCTGAGTACACAGTTAGTGTATGTCATCATCATCATCATCTTGTTACTAAAGATGTCGATGGATGTACTTGCCAAAGCACTCAATGCGCACAGCCTCGATGCGCTGTCTGAACCCACAGATGGTGGCAGCGGCAAGAAAGTCTGTGCCAATCCTTGGCCACACACACTCCCTGCAGATCTTTCTCTTGTGAGTTTCTCACAGTCATGCCTCAGATATGTTTCCCTCAGGTACTGTTGTATGTGGAGCGCTCCATGCTGTCGCTGGGGTAACCAGTCCCTGTGCCAGGTCCTCCAGTCACTCTTTGTAGCCACTCATGTACTTGGCTCTTCAGCACACCTTGCACAATGTATGCATTATAGCATCTCATAGCCAAGAAGAAGAAGAACAGCCTCCTTCACCATTCGCAATTCTGAAATTGATAATATCCGACCAGCTGATCTAGCAAATTCAGTTTGGGAGCGGTCAGACATGCTGGCATTACAAACTCGGTTTGGTTGCACTCTTGCTTCCTTCTCTTACCTCTCTTGACCCTTATGGGAATTAAATAGACTCATGACAGCCTTGTTGTTTTGCCAAACGCAAAGTGAGCTCATCCTTTAGTGCCAAAGGAAGCTTTCTTGCTAAGCATTTTGTTTTTGGTGCTGTAGGCATCTTCATGCATCCAGCACTGAGTAAAAGGGATGCACATGGGATCAATAGAAGGGTTTTTGCTAGATCTATGATGACAAGGTGAGCAAGATGCTTCTTCTGTATCCCCTCATGCTCCTGTGTGGACTTGAAGCTTTGTTACGTAGTCAATGAATGCTGTTTGGCCTCCCAGTTTATTGGTTTAAGGGGGAGATAATGTAGCAAAGTGAGTCTTCATTTTAACAAATGATCTCAGAAACCATCTTAGATTCTATAGCGTCTTGGAGCGGTCCATGTAATGTGCTTGATTTGGTACAATGGTGGCCAAAAGTATTAAGACAACATATTCTGTGTATTAGTTCTCCCCGTGCACAAAAACATGATTTCACTAATTAATTCTAGCCTATTTATCTGAAGAGTTGTGCTCATTAACTGAAAAAATAGTGAAAAACTGGTTGTGTGACATTGTTTTTTTTTTTCTCTAGTATATAGTAAAGCTTCTGGAGCCATGGCCTGGGTCATCTTCAAACCTAAACCTAATAGAAACCTGTTGGACAATGGTGAAGAAAGCAGTAGATTGAAGAATAAAGTACTTAATAATAAATATTAATTGTTGTAGAGCATAAAATAAATTAGTCATATTATTTTGATTAACATTATTATTATAATAAAAAATTGAGTGTCATAAAAACATTGAATTTCACTTCAATGTTTCAATACTTTTAGCCACCACTGTAGTACAGAATTCCCGATTATTATTAATAATCTTCTTCTTATTATTATTATTATTATTGTTATTATTATTATTATTATAATACATCTATTTATTATTTATAGTGCTTATCCTGTGTAGGGACCTGGAGCCTGTCCGAGGAAACCTAGGGATCAAGGCAGGGAACACCATGAATGTGATGCCATCATATTGCAAGCCACAAGCACACACACCCATACACCCAGTCATATACTATGAGCAATTTGGAAACACCAGCCAAAACACTGGATGTCTTTGAACAGTGAGAGGAAACCAAAGTACCAATCAAGCATGGAGAGAACATTACGCATTTAGACCGGAAGAGAGAGTCAAACTGTCAATGCTGGACCAACAGTGCTAACCATTAATCTGGGAATTATATTGATGCCAATAGTCTCTCCTTGCTGGCAGTTGGAGAATGCCTATGGAGACACAAAGCTGAATGAAAGTTATCAGTTTCTTCACTAGAACAGGTGCCCATTTGTTGCTGGATGAGGTTCCACTCCTGCTTTGCTCTGCATATAAATTTGTTACCTTTACAAATCGCAACACACCTCCTCCGACCATAGGAAATAAAGTTGCATCAACAGGTGTGTCGTTATTTACCCGTTTTATTCTCACGGCATGGGTGATGGTTTCTCATTTTGATGGTTTCAGATTTTTCAGATTGGAATCTGGCAAACTTGCCGAAATCCTCCTCCTCAAACATGTCTTTCACCCACTACGCCTTGGCACATGAGTCAACAGCCTGAATATTCAGTTAGTCTGTATGTCCGAATCTTCCAAGTCATTGTTGTTTTTGTCCAAGAAACTGCTGTACTCTGCGTCAGTGTCGCTTGCCTCGTTCATGTCTTCAGCCGTTGTCTGGACACGACTTTCCCCACCTTTAATTTCAGCAAATCATAATGCAGTTCATATGGTTTAATATAGACTCACTGGGAACTTTATAAGGAACACCTGTACATTTATGCACTAATCCAGTTACCCAATTATGTGGCAGCTGTGCAATGCATGAAATCATTGAGGTATAGACCAGCATTTTTTGGTTAATGTTGTGGCATCAGAATGGGGGGAAAATGTGATCTCAGTGATTGTAACTGTGGTTGTTTCTCCCTCAGAGGACAAAAATGTAAACACATCAGAGACATATGAGAAGTCAACAAACAACCGTCAGACTGTTTGAAAGGCAACAGTAACTCTGATAAGTCTGGGAAAGCAGCATGAACCTTGAGGAGGACTGTCTACAACAGCAGAAGACTGTGTCAGGTTAGACTTTTGTCAGCCAAGAACAGAAAGCTGCAACTGTATTGGACACAGGCAGAACAAAACTGAACAGATGAAGCCTGGAACAATGCATCCTGGTCTGATAGATCTTGAGGCAAACAGATGGAAGTGTCAGAATTTGGCACCAACTGCATGAGTCCATGACCAAACCTGCGTTGTGTTAACAGTCCAGGCTGATGGAGGTGGTGAGATGGTGTGGGGAATGTTTCCTTGGCGTGCTTTGAGCCTGTTCATTTTGAAGTCCTCGCATTAATGCCACAGCTGGTTGGAGTATTACTGCTGACCATGTGAATTCCATCAGAGCTCCACTTTACACATTTTTTGATAGCTACTTCCAGCATGATAATTCATTATGAAGAAAACTGGTTTCATGAACACGACAATGAGTTTCAGTGATCTTGCCAGTCACCGGATGTGAATCCACCTTTGGGATGCGGCCTGGATGTGCATCTGAAAAATCACCAGGGATCGCGCGGTATAGTCATGTCTACACAAACTAGAATCTCAAAGGAATATTTTCAACATCTTGTGGAATCCATGCCGTGAAGACTTTGGGCTGTTTCGAGAGCAAAGCATGGCCCTTCACAGTATTAAACCTAATTCTCATTGAGTGTACATTAGAGTTTATTATTGGCATAGAAGTGATTCAAATTATCCTTACTTCTGTCTTTCTGCAGGTAATAGTAGGACGTTCAATCTATCTAACCCATTTCCCAGCTCGACATTTTTTTCACTCGTGTTGCTTTTTTTTAATCATTGTCTCTCGCATTCTGTCTCTCCAGTCCTCCAGGTCAGAAAGAGCCGCCATATCTGACAGAAGCAGGCAGAGAAGCATTCGATCAGCTATATCGGCTTTGGGAAGGCGAGATGAGGAATATGCTCTCCTCTCAAACTCCCTCTCCTCTCCTGCCCTTGCCTCTGGACTGCCAGACTCAGCTGGTTAAAGACCTCCTTAACGTACTTATAGGGGTGGCTTCTGTTACATTTCCCCTCAATGAGGTAATCACACTCTCCATTGCACAAGAGAATGGACGAATAAACGATAATGCTGTTAATCACATAGCTCTTTAGAAGCATCTTTATTAGTGTGACATGCCAGAGTGAGGATATGTGCTGATATGGGAAAAAAAAGTGGCTTATGGACATAATGTAACCATGGCGACAAGCCACTTTTTTTCTGCTTTGTGTCCAATTGGATGTTCGAGAAACAATTCCTTGCAGTGAGGAAAAGGTTGCTTGCTTTTAGAAATAATAATATACCTAGCTAGATATTGTCCGTTGTCATAGTAACAGTATACAGATCATCTGAGCTGCCTTTTTTTTTTTTCTCTCATCAACATGAAAAGTGCTGAGTTTTTTCTTTCCTACTCAAAAAGTGCCACGTGTTTAATTAAATAACTGTCTAGCCATCCATTAAAGTACAAGTCTGAAAGTAACATTGATTGATGAGAAGTAATTTTTGCTTCCTCCAAGCTGAGGAGCACGTCACTATGCCTCGACTAAATGTAATGAAAACACTATTTCATATCTCTAGCATGATGATAAGAGTATATCTCCACGTGCTTTAAGAATCCTGTGATGCTACACCTCTGGACTTCTGTGTGTACAAATCTTTTCCTCTGTTCCAGTCGAGCGTTCAGTTTGATGTGCGTGCGGATGTGTGCGTGTCGGGAACGTCCCCGGAGAGCGTGTCGCGCCTGTTAGAGGAGCTGGCGCAGTACGGCACACATTACCTTCGCCTGAGCCGCTTCTCTCTGGGCTCTGCTGATAAGAAAGGCCTGGTGTTTCAGGTAATGGCCCTCCATGCATCGTCTCTAACCTTGGTTTTTTTTTTTTTTTTTTAACGCCAAGGACGAGTTGCTGTCCAGGGCTGGTCTAGCGTCAGCTTTCTGTCCCAACCTAATTTGTATTTTAAGACAAATGACGAACCGAATAATGGTGTGATTGTCTCTGTGTGTGTCAGGCGTTTACAGGTGGCCTGCGGCGCTATCTGCATTACTACAGAGCTTGTGTATTGTGCACGCCCGCCTCTCTCAGCCTCCTCACAATCGGCTTCCATTTCCGCAAGCTGGGTCGGCAGCTCAGGTAGGAGCCGTGGCTTTTACAGCATCACGCCTTGTTTTAGTTTTATTAAGAGGGCGAACGCCGGTGCGACAATGCTTATTCTACCCTCTCTGGGTGTGGATCAGGTACCTTGCAGAGCTGTGCTGTGTGGATGGAGCTGCTGGGGCACGCCAGGCTACGTTCCCTGTGGTGAGTATCGTTAGGGGATAGTTTTGAATCATATATGAGGTGCTGCTTGTAACAGGTGGAGTTGTTCTGTTCCTGTAGGGGGTGAAGCTTCTCTCGTACCTGTATAACGAAGCACAGAGCAACTGCAGTAATGAGAACTACCCTGTGCTGCTTTCTCTGCTCAAGAGCAGCTGTGAGCCTTACACACGGTCAGTGCTTTGCCCCCCCCCCCCCTTTCTCCCTCTCTTTATTTATCTCTCAGTCGATCTATCTATCCATCGATTGAGTGCGTTCTCTTTATTTTCGAATCAGTCCTCCAAGAAGTACAACGACAGCTTTTGGCCAGAGAGGAGCGGACACTCTTTAAATGAAGCCAGTTACAGCCTGATTAAACAAATTCTAAATTATGAGTCCCTCGCACGTAGTCTAACTTTGAATTACTTTCCTCTGGACTGCTGAAACGTACTCGGGAAAGAGTTATTGATTTAGTCAGGAATTGATTTTTCCAGAAATTATTTCCAGGACATATGGTACATCAAGTTAATGGGAAACGCTGAGGCTGATGGGGTTGAGCGTAATCTAGCACCGCTCTTGCTGAAGGTAGTGAGTCTCAGCTTAAATGATGACATTGCTTCAGGCTTACGTAGCAGATGCATGCCCTATGTAGTGATGAACATCACTACGTAAAGGTCTCGTACTTGCTTTACACATACTGAAAAAAATTATTCGTCAGGATACCTCCACCGGGCAGCTTTTCACTGCTGTAAATGAAGTCGGCACTCAGCACATACACTCCATAAAAAGTGCATATTTGTGGAACCTACACTTGTTTGCACAACATATCGATTGGAATTATTTATGAATTCTGCTTTGCTCTTGGTATTCATGACACTCTCGCCTGAAGCTGGTCAAACACTAGTGAAATTTGAGGTTTATTTTCTTCCAGCAAACAATGCTGAAGCAGATCAATCTGTTCTAAACACCATGTGTAGGTTTGTATCAGACTGGGTGTACAGCGGAGTCTTCAGAGATGTGTATAAAGAGTTCCTGATCCAGGTGAACGAGGACTACCTCAGCTACAGAGGTGAGCGTGCATGTTTGGAAAGGAACGTTTCACTGTTTAACTACAACAAATGTATACAGCGCTGATTGAAGTTTGTTACGCATTCCGAGCACGACTCTCCCTCTGTCTCTTTGTAGATAAGCATTTCTGGGTGCAAGGCTACACTCTGATCTCGCAGGATGCGGAGGACTGCGTGCCAGTGTTCCTTCGCCATATCGCCAACGACGTTTATGTCTGTGGAAAAACCATCAACCTGCTGAAAATCTGTTGCCCACAGGTCTGATGTTCAAAGTCAAGCACATGCTGTGGTGTTGTAGAAACAAGACTCTGCTAATTGCATAAACCGTCAGCTCGCCTGTTGTTAGCTAATCATTTAAGTGCATCTGTGGCGGCCTGGGAAAACCCATCCACGTGATCCTATTTTGTAATTTTTCTACTATATGTTTCTAGTTCTGAATACTACATCTTTTGCATGTTATCTAAGTCAGAAGTAAAGTGTTTAATTTACTTTCTGCCAGGAGTGAAATGATTGAGGGAAACTGGGATTGAAAGATTCAATTTTAATGACAGCACAGGAGCAACTGATTATGCATACGTCTACTTCCCTATACGGCAGAGTTGGCCCATCGAAGACAGTCCAGGCACATCAGCACCAGGGGTGGCTCAACAGGGGCTGTAGTGGTTTACGGGTTATGGTTAGGGAAGTTACTGATCAGGTTGGAGGTTCAAGCTCCAGCACCAAGCCATAAGCTGCCACTGTCATGTGCTCGAGCAAGGCCCTTAACCCTCTCTGCTCCAGGGGCACCGTAACTTGGCTGACCCTTTGCTCTGGCCCGAACTTCAAAGCAAACTGGGATTTGCAAACAAATAAAGGTTTCTTCTTCCTTGATATGACATAAAACCATACATGGTTTTAGAAGTCTTAGGCAGACTGGTTGCATTACCTGGTGCATTTGTTAAAGATTCAAGATTCAAAGAACTTTATTAATCCCAGAGGGAAATTGCTTTGTCTTGGTCATACAGTTGCATTGATTAA
>JAQMYJ010000012.1:24904851-24944729 GCA_030014305.1 Clarias laeviceps
TGTCCGAAAGTATTATTGAGCATTAACTACTGACAGTCCCTATCCCTTAGTGAAAGCGTTACAGAGATAAGTTATATAGTTTAATCCACCACAGACTGGTAGTCGGAGATGTCACCGTCCTTAATACATCCCACCACCACAGAGTCGTTGCAAACTGGTTGCTTACCAATTACCTTCCATCATTCAGCACTTTAATTTCCCTATCCTTAAAAAAAAACTAGCAGAACTAGCAGTATCTTCCTCCAAGACAAAGCTACTGTAGCTACTGTATACTCAGAGTATGAAAATGCTGTCTGCCCTCTTCGTCATTCATGAGCTCACTGATGCGTATGATGCTAGTGTCAATGTGATTGACAGGAAAAACAGTAATGCCATTCCTCCAGCTCGAACAGCACAGCCAGTTTTGCGCTATTGGATTCCCAGCGATGGATAGCTGTAGTGTTTTTAGGAAGTGTGATCTCCGCATTACACAAACGCTGATTTATTGTACCACCAGCAGCTCATATTTATCGTTGTTCCATTTTTCTTCCAGTTTTGTGGAAAGTATGTTCTAGACAGAATATCCAATGTTGGCCAAACCCATCTATTCCCCCCCCCCCCCCCCTTACAGTCACATCTGATAAGTTTCCCATACCACCACACAGATATTGATTTTGTCCTCTTGACAAATCCTGCGTCAGATCCCGTTCTCTTGAATTCATTCCAGCTCAGAGAAAACATGAATAGGGGCAATATGAAGATAACAGCAAATGCCAATTAGTTTGACCAATTACACAGGGGACAAAAACATAAAAGATGATAATTAAAATAACACTGATCTGAAAGAATAGAAGCAATCAGGATTAAGCCTAGCGAGTGCCAGTTCCAGCTGTTATGGAGGTGGAAATAAAACCTAAGCCATACGTGTTCACATCCTGTCTCTCTGGCAGCATTATATCTGGTCGGAGGTGCCTGTGCCTCGAATCGCCGTGACATTCTCTCTGAGGGAGGTGGAGGAAATCGAAAGAGATTGCGCCGTGTACCGTGGCCGTATGGAGACCATTGCCAAGCACAGCGCCATCAGCAGAGAGGAGCAGGTACTGCACTGGCACTGGCTGCAACAAATTCACAAATGTTTCTAATGTGAAATGAGTCATGTTGGAGGCAAAGCTTTAGTTTTTATATTCCATCCCACAACTCTTGGTTGTCTTGGTTGATTCTAGATGTGACAAAAAGCACTGATTTTTCACTTAAGGCGCCTGTGATGATCTGTGAGAAATGAAGTATACGATCCATTAACACATTTTTAAGCGGAATGCAGGACATTTAATGCTAGGGGGCTGAAATGTGCTTGTGTTTTTTTTTTTTTTTTTTTTTTTTTATGATGACTCTTATCCTCATTCTTTTTCCTCCCTATCTATTTCTCTTTTTCCTTCTCTCTCTCTCCCTCTCTCATACTTTAGGCGTTGCGTACCGAGCTGGCACGCCAAGAGCTCATCAATCAGGTCAGAGAGTCAGCAGCCAAGACGCTGGAGAGCATCCGAGGTCAGCGCGCGCGTCCCCAGCGCCGTATCCATCACAACACTCTTCTCTATCGCTTCTCCATGCTAGCGAAATGAGATACAGCCAGTTATATAACAAATGCTGCTGTCTTAATGAAATATGTCATCAGCTTATTGAGCCTCAAGACAAGTGAGACAGGAAAATATGATCTCAAGCTGAAATGGGGGCACGATGGGGTCATCTGCCGAACGAGCTTTTAGACTGTTCGAAAAAATTAAGCGCACAACTTAATTTGTTAAAAGTGAGTTCCAGTTTTATTCCAGTCAGCCAAGCAGAACAATTAGTCCAACCTGAAACACGTGTCTCTGACACTCTGTTCGACATGTGCCGAGCCATAAGTGCAACGCAGTCTTAGACCAGGCGTGTGCGCACATTTCCCGCAGGTAGAACTTCATGCATTCATAACCACATGCGAGAGTAACTAAGTGAGCCTGAAGGGAGTGAAAAGAAAAACAAAAGGCAAGTTAATGACCTTAAATGGTTGCTGAGAGCTCACTGTGCGCTTGCACCCCCTGCAGGCCGCCAGGTGTCACAGCGTCTGGCTGAGGAGGCTAAGAAGAGAGAACGCTTTGAAGAGCTGAGGCAGCAGCTAGAGCTCGACCAAGAGGTGAGAGGTTCAAGAGAACATAAGTGCTTGTCATTGTGGAGACATAAATGGAAAAGTATGTAATTAAAATTCAGGAGGAGTGTTGCCTAATTTATCCCAGAGCTTTAAGTACTCTGTCTGGCTTTTTAGTCTGCTTCAGGCACTTCAGATCTGAGACAGTTCCTAGTTATGAACATAAATGTAAAGGGTGTTGCATGAGATGTAAGTGATTTTAGAACTACAAAGTATTTCTTATCGTAGGGATGGTTTTCTGAGTGTCAGATGTACATGTAATGTGGTACTTCGCACTACACTATTGTGGCCATTAGAGCAGAGTTATGTCTCGGCTTCACAATCACATCTCAAGCAAATAGCAGTATTTTCCCTTTAAGCATCAGCATGAATTTCAACTCACGGTATTATCTTTCCAGTGTTGTTGTTTATGTGTATAGTTATTTATGACCTTTGCTACACAGCTATATTGATATTTATTGCAGAGGAGGAAAGAGAGTGATTTATGATTTGTTTCGTTTTTGCATTTAAAAATTCCATTAGTGAGTCCAGAATAGCAGCCTTTCTTTGTAATCATATAAAAGATTCTAATAATGAAAGATAAGGTGCCGGAGGATAGAATAAGCACATCAGTCTATTGATTTACTATCTTAAAACCAATTAATCTGTAACCCAGTTTTGGCTCTTTCATGGATAACATTACAATTAATTGACTAAGACAGAAATGTGTGTGATAAGAAGGCTTTGCGTTACCTTAATCCTGTTTCACAGCTGATGTTCATACAAATATTTCACCATCATCCTCATCCAGTGTGAATAGTTTGTCATTCTGCCTGCCTTAATCAAGCGAATGAACACATTACATACTACACAGGACTCTACAACAGTACATATTGGGTAAACATAACTTTACTGTTGTCTCATTTTGGTATGTGAGTGTTTTATGGTATTTTCACATAATCATAGCCTTTTTATATAATTTCCGTAACATATTTGTGGAAACATGCTAACAGAAACAGAAGGAGAAACATGTGCTTTCAAATAAGTAGACAGATTGTGTGTAATTAGTTTGATATGAAAGAAACCAAGGAAAATTTGTTTGTAAAACCAGCAGTTTATACAAAAGAAACTCTTTGCTTGTCATGACAGACTTTTGTACCTGCAAGACTTCTGACTTCCCTGGTAATTCCCATCCTAAAAAAATAGTGTGTATATATAGAGGTAATTAGATGAGTAAGAAGCTAGATAAGTAAGTAGGAATCTAAGTAGGTAGGTGGAAAAGTAGATGGGCAAACAAGTAGGAAGCTAGTTAGGTAAATAGGAGGTGTAGGAAGCTAGATAAATGGGTAGATAATTAAATGGTTTGATAGGTATGTAGGTACGTGGGTGAGTAAATAAAGATATAGGAATTTGGGTAAGTGTGTTCGTTGGTGCTTAAGTAGAAAGGTAAGTAAGTAGGAATCTGGGTAAGTATGTAGGTAATTAAATGGCTAGCTGTTTATGTTGGTAGGTAAGTAAACGGGTAGATAGATAAGTAAGTAGGAAGTAAGGCAAGTAATTAAGTAACTAGATAAATGAACAACTAGGTATCTGGATAAATAAACAGGTATAGAAGTAGGAGGTTCGGTACGTGGGTAAATAGGTAGGTAGATGGGTAAGATAGTTAAGAGGGGTAGTTAAGGGGGTGGGTAGATGGGCATGTCTGTAGGTGAGTAAATAAGTAAGAACTTTAGTGAGTACTCAAATCTGTTTAAAAAATAAAATAGAATAAAAAAATATATTGTGTGCATTATGTAAGGCTCAGAGTTTTGTAGATTAAACAACTGCAGGCAATTCTGTTCTTTTTACACTGTTTAACTAGAACAAAAACTACCTTTAATATATATGTGATGTTTAAGTCATGAATTGAGTCTATCACCAAGTTCATTTACTGTGATATGAGTAAGTGCAGAAAAGGTGAGTAACAGGAATCTGTTTGCAGTGGCGCAAAGCTGTTAAAAGGAAGGAGCAGGAGGATGATTACAGTTTCGCTCGAGAGCTTAGAGACCGAGAACAGAGGCTGCAGGCCCTCGAGGAACAACTGGAGCGCAGGGCACGGTATGACCAACAAGCTCCTGCGTTTCATTGCCACTGTAGACATACTCGTATACCATTCACATTGTATACTGTGAACAGGTTTTTGAACACTATGTGTAGTACACTGTTTGTGTGTGTGTGTTCAGGATGGACTTGATAGCACAGTACAGTCGTCTGTCTGAGGAGGCAGCTAAGAAAGAGCGCAGGGCAATGTGGAAAGTACAGAGGATAAGACTGCATGAAGCCAGAGTGAACTTCCTCCAACAGGACCAACGCATCATACAGGTATGCTTGTGACTGTTTTTGTAGTGCTTGGAGCACTTTTCCCATTTATTCATTGATTCAGAACAATCAGTGGCTGTTGTGCCCTATTATGCCCAGTGTAAACATTTCAAATGTCTGTCCTACTCTTTGCTATTTTGTTGTATTTTAATATTATCTGATAAAATTTGCTCTCAAATATCTTTGTACTTTTATTTGTCAATCATTATTCTACTCTAGTGAGTTAGTGATTTTTGTTTCTAACCTGTTTAGACTGTAAATGTGACTATGGTTATGTTCCAGGCTCTGCTTGAGCGGTATCTTTTAGGACAGGAATGCCCCAGTCAGGATCCAGCTCAGGAATCTCACACTCCTGAGATACAAATAAAAAATTTGCCCATGGAGCAGAAACTCCACGATTCTGCTCTGCCTACTTGCACTTCTGCACTTCCTGCTGTTCTCCCTGGCTCCACCAGGAATGTTGATGCTCTGATTTCAGATCAAATTGACATTACAGATTTCCTCCCAAAACCTCAAGGGATCACCTGTTGTGCAGACAGTATGGCAGTAACCCAGGCTCTACAGGACATCAGCTCTGACCTCTCAGAATTCACCAGAAATCCTGACTTAGACTATGACTTTTCGTCACCCTACAGCCCGCTGGAATGCCTTAGGCTCCAGTCGTGCTCTACTCATCCATGCCTCTCCCACCAAGTCCTAGAGCCTGGGGCAAGTCAACATGACCCCCCTTCAGAAACTTCACATCATCAGGAGGATAGTGCTGCCTCTGGGCATGCGTCACAAGCTAGAGTGAGTGAATTGGAGCCAATGGAAGAGACACAAGAGCAAAACGTGGCCCGAAATAAATGTCTGGAGACAAACAAACTGAGTGAAAAGGAGTTATATGGAGAAGATAAGGAAGATTCAGCATGTGTTGTGGAGTTGGAGCCAAAACCACCAATGGATAGCATAGCAGAGAAGGCCAGAGATAGTGGGCAGCTTGCTCAGCCCCTTCGGACATCAGCTGAGAATATTCCAATAGATCCAGTTCTAATAATTGGCAGTAGTCAAGACTTTGATGTCCAAAGCAAATCTAAGAACAATCTCTCGGGGGTAGCAAGTATTTCCTCCTCCACTACTGCCCTGGGCCAGTCTGTTAATGCTGACATAAGGACTGATGGGCTTTTCTCTGACACTGCTATGGTCCTCCCCTCACCCAGTATCCATGGTCATGCTTCTGATGCACACATTAAAGTCGGGGAGATGGTTTCTGAGGTTACCGTGGCTGTTCCCTCACCAAATATCCATGGTCATGCTTCTGATGCACATATTAAAGTCGGGGAGATGGTTTCTGAGGTTACCGTTGCTGTTCCCTCGCCAAATATCCATGGTCATGCTTCTGATGCACACATTAAAGTCGGGGAGATGGTTTCTGAGGTTACCGTGGCTGTTCCCATGCCAAATATCCATGGTCATGCTTCTGATGCACATATTAAAGTCGGGGAGCTGGTTTCTGACGTGAGTACACCAACAGCCTCTCGAAATTTCCATGGACATGTCTCTGATGCCCATATAAAAATCGGAGGATTGGTTTCTGAGGTTCTTGCTCCACAACCTTTGCAAAATGTCCATGGTCATGCCTCTGATGCTCACATAAAAATTGGTCAGCTTGTTTCTGAGGTCTCTACTCCAACCCCTTCCCCTAATATCCATGGCCATGCATCAGATGCTCACATAAAGGTGGGAGAGTTCGTCTCAGACGTTGCTCTATCTCAACCTCGTTGGAGCAAACATGGCCATTCCTCAGACAGCACTCTTGAAGTGGGCTGTCGGATTCCAGAAACCAAACAGACACATTCCCCATTGCCAGGCAGTGCTTACGGTCACTCCTCAGACTCCACACTAAAGGTCGGCTGTGTTGTATCTGGATCAGACCCACTGCCTTCACCCCTCCCTGGTAGTGCATATGGGCATTCATCAGACTCGACACTGGGAGCAGGGTGTGTGGTGATGGGGGTACAGGTCCCTAAGCAGCCCTATCTCCCGGGTAGTGCCTATGGACATTCGTCTGACTCGAGCCTGGGTGCAGGCTGTGTGGTACAAGGGATCAAGCCTGGAAGCTCTTACAGTGATGCCCCTCAGGCAGGATTCAAACTGCCCACAGAGGACAAGAAAAAGCAAGACAGCCAAGAGGCACAAGGTAAAAACAAAAAAACATTTTCTCATTAAGATAATCGCCTAGGTGGTAGCATGATCACCTTGTATCTCCAGGATTGAGGGTTTGAATCTTGCCTCTGGTTTCTATTTGTGGTTGTACTGTATGTTAAGTTGTATATTTCTTTGGGTACATTGGTTTCTTAACACAGTCCAAATCTTCCCAGGTGTTTCTAAATTACCTGTAGTGTATGATTGGGTATGTGAGTTTGTGCACTTGTGCCCTGTGATGGGTTTGTGCCCAGTCCTCGAATGTGTACCCTGCCTTGTACCCCAAGTTCCCTGGGATAGGAACAGGTCCCCTGCAACCCTACATAGGATAAGTGATATAGCTATTAAATGGATAATTGCAAAACCAGTAATCAAACAAAGGTAAATACAGAAAGTGAAATTGTTTGTACGGCTCTGGGACATATAATATTGGTATTGAGATAAACTGCGACATACAGTAATATTGTGTTCTGTTATATTTTTAGTACTTCACACTGAACCGCACTAACAAGTAGTTATTGCCTTGATTAACAGAATTGATTGATTTATTTGTTTATTTATTTACAATTAAAGTTGAACATCTACCATTCAGTCTTGCTTTGGTGTATGATGAGACAAAACCTATATTGTGACGCAAAGATATTTTCATCATATATGAAATCACAACAGTTTATACTTGGTATTATTATTAGTGCTATACGATAAGAACAGTAACAGTAGCTGCTGTACTTTTTGGCATCTACAAAAACTAATAAAAAAAATAAAATTAAATTTAACTGGTACAGGAATAGATTTTATAATTTTTTACATTTTTAACAAGTTTATAACATATTAGTTGTTTACCAGCATGTTAAGGGGAAGAACATTACTAAGCACAGATTTATACCTTGATTAAAGGTTGTAGCTGCATTCTGCATTTACACTGATTTACAAAAAATGTGATGTCTGAGCTTGTCCTCCGAAATGTTACAGAAGCCACAGCCGCTCCCCAAACTCAGCTGCTCACTCTGGACGAGGGTCTCACTTCCTGGGCGCAGGGGCTAGGACTATCCCCCTCAGAGAGACCAGAGGACGAGTATCTCATCAAACTGGCCTCTCAGTACCATGCCGAGCAGTACGAGGATTCCTACAGGCAAATGAGTGAGTGTGTTTTAACCATAATTTATGCCAGTTGCGTGTATGATATATTATTACAATGCTTGAGATGTTCACTTACACCGATCACTTATACTGAATCTGACTTAACCCTGTAGTCTTTGCCTTCGTGTGTGTTGGTTAGTGTCAGCCCCTGAAGCTCAGCTCCTACAGCAGGTGACCCGTGGGCCAAACGGACTCCCAGCGGACTCCACTCTGCACTGCGCGACAGACTCTACTGCTGTGCAGCTGAGTGAGATGATGCCCCTCCCTGTGCTCATGAAACACTCGGTCACGACCCCACTCATCACACAGTGAGTGTATTAGGGTGGTTGTTAAAATGCTAATAGCTTTTCTTTAAGTAGGTTGTTTTGTTCTATTATCACTTCAGTTATAGTCAGTGATTTCGGCAGGGTTTGATGATGCTCGCAGTTTTGAAACTTGAAGTACAAATTAACACGTCAGAGGTGTTTTCCCAAAAGCCATACACCCATTCCACCTGAATGCTACTGCATGAGGGGAGAGCCTTGTTGATTAACTAATAAGTATCGATTCTGACTGGTTAGATTTATTTATTTATTTATTTTTACATTTTAGTTTGACAGTTTAAATGTGCTGTGTGTGTGTGTCAAAGTTTAAAGCTTATCAGTGAATCTGCTCTTCCCAACTGGTTACAGAAAGCCACAAAATGAGAAGATTTGGGAGTAGATTCAAGACTTGCCCTTTCTGAAGGTGGTGTCTGTGTCTGGCAGAATAATTGCATCAGTAGTTTAATGTTGAGTAATGAATCTCTCTCTCTCCCTCTGTCTCTCTGCCTCCCTCCCTCCGGTCCTTCTCCTCAGTTTGTCAATGGTGAATAAGGCGGTGGTGGATTATTTCTTTGTGGAGCTGAGAGTGGAGAAACACTTTGAAGTGCTGAGGCACTTTTTACTGATGGAAGATGGGGAATTTGCACTGTCACTAACTGACCGGCTCTTTGAAAAGGTGAGAGCAGAACATCAATTGGACAGCAGCCTGAAAAAAAAAAACTCATTTAGAGCTTGTACCTCAAGAGCGAAAACGTTTCCTGTTTTTCCATTCTGTAAAAGAACTTGAGGTTTCCAAAAAACAGACATAATCTGTACACTAAAATGAATGGAATTATCGTGTTAATGTGTTTGTGTGTTTGTGCAGCTGGGCAGTGGACAAACCCCTGGGGAGCTGCTGACCCCCCTGGTCTTGAACTCCATGCTGAACAAGGCCATGCAGTACAGTGTGCACGGCGACAGTGAGCTGGCCACTAACTTCACGTTTGCATTGCGCTACCTACCGGAGGTGTTCCACCCTCACGCTCCAGACTCACTCAACTGCCTCGAGCTGCGCTACAAGGTCACACGAAGGCACAACTATCCCAGTCCTCCCTTTGTTTTGTTAATATTATCCACTTGATGCACTCTGTCCATGGCTCTTTAGAACCTTTACAAAAGGGATAAAAATGATTTAATGACAGGGTGGATATAAGTTTTATTAGGGGCAAACTGACAATTAAGTTTAACTTAGGACAGACTACAGATTTAAATTTAAGGTTTCATGTAGTACCCAGTACCATGTTTGAGTTACTGGGAAGCACCAATGACTGAGGACAATCTGACATACAGTACTAAAAGTGCATATACAGGTGAATGGAAAAGAATGTGTATGTGATTGATCCTGTAGTAGTTTGATCTAGCACATTTTGCCCTCTTGACAAAAAGTTGTTTGTCTTAAAAATATTGAATTGGAGTACTTGTTCACCCACCTGCTACTGTAAGCTACCGAACTACCTACTGTACTTAATGAAATTACTACCTGACTACTATCTTTAGGAATCACCAGTCAGCACCTGATATAATATTATCACGAGGTGTCAATTCAATAAATATTACGTTGAATTGGGAATATTTTATGACATTGAACCTTTAAAAAAAGTTGGGTCATACCTCAAATATTTTATACCTTGGGTTCATTTAACAGCTTCACAATTGAATTGAACATGAGCAATTTAATGCAGCCCTTTTATTATAACATTAGTTTTTTTTACTTAAACAATGCAAACTAACTTCAAAAACAAGAGTTTAACATTTAACTTAAACAAAAAGCAGCATTTTTACTGAGAAGCATGTATCACATTCCTGTAGGATTATAAAGAAGCTCGGCTTTTACTGCACGTGTTTTACCGAGACTGATTAACGTGCGTGGTGTCTGAGACTGGTGTAATGAGTGGGTTTGCGAGTAATTCGATCAGAGTTTGGAGAAAAAGGCGCTGATCGGAGGCTTTTTAACGCGTGCAACTTTAGATAATGTAACGCCATAAAATATGTTTCTGTTGCACTACTTTGAAGCTCATACACTCGGCACAGAATCAGTTAATTCCGAGGCTGATCAAACTGCAAAACAGGCAATTCCGGTCACTGGCTGATCTACCGGTGCATCTCTATTATAAATCTAATAAATCATTTAAAAATCGATTTTGGTGTCATGGTGGCGATACATGAACCAGCACACAAAAGAATCGATTCCTTGATTAATTGTTTTTTCTCCCCCCCCCCCACCTACCTACCTGCTGAACTACCTAGCAGCCTAGCCACCTAACTACCTGATTACCTACTTACCAACAGAACTACCTACTTGCTTACCTAGCAACTAATGCATGCCACTGGGTCTTTTTATAGGTGTAGCCCAGCAACTAATACTGTATGTACCAACTCCACATGTTTGGATTGTCACACTCGCTCTTCCCATCCTTCTCTCTCTCTCTCTCTCTCTCTTCTCCAGGTGGACTGGCCTCTGAATATCATCATAACAGACAACTGTATGAATAAGTACAACCGCCTGTTCTCCTTCCTGCTGCAGCTCAAACACATGGTGTGGTCTCTCGGTGATGTGTGGTTTCATCTCAAACGCACCGGTGAGCTGCTCCTCACACAGGGCACAGGTCAAGCTTATGGCTTAAAGGAGCATTTTTCCTGGCAGTTTTCGATTTCATCTACAGCTTATGTGTGGCTTTACAATGTCCTGTACTCGGGTGGTGGGGTGAGGTTTGGTGGGGTGGAGGTATAAAGCACTTAAAAGCTTGCTTTTTTGGAGCTCAAAAATGACAAAGAATTTCAAGTTCTTTTCGCTGTTATCAGGAAAAAAAATCCAAGTTCTACACCTGGCGGGTTAGTCTCGCCCAGAGGGTAAAGATAGAAATCTATGGGCGGTCAATAAACAATTATGCTTTTTTATTTGGTAGAATGTTTTACTCAATTATTTGGTCCACTTTATTTGGAGATTAAGCTCTGAATGTGTTTAGAGACTTTACAGATGCACTAATTTGTGTAAATGTTTATTGGAATAGTTTGAAGTTAAACTATTTAAAAACTACACAAAACTGTTTAGTAAATTTGTTCTCTCATGTCTTTGATATATTGGATTGTTAAAGTTTAGTGGCTATAAATTCAAATTAGCAGTATGCAATCACATCCTTTGTTTTTTCTTCTCGTAGTAATTGCAAATACATATGCTGGTATACATACAAGATCATGCACAGTTATTGAAATCTCTCTCTCTCTCTCTCTCTCTCTCTCTCAGCTGTGGTAAAGGGAGCAGGACGCTCTGTACAGTTTCGACAGCTGCAGCTGTACAGACATGAGATGCAGCACTTTGTGAAGGTGATCCAGGGCTACATTGCTAATCAGATCCTGCAGGTCTCCTGGAGCGAGTTCACCCAAAAACTGAGCGGTGCCAACGATCTGGACGCCATCCATCACACACACGCAGAGTACCTCAACAGGGCCATCTTCAGGTTCAAGCACCACACTGCACTGCACGATAACGCGCTCCACATTCGCACACGAGAAGTTTTCGCTTCACAGCACCTGAATTGATCCGAGGGCTTTTCTGTGCAGGGCTCTGCTGACAGAGAAAGCCGCTCCTGTGATGAACATCATCCACAGCATCTTCAGTCTGATCCTGAAGTTTCGTGGCCAGCTGATCGCTCAGGCCTGGCAGAGTCAGCAGGGTGAGGCGGTGCACCCGAGCTTCATTGCCATGCAGCAGTCTTACAACACTTTCAAATACTACTCACGCTTCCTGTTCAAAGGTGAGCACACATGTGTGCACACACCCAAGGCAAACATCCATGCATTCAGTTCTTACTGGTCATAAAGTTAGAGGTAAACATGATAAGTTTTATTGTGTGGCACATAATTCTTATGACCCTAAAGGTAAAGTTTATTTACTGTAATATTTTATGCGGATTTTGAAAAGCAAGTTCCGTTTATCAAAGAAAAGCAGTATGAAGGAAAGACTTTCCTGTGTTTGTGTCTGCAGTGGTTTCCAAGCTTGTGGATAAAGGCTACCAGCCTCATTTAGAAGACTTCCTGCTGCGTCTTAACTTCAACAACTACTACAAGGACTCATGACGTATTTCTGCCTCTCAGTGAGAAAACGTTCATGAAATTCCCACTGAAGTCAAGGAGGCTTTCTGTATGCAAATGATCTGCTTCTAGCAGTAGTGTTGCTACTCTGGAATGAGTGAGCGGTGCTGTAAGAGTGTGGAGTGTCAGAGAGGGAGAAATGTCATTAGCATTTTATTTTTTTACAGTTGGGTCAGCACTCACCTAGGCTTCAGAAATTCAGCAGTTTTAGGATTTACGTCGTCTTGAGCATGTCTTCATTTTTGTTTTCTGGACACTGAAGTCATTACTGCTGTGTTACATGTAAATAAATCACCAAGCACACAGATTTCTTTTGTTTCACATTTTGGTCAATTAAATGAATTAACATTGTTGGATGCTGTGACCCATGACGTCACATGCCAGCAGTCATTACTGTAGGAAGTTACAGTGAGAACCCTGAACCAACGGTGCACACACACACACACACACACACACACACAGATATTCTGGGCAATTTGAAAATACCAATAAGTCTAAAATGTGTGCCTTTGGAATGGTGAAGGAGAATGAAGCACCGAGAGGAAACCCACTAAGCGCAGTGTGAATATGCAAAAGACACGCACACAAGATCCCTAATCCTGATGGTGGAAGGCAACAGTGCTAAGCATTGAGCTGCTATGCTGCCCTTTTGGTGTTTTTATTCTATAAAATGTTATGAAAAAAAATATTCCTGTAACTCAAAAGCAGTGGGAAAAAAATTAATAAAGACTCATCAGGGCTCTTAGAATAGAGCTTTATTAAAAGTTATTACATTGGTTTAAGAAAAGCCATGTGCAAAGCCTTCTAGACAAGCAGCTCAATTAATAACAGTAATTATTGTTAGGAGTGGTCTGCTCCCACACAGGTTTCATCAAATGCCATTGTTGTCTTTTGAAACTCTCGCAGCTTGCAGCAGATAGGTGTTTATACGCACTTGAGTCTGAAACCGAAACTCGGTGATAAACAACCAAAGCCGAAGCCTGACCTCCAGCTGATCCTACACTTAACAGCTCGCTAGCAGTTAAAGTATAGACGTGCCAGTGTTGATGCACAAACCAACAATCATTGTGGGGAGGCTTCTACATGCATATTTTTGTTTAATATACAATACTGAAGTGCAGCAAATTTGTGATTCAGATTGCAACAGATAATTTCAAATCATGTCCGTAGGCGTATCTTTTAATACAGCGAAGCAAGCAGATGAGGATTATGTAGGAAAAAAGCCCTTTTGGAAGAAACAGAAATGTAGTCAAGGAGCCAGACAAGCTAGTATATTTGAAAGAAAGTGGTTTTGAATTTAGCTGATAGACCTATTGCTATTAACCATTAAAAACTGCAGCACTTACAGTTTATATGTAAATGGGAAAAAAAGACATATCCATTTCATTTGAGCATTTAATATACCTCACCTTTACATAACCTAATAAACATAACCACGGTTTACTTTATATGTATATATCTCATACTAAAGAGAATATCTTTTTAAATCTCACTTAGTGTTATTATTATTATTTTTTTTGTAAACTAGTTTAAACCTCAAAGTGCATTTCATTCATTGTAAACAGAGCACTAGCTTGGACCCTGGATGTGAAATTTGAGATTAAATGATAAAGGAATGTAAATAATTTATACTTCTGTAAGTCAAATGACCTGAGGAAAAAGTATGGTGAAATAGACTTTTTTCTTTTTTGCAAGTAAACTAATAAATCAGCACGCAAAGAGCTGAACCAGCTTCAGATTCATCACACAGAGAAAGTAGTGCCTCTTGACAGTCTGGGTGGAATTTAGCTAGATTACAGTACACTCACATTACCATTAAAATGCACCATGATTAGTGCTATTATCCGAAACTCGACATGCAGTGGAAGTGCAGTTACATTCTTAGCCTTAATAGGGCAGGGCTAGCCATGAGTACAGGCTTTCTAATACTGCTAATAATGTGCTTAGCAATTGTTTTTAAATCTATAAACCTATGAATCTCAGTAAATGCCCATTAATTTATACGAGCAATCTTTCATTAAGAAGCTGCTTCTACAGTATGTCTCAGTACAACAATGTAATAACATGGCACACCTTTATATCAAGCTCCTGAAGTATGCAGAAAGAAAGAAATTGTAGTGAACTAAGGCGTCAGGTGCAAAACGGAAAATGAACCTGTACGTGTACATGAGGACGCTCTCACGCCAGAACTCCTAAATAGGGTCCGCTTTTCTTCACAGGAGGAGGCAAATGTGGACACAATGCAACGAAATGATTTGCCAGATTGATGAGAGTGAAGGTATGTGTGGTATTTAGCAGAGCTATATTACTCTGTATTGATTAGCTTCTAGAAGGCAAACTCATTCATCAATGTAAACCTACGTTCATCCTTTGTGGATTATTTGTATACAAGAGCAAACTTGGGTTTAGACATCTGAGACATTAGAGTAGAGCCGTAATGTACTGTAAGATAAGAGTCTCTAGTCAGTTTGTATGTAAAGTGTGTGTATCTAGGATCAGCTCCCTAGATCTTCATTAGGGTATAAGAAAGAAAGAAAGAAAAAAAAAAAAAAAAAGCAAGCGCTGGATCAGCTCTTATCCTTTGAGAAGGCGAAACAGGTTTCAGGCCTCAGACTCCAAGTCGTCGTCTCCTTCTCCATTCGCTGCCTTTCCGGTCTCACTCTCCAGGAGCAGGAACTTCCCGTCACTGGTCAGTGGCACGGATTTCATCAGCTGGGCCAGAGCATCTGGATCCTAACACAACACAGAACATGAAAAAAGTGAATGAAGATGTTTTAATAGAAATGAATCATCCACTACCAGTCAAAAATCTGGGGTCACCTAGGAAATAATTAAATAAATTTCCCTAAAAACCTTTATTGATCAAATGAACTGTAAAATCGACAGAAAATATAGTCCACACGTTGATATGGTAAGAAATAAGGATTTGTGCCAGAAATTGGAATTCTGACCGCGCAGGCCAGTCTGTTACAGTTACAACACCAGCTGGCTGCTTCTTCTCTGAACAGTTCTATAATTTAGAGCCGAGCTTAACTTCCTGACACTGGGACTCTACTGTTGTTGTGTACATTGCAATTTCTTCTCACAGTTTACCTTTATTAGCACCCGAGTACTAATGAAACTAAACAATATCTTCAAACAGAAAGAAGTTTGGCAAAGGAATTATACCCAAGTCTTCATATGAGAATTGTACCAGGAAATCTACACAGTGGACTTTGGTGAAAATGTCATGTCCTCATATGAGGCACATTCAGATCTCAAGGGGATAAAGGGCGCCTATTGTGCCAAAAAAATTTTTTTACTCATTTTTAGACATTCAAACTCAAAAATGTGAGGGGGGGAAAAAAAACCACTCCCTGTTTTTTTAGATTCCCCCTAACGTGACCTCACAAGAGTAAACCCTCTTCCAGGTTGTTGCTCAGTTCTGCTGTTCACAAATGGGCTGTTGCTCTGCATCAGCTCATTTACTTAATTCACTTCAATTCACACACACAAACACACAAACACACTACAGGCAATTTGAGAACACCAATTAGCCTAATCTGCAGGTCTTTGGACTGTTAGCGGAACCCGGAGTACCCGGAGGAAACCCACTAAGCACGGGGAGAACATGCAAACTCCATGCACACAGAGACGGGAATCGAGCCCGGACCTTGGAGGTGCAAGGCGACAGTGCTAACCATTAAACCACGCGTTAGTATCATGGTTTTATAAATATTCCAATTAAAAAATTTTTCTTTGGATTTTGTTAGAATTCTAAACAAATTAATGAAATTATTTTCTTCCCAACACAGGACACCGTGCTAATGTACCTGCTCATGTGTGAACAGTTTAGAGCATACCACTTGTAGGATTAGAGAGGAACTGCAACATTTTACCACCTCAAATGCAAACAAATATAAATAAATAAAAAAATTTTTAAGGAGATTTTGGAGGCAGGATACACGATACACAAACTGCCACATAAAAATCATGATACATCACAGAAGCGATTTTTTTTCTAATGATAGTATTTACATAGACACTGAAACAGTGTTCTGGAAGAGGAGTGAAACCGAGGGAACTCGGGTAAATAAATAAATAAACTAAACAAACAACAGTAAAATATATTCCATTAAGGTTTTTATTGTTCTGGTGTAGAAGGGAACTGGCTTTGTTCACTGGGTTTGGCACAGCGTTACAGCTTTTTCCTTGTTTAAAATTCCCTTGTATGGTGAGATGATGGTATGGGCTGTTTTGTTGGTTGCTAAAGTGAGATATTTTCAGACCACCATCTATGCTTTACCACGCTCAATAAGCAGTCCTCCATCATCTTTTCACTTATTGTACATCTGAACATAAAAACTTTTTCCCCCGTCTTTCTCCATTCAAGGTTGGTGTTCTTTGGCATTTTATCCCTTTATTGGCCAGGCCAGTCTCAGATATATTTTTTTCTTTGCAATTCTGCCCAGAGCCACCTCTTGATTGTTGACCTTGAGGCTGGTGTTATCCAGATACAAGATTCAGTAAAGCTGGCAGTTGAGGATCCGTGCGATGTCCATTTCTCAAAGTAAAGACCCTGATGTACTTGTCCCTGCTCAGCTGTGAAATTAGGCCTCTTTAATTCTCTTTCTATTCTGGTTAGAGACAGTTATTTGCTGTTCTTTGAAGAGAATAATATACTTTGTATAAAATCTTCAGTTTCTTTACAATTTGTTCATGAAATAGGCCACCTTTCTCAGAACAAAAAATAAATAAATTATAAAATTTATTTTTTAAGAAGATTTAAAAAAAAAAAAAAAAAAGTTTTTTTTCCCCCCTGGCAATTTTGAGTTGATCCCCACAAATGCTGATGCCCCATACACTCAACTTTTATTGCTTATTTAATCATCGTGATGGTTTTCAGCTGTGCCAATGTAATTCCAAAAAGGTTTTTTTAATGATCAATTAGCCTTTTAACACGATAAACCTGATTTAGCTATGTTACTGGAACAGAGGAGTGGTGGTTGCTGAAAATCACACTCTTTATGCTGTTGAAGAGATTTCCATTAATAACCATCAGTTTCCAGCTATAATTAACAATCAACAATGGATAAGACTGTATTTGTGATCAATTTTTAACGTTATTTCAGTTGAAGAAAAAAAAAAAAGGGGTGTGCTTTTCATTTATAACCAAGAACATTTCAAAGTAACCCCAATATTTTACCCGGTACTGTATGTACAGTAAACATTTACAGTAACTACATTGATCGTTTTGTCAAAGATTTAAGATCTTACCTTTTTAGCTTCTGTAATCTCCTTTCCAATGTTTATTGTGTAGCAGATCTATAGAAGGGAGAGAACTATTAAATATCATCATTATACATTGAGAAATAGCACTTTGGAAATCTCTACTACGTTGTAAAAACCATGCAGATCAAAAATAATTAACCACTTCAAAACCGGCCTCAAACATGCTCCATTGGAAATGAACTGGGTTCTAGAGTCTAGAGACCTTCTTGCAGATTTTTGCTCACTTTTTCTCACACCCCCAACAAATATTTTTATCCAAACTTTTAGGTGGGTCTCCTGAGTGCTACAAAAGAAAAAGGGAGAAGATTGGTCAAACTGTTTGGCAGTTATGAATGCTTCTTCGGGACGCAAAATGGATTTTCTTATAGGAATGCATTGACTTCTCACTGTAAAGATTTGTCCTAAAGTCCGCTAGAAAAAGAAGCCTTTATGACAATTTTTTTCCTCTCTTTTTTTTTTTTAAAACAAACTTAACATAAGTAAACCCTTCTCTCTTGAACATTTAAAAATGAAACATCTAGCACTAACGGTTCCCAAGATATCTGTCTCCGAATCAGCACATCAGTCACTTTCACATTGAAGAGCTCATGTTACATTGTCTGTGTGGAGGCAGCTGTGCAGACAGCGCGTTGCTATGGCTAAACCACACCCCCTTCTCACACACACACTGGACTCACAGACTGTATAAGCATTTATATCTTGGGAATTACAGTAGGTCACCTTGGAACTAGTTGTTTTAACACGTGCCCTAAGCCTCCTGGGATAGGATTCCAGGTCCCCGCAACTCTGAATACAGGATAAAGCGGTACAGACGATGGAGAGAAAAAAATGCTGCGAAAACAACTGTATATAGCTGCTACATGATAAGTGATTAGGAACTTCCTTGTCAGACTGTTGGAAAGCGCATATATTAAAGATTCCATCCATAAATTATACATATCCAAAAAACATCTAACAGAATGCGTTACGATATCAATAATTATATATGTTTCTTTCTTAAACAGCATTTTTCATTCGATTTTTAATAGTAGTTCCCTGTGTCCGTGTGAGTGAGCTGTTACTATAGAAACAATAATGCATAAGTATATCGTTTATATTTCAGTTGTACCTATTGGACACGTGTCGAGGGATCGACCATCAGATCTGTGCGCGTTTTTTTTTGTAATAAGGAAAAGATCTAAACAGTTACCTTCTCTCCCTCAGTGTTGCTCTCAAACACAAAGGCGCTGAAGGACGCCTTTCCCTCCTCCTCTCCCTCACTCCAGTCTCTCCCCTCTACCACAAATCCCATGAGCCGGCTGTTCTCCTTATGCGCTGCGAACTGGGTGACGTCCCTGAGCTGGAACTAATGGCGTAGAGACAGAGACAAAGAATGGAGCAGACAGGAGAGGGGAACGGATAAGAAATTTTATTGACCCAGGTTTGAAATCTTTTCCTCAGTTAAGGTACAGCATTCAGCGGCACGCTTACTCACACTTATTTTAGTGACCTGTGTCTGAGGGTCAATCAACCTGTTGGAGAAAGAAAAAAAAAAAAGAAATAACACACATCATGTCTCAAGATAGCAAATCTAAAGGTACAAAAAAAAAAAAAAAAAAGACTCTCCTTACACGTCCCCTTTATGTTCGACTCACCGAAGGCAGCTGCTTGTTACCATCAGGTGCGACTCGCTGGTTTTAAATATGTTGTGTATGGCCCGAGCAGCTAGCACCTGCCTCATGGCCTCGTAAATAACTTCCTGTGTGTGTCCAGAGCGCACTGCCATAGAGCCAAGGAAACGCACAGCAAACACCTGCTGTAGCAAGGAGTCTACAAACCCATGCACACACACACATATATACACACACACAGCGAGAGCAAGATCGAGGTTATTGAGAGACTGTCACATCTGCGAATGAAAGGCCATTCAACAATCCTTCACAGACGGAGTGCAGCGTCTGCACTGACAAGCTGATGTGAGCACAAATTGAATTGATGTCTGCGAGTTCCATTATAGCATTCTGGGCCGTTTTTTTTGACCTCAGCTGTCCCTGGCAAATGATAAGCAGCTCAATTCAAAAGAGTCAGTAATGCTGTCTCACCGTCGGCGTTTGATGAGCTGTCCACTTCGGTCTCACCAAAAGGGTTTGTGCGTCTGTGAAAGGTCAGAATGTAGGGGTAAAATATATCAGACGACTCAAAACATAACCTGGATGATTTAATATTATTTTTATTAAATATAATGAAATAACTGCATCTCTCTGCTAATCGGTGCAACCCTGGACCCGGGTGCATCCATCTCGACACCAAACAGCCGTAACATAAGAATAACAGGTGAAATGAATAAAGCTGATTACACAGATTACAATGGCACCTGTTAAAGAGTGCAGGTATAAGGTTCTGAGTGACTTTCTTTTTAGCTAGGGCCAAATTGTGATAAGCACAAAAAAGTTAATTATATAAAATGAGTCAGGTTCCAAAACATAGACAGGTTGTACAGCCTTGCATCAGTAAGTAAGCATTTAAAATTGTGTTAGTTCGATGTTTAGGCACGATCTCGGGGTCATGTGTGAGACTGACGAGTTTTCTGACCTTCCTCCTGCCCTGTTCTGGTCCAGGAACTCCGATGCAGGAAGCACAATATCGAACTGGATGGGTGTCCCCGGGGCAATCAGGTCCTTGGGCTCAGGGGCAGCAGGGACAGCAGGGGCTTTTTTAACACTGGCAGTGACCACTGCACCTGGCTTAGCCCTACACACACACACACACACACACAATGACACAGAGACAACATGTACTGTAAATGTAAATGACATGATATACAAAACAAATTATGGCATGGTCACTGGTCATCACATGACCACAATGAACTAAAGACACAATATGGGGCTCATTTTTAGCACAATGGTTTGTTAATAGTGGCGATACTAAGCCCTGATTAGGGCCAGCACTTTACTGTAGCTTTTAGACTTTCAAGGGCGATTAGTAGTGAATTTACAGGCTGCCTGTGGTTCCCTCTACTTTTAACAGATGTAAACATGGCATTAATCTGACCTGTCAGGGTTCGGGGAGCCCTCTGCTCTCTTTTCAAAGCTGGTGATGGGAGTGACTGCCTGTATGGCTGTCTGATTGAGTCTGATGGCCACAGCCTGAGGAACACAAAACAGATATTAATAAATGTTTATTCAGTGCTTTTCAGGATCGCATGACGTACATGATCTTTATCTGCTGCCTCCATACTCGTACAACAGCATGAACCCTCTCAATTCACATCACTGAGCTTGATAGTTTATATACGGTAAATCCACCTGTATACCAATTCCAACAAATCATGTGTCACATGACCACTACAACCAGACGTCCAAGCTACTTGGAGGAGCCAGACCATTTCGGAAGCTGCTTCAAGTCTGCTGTAAACGAGAATGCGAGTATACTGTAGGAAAAGAGTTTCCATCAGCATGATGCTTTCAGCTCTGAGACAAGTAACACAAGTCTGTGGTGCCATCTGTGGGGAACATTTTCCTTTCACACATCGGCATCCGTGACACTCACAGAGGAACCCTGATCAGCGTGGTGCACATGAAACTCTGGCCAAGCTCATCACTTCCAGGCCGAATTTGAATGATTCATGCATCTTCAGTTAACCTCTTTATCCTGGTCAGGGCCGCTGGGAATCTGGATCCAACTGAGATGCCAGTCCATCCCATCTGATATACTGGGAAGAAATGATCTTAGCAAGAATAATGTCTCAAATATGAGGAGATGATTTTTTAAAATTATTATGATGAAATTATTCAAATTAAATATTAAGTCTTTTTAGATGTTTTTCTTATTTCATATGGTATGCTTTCTTATTCTGTTGGCAGATCATTTCTCATGTTTATGTCCTAATAATAATGATGACTCCAGAAGATTTTAAATAATCCTCCTGTATATTTGATTAATCTTAACCTTCTACTAGGAAATACTACATATGGTACTTTTGACTCCATTCAGGGTGTCTGCGTTTGTTCAGGCATGGCAGACGGGGCGTGGTCAAACGTCTGATTGTCTCCAACTGTGTGTTTTTACATGTACTTAGTGTTGATGTGTGGGAGGGTGCTTGTGTTTTTATTTCAACAGCGCTTGTGAGACACACTGACTGAGCCGACACAACACATTTGCCTTGAATTTGAACTTAAAGAGCTGTGAACGGCTTAGCACTTGTGGTTGGCTTGTGGTAAGTGAGGAAAAGAAAATGCAAGAAACACAAAACTTGGTTAAAAACAAAACAAACAAACAAAAAAATTTGCACACCTCACTTGTCCCACGAGACGTTTTCATGCATCCGCACAAACATACTTTTACAAACCCATTTGAAACGCTGGGAGTTGGGTAAAAATGGGAGGGAAAAAAAAAACCAAAAAAAAAAAAAAAACACCCCCACACACACATAAACCCAAAGAGGGAGTGAGGTGGCAACGCTACCTGCTGTGTCACCATGCACTGTATCAATAGTACAACACACTTTGTACAACATTCCAAAATGACACGCCCTTGATTGTGTGGAATCCTTTCACGGGCGAAGGTGGAGTAACTCAGTGTGACTCTAGAACTCTAAGCATAATGAGTATAAGAAATAGACCTTTGAATCATAGTAGGTAGACACTTAATTAGATTCATTTGATTTGGGGGTATTAAGATTCTCGATTTGATTGGATTTGATTAATAGCAACCAATTAAATCAATTTAAAAAATCAATTAAAATTGCACAATCAATTAAATTGCACAGCTCCACGCACAACATACATTACTGAGAGTAAAATTCTTGAGTTACCCCTCATTTATTATTTTGCTTCCAAAGAGCCAGACCTTCTTGTATCTTTAATTGAATATTGAGGAATTGTATTCAGTCCAGTCGCTGTACCTGACCAGTTTCAGAGGAATGATTTTTGCAGCACAGTGACCTATGGATCATTCAAGCATAAAACCATCTAATTTAAGGCATGAATCGGTGAGAAACAGGTGCAGATGATGACAGATGATCAGGTCGATGATTAGTACAGTACATGTATACTGGTGATGCTGGTTGGAACAGACGAGAGGAGAAATGAGGTCGCTGCTGAGGCTGTTCCATAAACGACAAATTTATCAATTGTATCTTTACCCATATTGCGGCCTGTCACTGCAAAACATTTGTTGAGGTGTAAAGAAATGAGGGGTAGCTCTAGACATTTACTGTAAATGAAATAATATGCTTAAAAGGGAAGGAGTACCTCAGGGTTGTCTGTTAGGTAGATCTGTCTAGAAATGTTGTTAATGGTGCAGATCCACTGTAGGAAAAAAAAAATGACATTAAATGTTAAAAATTTAAATTTCAGCATGAAAAACTTCGACGTATGGAAAATAAAGCTGTACCTCCTCATACTCCTTTTTGCTCTCAGCCTGAAGAATCAAAGACCTTGGAGGGGGAAAAAAAAAAAAAAGAAAAAAAAAAACTCCATCTGGCATCATAGTTACAGTTAATACAACATACTGATTGCGGAATATAAATAGCTACATTTAAAAAGACATTATTGTAATGTCTTTGTTTTGTTGCTCAATGTATTGAGCACTTGTCTGTTGTCTGCTGGCGTTCATTACAGAATTTTTTTTCCAGCTTGGATATCAGAGAAAAAAACGTCTGGATAATTATTTCCTCTAAGATTAAATCATGCTTTGTGGATGTAACAGCGCTCGTTCTCATCTCACCCTTTTTCTTTTTTTATAGTGTGTGGCTCGATGCCAGTATGCTAAACCCTGTCTGTGTGTGTGTGTGTGTGTGTGTGTGTGTGTGTGTGTGTGTGTGTCATCTTCACAGGGAGGAAGACATTAATATTGTGGCAGGAAATTGATTTTAGAGGTGTGATCCTGAGAGGATGGATTTGGAAAATGCAGCGTGGAAACCAGACTGAGTCCTCTCATGCTGGGAACTGAAAACACATCATTTCATTTTTTAATTTTCATTATAGTAATCCGTATGTTGTCTTAAATAACAAAGATCACACATCTATGCACACATATGCTTGGATTTTAACAGTTAGCATGTTAGCTAGTTACAGCAGCAGGGCAGTGACCTCTTGAGTATTCAGTTAGTCGATGAATTATAGATAGGGAAAGGGTAGGAAGTAAAGGGAAAGTGTGTGGTTGAGCAGAGGAAGAAAAGAAGCCGTGCGCTGAAAGACAAGGAGGCGTGCGTGGTGGGAAATGAAAGGAGAGAAGAACAAAGTGACAGCAGTCCAGGGAACAGCGAGACGCAAGGCTGTGCGGCGAACATAAATTCCATCTTGGCGAGCGAAAATATCTGGAATGTAAATGAAATTCTCAAGGATTGTCTAATTATAGGATTACGATTTCAGCTTTGATTTTTGTAATGCTCTTGCCTTCTTTTTACAAAATCAATGGTATAACACACTTGGTACAAGTGCACACACGTACAATATAATAATCTTTTATTTGGTTTAAAAGAATCCACTATTTCTGCTTACTCAGATGTTACTCGTTATATATATATATATATAAAGAAGCATATTTGTATGCTGCTATCCGATATAAACACTTTCTCAACACTTTAGGTGTCTACCAGCATAAATATCAGCAGTATTGCATGCACACTTTTTTTTAAGGGTCACTACATGCAGTGTACACCTCCTTTCGTCCCTCCCGTTACATAGACCAACAAATCCGACTTTAGGACACGCTGCTGCTAATACAGTCTTCATTTTCCGCTTAGTTGACTACTTCATTTTTATGCACACACACGTACATACATAAAACATACGTTTTCCCACTAGGTGATGTGATCTGAAAACAGTAGCGCCTGTCCTCGCACTCGACGGCCATGACAGAGCTGTTGTCCAAATCGAGGACCATGCCACCCGCCACTGCGCCACGCGGCTGGCACATCAGGTTCCCCCCCTGGGTGAAGAAATAGAGCCGGTCCCAGGCTGTGCTCACCAGGCCCGTCTTACTGCAGAAAGCATTAGAGAGAGAGACCGCATTAGGGGAATTCATTTTCTTTTTTTTCTAAGATTTGCAAGTGTAAAATATTCAGTGTAAAACCCAGACAACCTTCTAATCATAATCACAAGTTTTGCTATTAGTTTGCCAACATGTTGTCAAAGAGCACGGCGTAAATGGAGGTCTAAAGTCTGAGAATGCACCTGTAAATGCCATATTTTTCACTTTAATTTAATCATGTAAAAAAAATTGATAAAGTAAGAATTTTAGATTTTTTTAGTATTTGGAATTTCTCATTTTGCTGTAAGGAGAGCACATTTAGCCTCTTACCGTGAAGACTAGTGCAAAACCATAATGATCATATTAGTTTAGACTGTGACATGTGTTTCATTCTTTATTTATTAAATAATATTAATGAATTATTGCATGGCAACGGTTAAATGGTTAATAATAATAATAATAATAATAATAATAATAATATCCTTTCCTAACAAGTAATGTCTATAATGTTAATTAACACCCAAAGTGTAAGAAATATAAGACAGGAGCTGCATACTTCCTAATGTTGAGGTAGCCTGCTTTCTGGATGAGCGTGCGGTTGACCGGTGCACGATCCTGGTCAGGCATGTAGACGATATCGTCCACTGACAACAGCTCTCTCTGAGACATACGCATGCTCTCTGCCTCAGCATCCAACTGAGCCTGAACACTTTGGATAGGCAGAGAGAGAGAGAAGAGAAGAGAAGAGAAAAAAAAAATAGAATATGCCATTGAATGTTTACACACAGTCCACGAATAAAAGCACGAATAAAACCAACAGCCCATATTTATGGGGCTGTTAAATGTAATTTTTAACCAATCAATTTAGGTGAATAATCAGATCTTATATAGACCATACACACTCAGGCCACCATATAAACACTAATACTGGACAGGACTCTATTGTGCTCGCCAAACAGCCCTCATTCTTCACCGCAGATTCCACACAGAGTTAGAAACATTCATTCGAGGTTCTGGTCCATGTTGACATGATTGCATCACATAATTGCTGCAGATTTGTCAGCTGCATATCCATGCTGCGAGGCTCCTGTTCCACCACGTCCCAAAGGTGCTTTATTAGCTCTATTAAATCCGGCTACTGGGATGGCCATTATAGCGCTCTGAATTCATTGTCATGTTCATCTAACCAGTTTGAGGCCACTTTGTGACATTATCATGGTAGAAGTAGCCATTTGGAAACTGGTAAATCGGAGCTATAGAGAGACACGCATGGTCAGCAACAATATTCAAATAGACGACTGCATTCACAAGATGCTAAATTGGTATTAAGAGGCTTGGTGTGCAGCAAGAAAACATTCCCAACACTATTATACCACCATCAGCCTGGAGTGTTGACACAAGGCAGGATGGGTCCATGGATTCATGCTGTTGGTGCCAAATTCTGACCCTACCATCTGTGCGGCTTAGCAGAAATCCCGCTTCATGAAACCAGGCGAAAATCTTCCAGTGTTGGTGAGCCTGCACCAAATATATCCTCAGATTCCTGTTTTTGGTTGACAGCAGAGGAACCCGATGTGCTCTTCTGCTGTCGTAGCACATCTGTCTCAAGGTTTTTGACATGTACAGTACAGCTTTCAAGGTGAAGCTGCTACAGTATGTTGTAATTCCCCACATACAACCAGTACAAGTGACAGAAAATGCCAACTCAACTTGTAAACTTGGGAAAACCTACCACTTCCCCCCCCCCCTTTTCTTATTAACTTTAGATCAGTTAAAATACAGACACATTACCAACAGTCACAGAAGTAATAGTTTTGAAAAGATCATCAGCAACATTAGATGGATCAAAAACATTAACCACTAACATAGCTAGCTTGTTGCTAATGCTTGCTGTTGCTTGCAGCTCAGAATGTCCCATGAACGTTCACTAACAGGGCACAGAAACAATTGCTACTCAGGCCTGCAACTATAAAAGTGCATCTAAAGTATGAGCGCCTTTGAAATCTAACCAGGATGAAATTTCTCATGCATGAAGGTGTAAAACCAATGGACATTTACAGTAGACTTCAAATACATGGAGTGATCACTGTGATGATACTCTTAGCTGCAGTAAAAATTTTTAATTGTGCAAACGTTTTAAATAAGGCCGTACAACCATCTAGCCGATGTGGCTCGGGCCCGCTCTAGTTCCTGTGAACTTTTAGCAAGTGGAACACCTGATACTTGGAAATGGACAGATAATTTGTAACCTCTTTTCTGAAGAGACACGTCTGTCTATGACAACTGTACACACAATCATGCACAAACGCCACTTGCACATTACAGGCAATTTGGTTGTGAGTTATTGCCACATCCCGCATCCTGATCGGAGATCACGTGTACAGTATTCAGAAGTGGTTTTAGGCCCTGCCTTTTTTTAATGCATTGTAATTTGACAGGCTCAATTAAATTTCTGGATGATACTGTGCACCAACATTGGGGAATGTTATCTGGACAGTACTGGATAATTTGCTGGCAAATCAGCGAACCTCGCCCCATCCTTGCTCAAGAACTTGCGCTTGTTTTTTTTAAAACCTTGTAATTTCTACTTGTGACATTATTAGTCTTAGTCCTACTGTAAATAGGCCTTGTCCCAACTTTTTTTTGGAGGATCTGTCAGGCACTAGATTTAGAATGAGTGAATATTTTCAACAAACAATTAAATTCACATAGTAAATCATTAAATAATGTGTTTTTCAATAATGTGAATTATTGTATTAAATTGTGTTAAATAATGTGAATTTTCAATATTGTACAAGCTAAAGAGACTTTTTGTTTTTATTGCCTATTTTATTGTGACTATTACAACCTTTTTTTTTTTTTTTTAAAGGCGGTTCTACCTTGATGGTGTCCAAGCACTAGTGAAATACTGGAATTTCAAGTGCATTTGTATAGCTGGGGATTATATAGAGAAATAAAAAGGTAGTTATTACTCTCATAACTGTGCTGTATTATTTTCTGCATCCAAAAATCCTGGTTTGACTTGAACACCCATTGTAGCATTTTATAAATGTTATGTGCTCTAAAAAAAAATCTATCCAAAAACATGCTTTTGTGGAGAAAAATCTTATAAATGACTATAACAACTTGCAAATGACTACTTAAAAGACACTACACATGCAGCAGTACTGTGATTGTGCATTTTGAGATGTTTTGTCTGCCCATCACGATTGTTAAGAGTGGGGATTTGAGGTTATTACCATAACCTTCCTGTTAGCTTGAACCAGCCTGACCACTCTCATTAGGTATCGGTCATCAAATAGACGTTTCCACCCTGATAACTAACTGAATGTGTTTTTCTCCCCACCACACAATGTTGTCTACTGTTGAGAGCAGCAGTTTCTGAAATACTTGAACCAACCATGACCTGTATCATCATGATTTCATGCATGGTGCCGCTGAAACAAGATTCCCAGACAGAATGTCTGTATGAATAAGCATATTTTCATCCATTCTGCACATAAGTGTCATGATGCACCATTTTAAAAGACATTAATATTGTTTGTATGGTTGGTGTAGAATGTAAAAGGAGCATCAAATGAATAACCAGAATGATACAGGACACAAATGCGCCTTCGGACATTTTGGAGGACGTTTTGCTAAGACTAATGTAATTGAGGACTTGTTAAGACACCAGCAGTGCCATTGAAAACTCAGCGCATGCTGAACTAATGTTAGCTATTTGTCACACTCTGACAGGTTTCTTTTTGTTATGGTAATATAACGAGAACAAATGTTCTCCCTCGTATGTACACAAATGCGATCTGCATTACATGCATATAAGGCCGTGCTTGTGCTACAAAAAAAAATAAAATAATAATAATAATAATAATTTTATATATATATATAAATTCATTTAAAATAACAAAAAAACAGTTGCATGCAGAAATGGAACATGTAAAAATGTCACAATTGCCATGACAATTGCCATACAATTTCTTGCATTGAAAGTCCTATTTAGGATAATCTACCTCTCAGACATGCTGTTGACAGAAGCCAGAAAACTGTCCATTTTCTTGGAGACCAGCTCTATCCCTTTCTTGAAGAAGTTGATCTGTGAGGGAGAGATAACAGTAATTACCGTATGGATTATACACTGTTCAATGTTCAAAGCTTCACAGCGCCTTTATAATGTTTTTCGGTGCGATTAACCCCGTCTTTGTTCTTTCGCCCACAGTAGGTGATGAAAAATCAGCTGCCGTATTACATCTACCTAGACACATTTAGGATAAAAATGTTTCAGACCTGGGCTTGTGTGTATCCCAGCATGGGCTCCAGCATGGCTACTCTTTTCCTGTATTGCAAGGCATTAAGAGCACAGTAATACTGCATGGAGGCCTGATGCTGCTTCCTACGACAGTACGCCACCTCACCAACTAGCTCAGATTTCAGCTGTGGAACAACACACACACATTCACACGGACATACAATCACACAAATTTTATATCATTACCGATTTATGTTGCGGATGGCTTGAGATAAAAGCTTCGAAATGGTTGTGAATGTGAATCGGGTGTATATTATTATTGTTTTATTCACATTCACAAACGACTAAGCTCTAAAGATGTTTTTTTTTTTTCCCCCAGAAATACATTTCTTTTCCAAATTCAATTCTAATCTTTGACATTTATTACAATTCATAGGTTGAAGGAATAGGTTTGATTCTGATAAAAAAAATATATATATTTTTTAACAGTTATCAACTCGATAATATATTATTGCATATATAATCGATGCATTCTCTAGTTTATATTACAAGATAAGAAATGTTAATTATTAATTAATAATTAATTGATCATTTTCTCTTAAGAATTTAAACTGCATATTAAAATGTGTTATCTGATAATGTTTTGCATAATATTCTCCGTAGCTTCACATCTGTTACTTTGTTCACCACAAGAGGGCACACTTGCAGGTGAGGCAGTGTTCGTTATAATTGCAGGCCAACAAATTATTGGCCTGCTTGTAAACAATAAATACAAAATAATCACAGAGCCTTAAAATGACTGGAATTGGGTTAAAAACCCTCCAAAACATTATTAAAATCTGGAATGATATTGCTGAATCTCTGTGCAACAAATCACAGCTATGTTTAATTGTGAAAATAACTGCATTTCCAGATACAGTGTGAAAACCACTTGTCGGTGAGGCAAATCAACAAAAAAGGCTTAACTTTTCTAGGAAGCATAAAGATTAGACTTGAGTAATGGAAAAAGGTCAAGTGTTCTGATGAGTTCAGACTGGCCCTATTCCAGAGTGATGGCTGCATCAGGGTAAGAAGGGAAGTGCATGAACCGATCTCCCATCATGCCTAGTGGCCACTGGTCAAGCCTCTGGAGGCAGGTGCTGGTTATGATCAGGTGCTGCTTCAGTTGTTCTGCTCCAGACTCAGCAACGTTATGTGGCAATAATACAAGATCAGCGGATGACTTGAATGTACTGAATTAGCAGGTTATAACATCTATGGAGTTTTTCCTTCCATGATGGCACAGGAATTTTCCAGAACCCAAACTGTAAAAGAGTGGTTCTGGTAAAATGAGGAATAACTGAGCACCATAGCTAGTCATAGCTAAAGGGGATCAAATGAAGTACCAGGAGTGTATTTATCTCTCCTATTACAGTACAATACCTGCAAACATGCTGCAGTGTCTTTTTCATTGGTGTAACAGTCAAAGGCGAAATCTAACTATAGCTTGTATAATAATAAAATAAAATAAACTTATTTAAATATATTGCACAGGAAACATGAAACACAATCACAGAAAGCAGATAATGTGAGGTGTAAATCGTCAGCGTGTCAACTGACATGCAAAATGTCGGGTGTAAATTCAAGTGTGAGATCATTTTCATTGTACTGCTACAGATTGTATGTTACATTGCAACGTATAAATGTGAGCTTCCTCATCTCCACATTGTGTCATGAGAATACAATAGTGTGTGTTCTATTTAAATACATACCTTCTCATTCTCCCTCCTCTTGGGTAGTCGGCTGTATTTGATCATGGCGGCCTCGTGCTCTAAAAACAGAACCAGAGAATGAGTAAGGGGAGGAATTAATCAGCTAAAAATATCCCCATTCACACTTTAGAGTGGATCCAAAGACCTACCGTCAGTGGCGATCCCGAATATCTCCTTCAATGTGCTTATTTCTGTAAAAAATTAAATATATACCAGCGGAAAAACCTTCAAACAGAATCAAGTCATTATTTCCTACTGAAAGCTTCAGTGCAGATGGCGCGCAGTAGACAGAAATGTAACCGTGCTCCGTGTCAAAGGAACACGTTTAATTTATTTTAATGAGGGTTTAATGAGGGTTTAATGAGTGTAACACTGCCATACCAGTCAGGTCCTTCTCCCTGAACTGCACCATGGGAAACACCATCCTATCAGCCATCTGAGTGGCCAAATCAACATGCAGAGAGTTGAGCTGAAAGATTTAGAAAGACAGATGGACATTTTACAATGAATCTGATGATACAGGGGTAAAGGGGTTAAAAAACACTTCACACACTCACACTCTTTCTGAAAATTAATCAGACTGTAGTGGCAGGGGGAAAACAATCAGGAGTTCAGGTTTCCAGCCCACACCATCTGAAACATTGACCTTGTTGGCAGGGAGAACACCTCGCATCTGTTAGCTCCCTCCCCGCTGTTACCTCACACTGTCTCCACCTGTGCTCCTGCTGGATATCCCCCTCCCAGCTGAGTCTCCACACTGACTCACACACACACTTATATATCTGATGGACTGACCACTCAACACCATCATTCAAGCATACTGGAAACCCCAGGGTAGACATATGCATACACACAGCATGTAGTGCTCTTACCTCTTCTATGGTTTTGGCAAACTGTTGAAGAGTGCCGATCACCTCCTCATCTCCCTTCCCGAGAGCAAAGTTCTGCAACATCAAAGAAAAGGACTCAAACTCCACAACACTGAATAATTTAGCATTCAGCTGTCGAGCGACTGTCATTCGATACACCTTGATGTCATAAATGAGCCTTTAAAAAATAATTACTGCAAACTGTTACTTGCAATAAGATATCAGGAAACTGTTGAGTTTTTACAAACGTGAACAAATGCTCTAGGCATGTACGAGCTGGAAGTGGAAAAAGTATACATAGTGTAGCGTGAGCTTGTTAGCTAGTAAGCCACATTAATGTAAGCTGAATTAAATTCTAGTGAATCATAGTTGAAGATTCAACTATGAAATTTTATGTTCGGTTTTTGTATCGGTCCAAACTCTGTTGAACATCTCTATCCTACCTTAACATGATTGCTTGAGATGTAACTGCATGTTTTGCTAAGACTAAAGTTATAAGACCTCTGCTGCTGTGTGTAGTGCAACAAGTGGTGGGATTCGAAACAAAAGCTTAAAAGGTGGAAGCTATAACTATTGTACAGTACATGTACATCATAAACAATTTAAATCAGTCGTTTTAAGAACCAGATGGTAATTTATAGCCAAAAGGTGGCTTTTGTGCTCTTTGTTTTGCTGTACAACACAGCAGCATGGATGAGTTGTTTTTGTTAAAAAAAAAAAAAAAAAGTTTTATGTGGAACTGCTGGATTTTACACAAAGGACATGGCTTAAACAATGGCTGCTTGCAAAATATGCAAAGGCAAGATTTACTTCGCTTATTCACCAAGAAAGCTCTCAAAGAGTGTGCGGAAAGCCTGATAACACGAGGAGCGCACATGAGTGTAACAGCATTACAGCTAGAAACTGAACTGAAACAATAACAACAAATGCTTTTGAAAAAGTTGACACTTACAAAATCTCAAACATTTAAAAAAAAAAAAAAGCATTTACAGTGCCCTGCAAAAGTATTCATACCGCTTGAAGTCCATATTTTGTCATGTTACAACCACAAACATAAATGGGAATTGGGATTTTGTGTTATAGATCAACACAAAGTGGCACATGTGGAAGGAAAATGATAAATGTTTTTCAAAAATCTTTTACAAATAAATATAACTGTAAAGACTATTGAAGAATAGATGTGTTTCTGACTGTTTCAAAGGATATTATATTACATTATCATGTTTAAATACTCAATCGTTAATCACCGTTCCAATTTTTTATGTTCAATATACATCATTAAAATGTGTGAAAAGGTATTGTTATTATTTTTTATAGTTTACTTCTTAGAGCTATAATTTCACCAACGAAAAGGTCGCTCTGTCCAGGAACTTGCCAGGCAAGGATCAATGTTCATGCAGATAGCATGTCACACCAGTTAACACTGCTCTTATTAACCATATTGGGAAGAATTATTTTACCTGTTTCTCATACTCAAGTAACTGCTTGGAGAGCTGTTCAGTGGCCAGGGCCATCTCGTTCTAATGAGTGGGGGAAAATTAGTTTCCAAATAAAATTCAGTAAAACAGCATTATACAGTATGCATGTGTATAGAGTGTGTGTATGTATACCTGTGCACCAAACACTCTTTGCATAGACTGCAAGAGCTGGTTGCTGTAGTCCGTAAGAGTGCTCGCATCTTCTTCAAACACACTGAGCAGCGTGCGTGTCTGGAACATACAAAATTAGTATATTGAAATCAGAAGAATTAATATACACACTGCCGGCCAACATCAACAACGGAAATTCGCAAACTAATATTTTGACCCCTTTTATTATGTACACTATGAGCGACTTATTATGTACACTGAGTGGTTCTTGGAGCAGTTCATGCTCCAAGAACCACTTTTTGGGTCCAGAATATGACAAAAAAACTCCATAGATGTGATATCCTGGTCATTCAGTACATTCAGGTCATCAGCTCACTTCATTTTATTGCAATTTATCGTTAATGAGCTTAGACTTGACCAACTGAAGCAACCCCAGATCATAACACTGCCTCGAGAGGCTTGTACAGTAGGCACTATGCATGATACACTACTTCACATAGTTTCCTTCTTACACTGATGCACCCAGCGCTTTTTCAAATAGGGTCAGTCTGGACTCATCAGACCACATGGCCTTTTTCCATTGCTCCAAAATACAGTCTGAATACTCCCTAGCAAAATGAAGGCTCATACTGTATGCAGATTAGTCTCACTAACAAGTTGTTTCCTTATGGACACAGCTGTTTTGTCTCAATGCTGCATCCTGAAATGCTCTTACTCTGTCTATTAAATGTCATTTCTACTGTCAGTATCTATGATGGAACATCACCAGGAGTTTAAGTGATCGCTGATTATGGTCTTTCATGATTTCCCCCCCCCGACCACATTTTTAGTCTGCAAAATTGAAGACTCAGCACTATCCTCCTGACAGGTTATAGTAATATATTGGACAATTCTTAACCCAGTTCCAGTGATTCTGCTTTAGAGGGGATAACGTTGTCTTTGTGGCATGCCAGGGTTTTGTAACTTGGAAATAATAAAAATTAAGTGGACCACCAGCAGCCTGGTACAAGGTACAACAATGAGTGTGTGCATTTCTGAGTGTAGCTTTAAAACTCAGGGACAGCTATTTTATACGTTTTGTGTTTCAGGTATCTTCAGCTCATTTCCATCAAAATCTCTGTTTCACTGAATCACTATTCTAATGGTTTTCCAGATATGCCCTCGCTCGTGCCAATTGGGTAAAAATACATCACGAGATTCTGTGGCCACTCTTTCATTCCAAACAATGGATGCTATTTTAGTAAAAATATGCTTGGGATTTTGCTCTGGAGGATGGGAAGCAGTTAGTCAGCTGTATTTATTGAAGTCCAGAAAAAGGAAAAAAGCCAAATGCCACTCTTTAGCTGTTTTATCAGCTATTGCTAGCGCTGATATGATATTCCCCCACGTGCTCAGAGGTGAAAAGTCACACGAATTCTCATTCAAGTCATGACCACGCATCAGATATACTGTATATCCAATCGAGGCCCACATAGGAAAGTGACTCAGATCAGGCAGCCATTAAAAAAAAAACTGATTTCAGTCACTTCACGCTGGTATTGTGAACTTATACATGATATCTCAATTCTTTCCATATTTTCATATATCGTCTATTGAAGTTTAAGATCCCAGAGATACCTATTAATTACACTACCCGAGCTCATGACATAAAACTAGTTTAATCTCAGCGATGCTCTGGATATGGAGCGGTGGGTGTGGCTCAAGCCAACGAAATACAATTTGCAGCTCCTGAAGCTTGTAAAGTGTTTAACACATGGAATACTTGTTTTATATCCGACATGTTATGTAACTGAAGGTGTAGCCCTGATCAGGGAGGAAACCTGTTGAACCTGACTCCTAACAGCCACCTGACGTGATGACATGCCTCCTGATTCTGAATACAACACACACGAGGAAGGAGACACTCATTCTGGGAGGCTTCGTCTCCACCATTCTGTCAACAGACAGCTGAGCACAAAGAGATTTGCATAGCCTACTTTGGATGGGAGGAGAGAGAGAGAGAGAGAGAGAGTGAAGAGACATCTACCATGGGTTACATTTTCACAAGGGATAAAATTCTATGTCAAAATGCTTTCCATTTTAAAAAAATTATATTTTTTTACTTGTGGAAACTGCATCTATTAGTGAACACTGTGAAAGTTTCCTATACATGTCTGCAAATCCCATCATGGTTTCATGCTTCAGCTCGTGTATTCCCTCATCCCACTGTCTCCTGACAGTTCACAACTCTTTTCAGTCTATTCAAATGTTTCATGATTTAGTAACACATGCGCAATGTGGGTGGGGTGTAAAAATGAACAAAACTTGAGCAATCCCTCAGAATTGGGTTCAGAGCAACAACCCTGCTGTTATCTGACTTATATATGATTAGGTTAGAATTATAAAACAGGACAGAACACTGTCACTTTAATTCTTACTTCTTACTGTACATCTATCACTAGGCGATTAATCACAATATAGCTTACAGACTTGCCCCAGCCTTATAGCAAAATAGTAATGCTGCTTAAAATAAATAAATAAATAAATAAATGAATGATTTGTTAAATGTCATGTTTATATAATGTCTACAAAAAAATAATAAAAAAGGGAAATCTATCAAACAAATCTGTAACAAATTTAAATACAGTAAAGAAAAAAAACAATCAGAAAACAGTAGAAAATGCTCATTCATACACTATGATCAATGCAGGTCTTTGGACTGTGGGAGGAAACCAGTGTTCCCAGAAGAAACCCATCAGGCAGAGGAGAACATGCAAACTCCACACACACAGACCTGAGGCAGGAATCAAACCCGGACCCTGATGGTGCAAGACGACAACCACTAAGACATCATGCCATCTATATAGTACAATTTTAATTACATTTTATTTGTACTGCAGTTTTAACAACGGATATTGCACAATATGAATTCATAAAAATGGGTACATTTTATACGAGGGTGAGTCGAAAATTATCCACACTCTGGCTGTAGAATTTATTAACATTTAAAATAAAAAAAAACATACAATGTTTCAGCACAATCTGCTTGATTTTTAATACATGTTGTCCACCTGTCAAGAAGCTTTTGTATTCCCCTCATTAAAAAATGTTTGAGGCTGAGCTGCGAGACACGAATGCACCGCTGTCTTCTTCAGTTCTTCATCAGAAGAGAATCTTCTCATCGTAGGGCTGCGTTCAGGGAACCAAAAAGTCTGATGGAGCAAGATCAGGACAATAGGGGGAATGCTTTAACACCTCAAATCAAAGTTTTTGCAAAGTGTGGGAAGAAGTGTTTTTTGATATGCATTGTCATGCAAGATCACATCTCCCTTCGATAGCGGTCTTCTGCATTTAATCTCAAGTTAAGGCCTCAGTTCTTCAATAAGCATTTCCTTGTCGCATTGATTGATGAACCTTTTTTCTGATAATGTTCCAATACTGGCCATTGAGAAGCCCAAAAAACTGTAAACTGTAAGCATAAATTGTCGAGCTGATGATTAACTTTTGAAGTTTTTCTTGGACAGGCGACTGAGGATATTTCCGCGCCATACTCTACCGTTTACTCTCAGGCTTGTAGTGATGAATCCGAGTCTCGTCACCAGTAACGATTCTCCATGACCAAAAAATAAATAAATCACTGCACGCTTCCCTTCTGTCATGCAAATCACAAGTGGGGCATCCATTTTTACTCGCACAGCAGTTCCAGAAGAACTGATGTAGTAACACATTCAAACCTGCACAGCTGTGACTGGGAAGACAGTAGCCTTGAACAGAAAGTGCTGATAAAATGGTGTTGCCAACAGAAGTTTTAATATAACATGCGGATAAGTTTTGACTCACTCTCGTATTAATGTAGTTTCAAAACTGGACTTCTCGCTCTTTATCATTCCATAATGCTGCTACAGTGTTTGGAATGGGAAACAGTTTCTACAGATGTGAATCTTATTTCTGAAACATGATTTCTATGTTAGGAACCTCCTCATGAGTTAACCAAGTCAACAGCTTTGACAACAGCCACATTAATGAGGTGATCTCGTTTAGAGCTTAATGATGTTCTTAACTACAGCTTGACAAATGAGAGGCAAACATTTGAGCCGGCTAATAAAGATAATTGCTGATTCAGATGCGCTAGAAACAACAACAAAAAAAACGTGATTTTATGAAGACCGTGTTGTAGAAAAACTTTAGGTAGATTTTCCTACGCAATCCAAAACCCAAGGGCGTGTCACCTGTTTGAGTATGATGTGCAAAGTACTCATATTAAATCTATTTTCAGATTAGACCTAAATGTTTATTTTAGCTTTTAAAAAAGGATTAATTCTTTTGAAAAGTGAAGCGAGTTAGTTCTTTAAATGAGCTAACTAGGATTAACATGAGTCACAGAAGGAAATTGCTGGTCTCTGCCTCATGTTTTTATACAATCATGGCATTCTGTGATTAAAATAAATGGAAGATTTGTGCCTTCCATGCCAACCCCAGCAGCATTACATCACGAGAACGCAGATGAGGTGGAACTACATTGGGGTGGGCAATACGATGAAAATATCAACATCATGACAGAAACAAGACACGAGTCAATTTGCAATTGTAGAATTACCTCATGACACATGAACAGGAACCTCCCTATGTTGCACAATATCCAAGTGCTGCGATTATTAGTTTGTTTACACGTTTTCACTATAGAGACAAGCCCCAAATTGCTTTGCATTGTTCTTTATTACTGTGCTTATGCTGCGCCTAAAGTTACCTGTGAATGTCTTTTCATCACTACTATAATGCTGCAGTTTCATTCAGGGTCAATAAAGTTTCCATTCATCAATCGTTCATCCATCCATCCATCCATCCATAACCCTAGTTCCCAAGTTTCCCCCATTCTTCCATTATGCACGTCCTGAACTACACAATTGTCCGGGGTCTTCGTTACTATATTTTGCAATTCATAATGCACAACACGTTCTCAATTCTCTCCGTGTATAGCGGTCATGCATGTGTAATCTGAGCAGAATGTAGTTTGGTGTTGTCCTGCTGGAAAATACAGGGATCTTTCTGAAAAAAGATAGCATGTGGATGACAGCCTATTTTGCTTTAAAAAAAAAAAAAAAAAAAAAACCATTAATGGTGCCCTCACAGATATGCAATTTACCCATGCCACAGTCACTGGCACATCACCATACCATGAATGATGCTGGCTTTTGAACCTGACACTGATAACAGCTTGGACGGTCGTTTTCCTCTTTGACCCAGAGAAAATGATGGCATTTGTTTCCAAACACTATTTGAAATGTTCCCAGACCATAAAACACATTTCCAGTGTGCCACGATGAGACAGAGCCCAGAGAAGTCTTTGATAAAGAGTCTTTCTATCTCATCTATCTAGATTGTATTTATCTATCCATCCATCGATCCATCGCAGTGGTTACCAACCCTGCTCCCTGAGGACACTCTGTCCTGCATATGTTAGTGTTTTCTCTGTTCCCAATACACCTGATTTAACTAATCAACTTCTGGTTATCACTGCTAGTCAGGATCAATAAAGTTTCCATCATCCCTCCATCCCCATCCATCTAGGATCCTCAGTAGTCCAACTAGGACCGTGGAGGCCAACGGTGACCATTGTATTTATTCCCATTTGTACGACTGTGGTGGGACTTCCGCTCAACATTCACATGCGCATTCACAATTTGGTAACGCCAATCAGAGGAAACCCACCAAGCATGGAGAAAACATGCAAACTCCTTGCACACAGGCCCGATGCAAGAATCGAACCCGGGACCTGGCTCCGTGCCGCCATCAAGGACTCTCACGATCTCTGTTTTCCAGAAGTTAGACCTTAAATAAGACCAGTGCCTCCTACAGCAGCTCATCCAGACACATTTAAAGCCCTATACATCCAGTAAAGCCATTGTTATGTCTCATAGTAGTGTTCACCAAGGACAAGAGGCTCATAAAAGTTTAAAAGCTGTGGCAGACACAACTGCCGCTCTAAAGAAGCAGAACATTTACCAGTAAATATTAAAAGGTCCTAACAGTCTAGTTTGTCAGTTTCTGCCAGGCTGCATTGTCTACTCGGTCTCCGCTATTGTGGCTAATGCTTTTTAATAACCTACTGTAGCTGTGCTTTTATCAATGCTGAGAAGCTTGAGAATGACTACAAGTTAACAAATCTTTTAAAACACAAGCGGTAAGTAGTTACCGCATAAGTAGTTACTGCACAGGGTATTTACCGATGTTAAACCTAAGGAAGGGAAACCGCTTAGTTCATAGGCAACAAGTAGCTTATAAAGCAATTTATATATTTATTATTATCGAGGACGATACAATATTAATATAATGCAATAAGAATTTGTAATTAATTCAATATTTCCATTTAGTTTAAAAAATATTTTTTATCAGCAAACCATTATTATTATTATTATTATTATTATTTTTTTTATTTTTATTATTATAATATACTTTAGGTTAGCTATCCTTAAAAAAAAAAGAAAAAAAAAAAAAAAAGAACTGCACAATAATAATTTATGTATACATCTTAATAAAATAAATTAAATAAAATAAAAATAAATAAATAAAATAAAAATAAATCAAGTAAATTAATAAAATAATTTATCAGATTATTTTGAAATAAATATTCAATATTTAATTTCCGCAGTGTGACATTTTCACAGTAGCCGCAATGGTTATTTAGGGTGCAAACTAAGATAACCCATGGATGAAGTGATGTCTGTGCCAGTGATGTCACAAAGGAGAACTGACTGTTCCTTCACAGGGACAAATGAGTAGGGTGCACTAACGCCTCCCGAGACCCGGACTCTACACTTGTGTACATTGGAATTTCTACTGACTTGTTCCTCTATATTTATAGCTGTAAACTATACATTTAATCAATGTCTTCAACCAGGATGAAGCTTGGCAAAAGAATTATACAGTTCTTATATGAGAATGGTACAAGGATAAATATATA
>JAQMYJ010000012.1:24949865-24962568 GCA_030014305.1 Clarias laeviceps
CTCAGGGAGTTTTTCCTTGCCACTGTCGCCCGCGGCTTGCTCATCAGGGACGATCTGCTCATTTTGATTCATACACATTCAAATTCCATACAAATTTAAATAATTCTTTTGATTGTATAAAGCTGCTTTGCGACAATGACAATTGATAAAAGCGCTATACAAATATAATTGAATTGAATTGAATGTTACTTAATGCAACATAACCGTATGGCCACGTCTGACCCTAATGGCTTCCCATCATCATATCACGGCAACCTTGTTGCGTGTGATAAAGGCAAATTTAACACCGATAATAAGATGACTGAGGAAACATCACCAGGTGGACTGAAGAGCAAGTTTCATTATAAAAAACCTTCTAGATAGAGGTTTAGATAAAAATTGTGTACATTCAAGGAGAAATTATTTTACATTAATTACATTTAAATGTAAGATGTAGAAGGGCAGCATGGTAGCTTTAAATTGGTGAATAATCATGATTAACTACATAATTTTAAAATAAAATTTAATAGATTGACGGCACAGAGTTTCATGTGTTCTCCGAGTCCATATGGGTTTCGTCCCAAAAACATGATGAATTGACAACTCCAAACTTGCTCTGTCGTGTGACTCAGGGTGCTCTGATGTACTTTACAGAGTGTATTCCAGTCTCACACCTGGAGTTCAATGTTAATGAATAGCTGAATGAATTAAAAATGTATAAACAACTAGTCCTATTATCAGCAACATATATCTTCTTTTTAGCATATCTGGATATATCTGAAAAAGATCATGAGGATTATTAATATTTAATTGTTGAGGATTTGATGTTAGCAGACATTTGTTTAAATATTCTTTAAATAAATTACTTCTGGAACTAGAAATGTTTACATATTCAGCAACCTAGACAGACAGACAGACAGACAGATAGAACCATTGCTTTAGAATCAAACTTGACTATATTTATACTTAATTATATTTACAATGCACTTATTTGGGTTTCATTCTTGGTATTAGAAAAAAAGTTCCATGAAGGAGCCATGCTTTAATTAATTCCCTAAATTTCCAAGTTAATTCTGGTGAAAGCTTGTTTTTGTAATTGAATGAAATTTAAGTAAATATTAGTTACCCATCATGCACACACCCCCATTTTAATTTTAGGTCAACTCCCAGTTTCTGGAAGTGATTCCTGGACGTGTAAACGATTCTGGAACCTGAGGCTTGTAGGTCTTGTGGGAAACGTGACAATGGTATGACACTCTTGATTTAGAAGCATCTGACACGTGCGACACAAAAACCTTGTACTAGTTCTCTTATGAAACACAGCTGGCACAGAACTTGCAGACGAACGTGCAACATTTCTTCAAGACTGAAACGATTATTGAAGTCACCGCTCCTAACGGTCAGTTTGGTGATGAGGGAGAAAACAAGGAGAACATGTGAAACTCTGTGCAGGCAGTAACCTGAGCTTAGGATCGAACCTGTGATCTGTATAACAGCAACACTATCCACTGTAGCGCCTTGCTGACCTGCTCATGTTCTCCAGCCTATTTTGCCATGTGTTTTGTATTAATATCTTGCTGCAGGATATATTTCACCATCACCTCACAAGAACAAAGTGTCAAATAGAAATACTTTCATTTTCACCCAGAACCCAGGGGTCCAGACTTTTGCACTCAACTCCAAGTGCACTTTCAAGGAATATAATGTAAGGCTGTGTAGCTGTATTTGACCGACTTTAGTGGGTTCAGAAAGTATTCAGACCCATTTGGTTTCTGCATACAATATCCCTAGAGCAAAAGACTTCCATCACCAAGCTTCAATGTAGGACTGGTATTTTGCCACTCGATCACTCGTACCCGGTTTACACTAAATTACATGCTTGCACAACCTAAAGATTTTAGCTTTTGTCTTATCAGCTCAGACAATCCTCTCCCTCATGCTCTGGGTGGATTTAAAGTAAACAACATGGCTATTACTCAGGTGTGGCTTCCATTCAGCCATTCTACCATAAACTCCTGATTAATGTGGTATTTATGAGAGGGTTCTTATTTCAGCAGATCCTCTTTAAAAGACTGTGTCACCTTCCTGTCCACGAACTCTGACCTACTAGCCTCATCTTCCATTTTACAATGAAGAAGCTTACTGTGCTGCTGAAAAAGGGTTTTGCACCTTTAACGAGATCATTGTCTCCAACACAGAAAGCAACAGTGGGACCATTTGTACTTTTCTAAATGTCCAAATGATGTAGTAAAGGAAAAATGAGCAAAATTCCCATTTTGTGAAAATTTACACTACCTGGCCAAAAATGACACTAATTTCATTTAATCACCTTTAGTTTTTTAAAACTAAAAAAAAAAAATTATTCCTCATGCTCCCAGAACCACTCTTTCACAGTTTGAGTCCTGGAATATCCCTGTGCCGTCAGGAAAGAAGAACTCCATAGATGTGAATTTTGTCCTTCAGTACATTCAGGTCATCAGCTGACTTTATGTGGCATTTTATTGCCACATAATGTTGCTGAGACTAGACCTGACAACCTGAAGCAACTTCAGATCATAACACTGACTCCAGGGGCTGGTACATCAGCTGCTATGAATAATGGGTGCATCGCTTCATGTGCGCCTACCTTCTTACCCTAACACGCCCAACGCTCTAGAATAGGGTCATTCTGGACTCATCAGACCACATTAAGTTTTTCCATTGCTCCAAAATCCAATCTATATACTCCCTTAAAACTGAAGCCATTTTTTCCCTTATTAGAGGCTAACAAGTGGTTTTCTTATGGCCACACAGCTGTTCGGTAGTACAGCTGTTTAATCCCCGTGAGTTCTCTTCACACTGTGTGCATATGAAAATGCTCTTACTTTTAGTATTAAACATATCTATGGTTTTTACTGTTAATTTTTTAACAAATCGGAAAGTGAAAGTGCTGAAAGTGACAGTTCAGCATTATGCTTGATATGTTGAATGGGCGGCACGGTGGTGTAGTGGTTAGGACTGTTGCCTGGCACCTCCAGGGTCTGGGTTCGATTCCTGTCTCTGTGTGCATGGAATTTGCATGTTCTCCCTGTGCTTGGTGGGTTCCCTCCAGGTACTCCGGTTTCCTCCCACAGTCCAAAGATATGCAGATTAGGCTAATTCCCATATTGTGTGTGTGTGTGTGTGTGTGTGTGTGTGTGTGTGTGCGCCTTGCTATGGATTGGCACCCTGTCCCTCCCTGAATACAGGATAAAGCGGTATAGAGGATCACTATTGTGAGTGAGTGAATATGTTGAATGCGTACTGTAGGTCTACAGTATATCTACTAGGCCTATCCATGGTTCGTGGCCATTTTATAGCTATTCGGAGGCAGTCGTAGGGCGCAATGTCACAATGTTGGAGGCAGTTCACAATTATCATCATTTCACAATTAATTAGCACTTAGCACTTCATTGCTGTGTTGTAGGTGATGATGTCTGAGCCACGACAAGCCATGATTTTAAAACCATATTCATTAATTCATTCATCTTCTATGCCGCTTATCCTGGACAGGGTTTCGGAGGGCCCTGGAGCCTATCCCAGGAGACTTTGGGCACAAGGTGGGGGTACAGTATAGACAGGATGCCAACCCATCACAGAGTACACACACACAGAATGGGCATTTTTATTGGGAATGCCAATTAACCAATGAGCTTAATTTGGATGTCTTTGGACTGCAGGAGGAAACCAGAGAACCCAGAGAAAACCCACAAACCACAAGGAGGTCATGCAAACTCAGACCCTACAGACCTGCAGCAGAAATCAAACCCAGAACCACCCAAACTATATTTGATTAATCGCAAAAATCTCATTATAGTAGGGGTCGATCGGTGGTTAAGGCATTAGCCTACTGATCAGAAAATGCCAGGTTCAAACCCCAACACCACCAAGTTGCCACTGTTGTGCCCTTGAGCAAGGTCATTAACGCTCAAATGCTGTAAATAATAATAATAATAATAATAATAATAAGAAGAAGAAGAAGAAGAAGAAATAATTATGGATTACTGCTTGTAGATTAACATGCAGAAATGTAATGCCATTTAAAATTGCATCTTGAATACAAATGAATATGCAGAAGGATCTGAGTACTGTAGGTAGATTAGACAGTGTTTATATTTATTATACAGCGTCATGTGTATGATGGTGTTGATGATGTTTTACTTGTTGAAACAAACACACACACAGTGTAAACAGTGACAAGCTTTGAGGGCCTTCTCAGTGTCCCTGTACCTAGCTGTCTGACCACACACACACACACATACACACACACACACACTTCATTTCACTGCTATACACTCTGAGAAGCGCATTAAGCAGGCCGTAAGAACAAGAGCTGTCAGTTCGTAAACAAGCTGGGATGTGGCAGTGTGTGTGTGTGTGTGTGTGTGTGTGTGCTGTCAGAGAACACACCCTGTGTTTACTGATCTACCCCACACCATCACACACACACCTGTTTATAAACACAGAGTGCACTTACAGCTGCAGTGTAACGCAGGAGAGTTCACACTCAGTAGGCTGTCACTGCTGCTGTTCACCATGACTGCAACTCTCTACACAGGAAACCTCTACCCGCCATTACACACACACACACACACACCATCATGCTCAGGACCACCGCAGACCCGTGCTTCTCCTACCTGCGGGCTGTCCTGTAGCGCTTCCTCCAGCAGTAACTTGTGCACGGCCGGCATCTTGCTCACGACAAATGGTGCTTTAACTATTCAGGATGTAGGACTCAGTTTCCCAAAATGCACTGCACACTGAGGGTGAGGAGGGAAAGGGGCGAGGCTTATGCATGACTCTGCTTATAAACACACCTCCGTGATACTTATTTAAAGAAATAATACGACTAATAATACTTTTATAGCTGTTAATTAAAGAAATTATATGTAAATTCACAAATAAAAACGATGTATGTTATCAAAACGTTTTATGTAGTTTTAACTTTATGAGAGAAAAAAATAAAACGCGTCATTTCTAATAAACCTTGTCCTGTAGCACCCCCTAGCGGGAAACTAAGGCAGACTTGAGACTCGATCATTAAACAGTACATTTTTATATACAGCCGTGGCCTAAGGTTTTGAAAATGACACAAATGTTAATTTTCACAAAGTCTGCTGCTTCAGTGTTTTTAGAACATTTTGTAAGATGTTACTATGGCATATTGAAGTATAAATACAACCATTTTATAAGTGTCAATGCCTTTTATTGATGATTACATTAAGTTTAGGCAAAGAGTCAGTATTTGCAGTGTTTAGCCTTCTTTTTTAAGCCCTGGCATTGCTGTCAATCAACTTCTGGGCCACATCCTGACTGATGGCAGCCCATTCTTTCGTAATCAATGCTTGGACTGATGCGCCACCATCACTCCTGTGTCTTGCCAACAGTAAAGCATCCTGAGACCACTCCTGTGTGGGGTTGCTTCTCAGCCAAGGGAATGGGCTCACTCACAATTTTACCTCAGAAAATGCCATTCACAGCCATGAATAAAGAATGGTACAAAAACATCCTATTTGAGAAAATTTCCAAGAACAGTTTGATGATGAACAATATCTTTTCCAGCATGATGGATCACCTTGCCATCGAAGTTTTGCAACCATTCCATTGAGAACTTGTGATCAAGAGGTGGGTGGATAAACACAAACCCATAAGTTCTGCCAAACTCCAAGCATTGATTATGTCAGAATGGGGAACCATCAGTCAAGATGTGGCCCAGGAGTAGATTGACAGCATGCCAGGGTGAATTGCAGAGGTCTTGAAAAAAAGGGTCAACACTGCAAAAAGAAACTCTTTGCATAAACTTAATGTAATTGACAATAAACAGTAATTATATATCAGCATACCATAGGAACATCTGACAAAAAGATCTTAACACATTGAAGCAGCAGACTTTGTGAAAATTAATATTTAAAAAATAAATAAAATGTAATTCTCAAAATATTTGGCCACGGCAGTACAAGGTAAGCATGAAGTACATTATGTAAAGTATTTGGTCAAACCTATTAATTATTGAAATCAGGTGTTTTAATCAGGCCCCTTATCCCCAGTCAAGGGCAATCTTAATGCTTCAGCATAACAAGACATCTTGGACAATGCTGTGCTTCCAACTCTGTGGCAGCAGTTTGGGGAAGGCCCTTTTTCTATTCCAACATACAGTAACTGTGCCCCAGTGCACAAAGCAAAGACTATAAAGACGGGTTTGATGAGTTTGGTGTGAAAGAACTTGACTGACCCACACAAAGCCCTGACCCCAACCACATCGAGCACCTTTGAGATAAGCTGGAACAAAGGTTGCGAGCCAGGCTTTCTTGTCCAACACTAGTGCCTGACCTCATAAATGCTCAACAGAATGAATGGTCATGAATTCCTACAGAAACATTCCAAAATCTTGTGGACAGCCTTTCAAGAAGAGTGGAAGCTCTTATATCTGCAAAAGGGGGACCAACTTCACCATTGCAAGTATATGCAATGACATTGCAGGTTTAGCCAAATACTTTTATCCATATAGTGTATGTCCCTCATTTCAAGCATATGTTACCGATAAATTATGATAAATTGTGGAACAAAGATATATTTTTTATTATTTTGTGTGTGTGTGTGTGTGTGTGCATTTGGCCTCTTTACAGCACCACATTGGATTTGCCATTTAGGAATTACAGCCACAGCCCCATTATGTGGGCTCATAAATATTGGAACAAACGTCTGATAAGCAGGAGGGATGTGTGGACTAGAGTCCTAGTAGACTAGGCTATAAAATGAAAAAAGAAAAAAAATCACAAATGAATTCAAAAGAGGTGGAAATTTCGGCCTCCGGAAAAAAAAGAAAGTTGTTACTTATGCATGCTTGTTTGAAAGAGTATAATATGTTACCTTAAAGCTGAAATCCTGAAGGTTTTTTTTATGATTGTACTCTTTGTGTATTATTTTGGAATAGATTTATGTATATCTCAGTCTAGTTCAGTACACGCAAAGGGAAGACTGATGACTTGCAAGGATATTATTTTAGGGGGAAAAAAATACTCATACTGTACACACGACAGGCGGCACATGGTGTAGTGGTTAGCACTATCGCCTTGAACCTCCATGGTCTAGATTCCCAGCCAGGTTCGATTCCTCTCTCTGCGTGAATGGAGTTTGCATGTTCTCCCCGTGCTTGGTGGGTTTCCTCCGGGTACTCCGGTTTCCTCCCACAGTCTAAAGACCTGCTGATAAGGATAATTGGCATTCCCAAATTGCTCGAAGTGTGTAATGTGTGTATGTGTGTGTGCCCTGCAATGGATTGGTGCCCTGTCCAGGGCGCCCTGTCCCCGCCTCGTGCCTTAAATCTCCTGGGATAGGTTCCAGGCCCCCCACGACCCTGAATACATGATAAAGTGGTATAGATGATGAGTGAGTGATATACATGACAAAACAATTACAACATTAATTAATTAACAAGGAAAAGAATAGGAATTGGGGTATTATTAAATAAAAATCTGTGGTATTGCACAGTATAGGATTTATTGCACATATTTTTTATCTATTCTCAGTGAGGAGAACATTTAACTGTTCATGAAGTAGATTGCCTGGGGGAAAAGCTGTTCTTGTGTCTGGCTGTCCTGGTGTTCGGTGCTCTGTAGCGATAGTACGGTATACTGTATATAACACACACACACTAGATTATATTTTCCAGCAGGATTTATCACATGCTCACAGTGCCAAATAACTACCAATAACTGATTTTGCATGATATTACTGTTCTTGATTGGCCAGCCAACTCACCTGACCTGAACCCTATAGAAAATCTATGGGCATTTGTCAAGAGAAGATGAGAAACACCTGACCCAACAGTACAGATGAGCTGAATGCTGCTACAGTATCAAACCAACCTGGTCTTCAATAATGCTTCAGCAGTGCCACAGGCCGATTGTATTCATTCCATGCCATATTTATGTCGTAATTCATGCCCTGAATGCCCATAATTTTTCAGAATTCCTCACATGTAATTAATCTAGAATATGTGAGAGTTTCACTTTTTTAATTAAATTACAAAAGAAAATGTACTTTTTCATGATGTAGAAACAAAGAAAGTGGTCTGACAAGATGCACTGTGATTATTATGGTATTTCCTTTAAAGTAAAAAAAAAACTAAAGGAAAATATCAAGACTCTACAACAAACAGAATCATGTTTATCCTTTTCTACGGTCTGCCTGAAGGCTTGGTCATGCATGCATTGTCCCATTATCAGTTCAAAAGCCTCCTTTTATTAAAGGTAAAAAATAATAATTTTAACAATTTGTCGGCAGACATGGCTCAGATTAATACATGGTTGAGAGATACATGGTTGGAAATTTCAACCCATTCTTCACAAAAAAAACAACAACAACAACTCATATTGAATTAACTTAATTTTGGTTGCATACATACAAAGTTCCTCCTGATTGAGCTGAGTGATATTTGATCATGTATGCATATGAAACCAAAGCCTATGCTCTCACCCAAGCTGTGGGTCGACCCTCGGCACTGTCAGTGGGAGATAGCAACAGGCGCTGGCAATGGGAGAAGGTCACTGTGCTTTTATACAATATCTCACCTGTTTTAATTAGGGAAATTAAGTCAATGCTAGCATCCTCACATGTTTTCATGACATAATTGGATCACATTAATTCCTTCGTGAGATGATTACATGCATTCTACATAAAACAAGTGTTCAAACAATAATTAGAAACTTCATTCAGTGTTGTTGTTTTTTCTGAGAAACATGATTCATGAAGTCGCATGATGCCACATCTGCAGTATTGTGCAACATTTTAGTTTTTTTTTTTTTTTACTAATAAACCTGGAAAAATAAACCTAGATTTAACTCCTTCCAGTAAAATTAAGCATTTTGTTTAGGCTTCTTAGTATTCTAAGAGGGCAGCACGGTCACACAGTCACACAGCAATGCGGGCTTGCACTTCCAGGGCCAACAGTTTGATTTCTCAGAACTGTGTTCATGGAGTTTGCATGTTCTCGTCGTGCTTAGTAGTCCAAAGACATGCATATTAGACTAATTGGCAATTTTCAAAAAGTAATAATTTGAGTTACTACTACAATGAAAATCTAAAGCAGGCAGTTTTTATGGATTGGTACCCTGTCCAGAGTGTACCCTACAGGCTCCCCATGTCCCTGTACACAGGGTAAGCGGTATTGATGATGTTTACTCATTTTACTCATACCTCCAAAATTGTTCCCTGGGATGCTTTCCATGTTCAAAACTATTCTTTGTTGACCCAACTTCTTGTGTTACATGGTATAAATATTTAGTTAGGAGTGTCCAGTTCTAGTGAACATTGACATGTCTTAGATTTATTGACAAAAAAAAAAAGATATTAGGTAAAATCTTCTCTGTTTATTGGGTAAACTTTACTGGGCTCAAGAATATATATTTTTTTACTGGGTGGAGGAAATTCTACCAATGACCTAGTACTTGAATCACTCTGTTCAACAACTAAAATGGATCTGACAGCTATTCTTAAAATGGCAGCTGCTTATGTAGGATTGAATGGTGGCATCAGGTAACAGGACATAATGCCGTACAGTATTTTGCAAAACAACAGTTGCTATCAAATGCAGCATCGTACAGTGTGATGTTTTATTGAGAAATTTCAGAGAGCCCACCTGTGTGTGTAAATTCAATAGTATGCACTAATAAAAAATTTATCTCAAACTGGGTGGGGAAGGCCACATGCCTGCCGTTGCGTGCAGGTACTTTGTTGCTGGAGGATATACATGAATGTCCTGATGTGTGCTGTGCAAGTGCTGAAAGCCGACACAATGAAGGTATTCTAGTGAAAAATCTACTGAGATGTTGCATCACGTGGTATCTAGTGTCAATGCATCTAGGACAACACCAGCCTGGTTTATGCATTTCAAATGTGTGCCATATGTGCACTAATCAGTTGTGTTTAATCTGAACTGTTGGCCCTCACACCATATAGAAAGCTCAGGTTTAGGGTTCATGAAAACAGAAAAGTGAAAAAACAAACCATTTACATGGCAGGTTTAGGCACAAATGGTTACATACATTGTGCAGAGAGAGTCATGCCTTCATGCCCGTTTCAGAATATTATTTTATTTTTATGTTGTTGGTCAGGCCATAAACAGCACCACATCATGTCTCCGAAGGATATGCACTGGCAGCAAAACTACTAAAACATGGTCAATTGGGCAACGAGTAATTACAAGGGGTATAAACTTTAGTGCCACTGACAGCCTCTAATCTTTTTGGGCCTCATTGATATCATGCACTGACAAAGACCTTGGTCTCACCCAAGATGTTTATTGTCTTTTGGAGAGAGGAAGGTCAAAAAGTTATACTCTGTACTTCAAAACCAAACTTTCTTCCTTGTTCTCTAATTCAGAGAGTTTAATTCTTACAGACTATGTACCTCCTGTGTCAGGTGGCCATATTGTCTGGGGCAGATCTTTGTCGACAGGCTTGAGTTTGTGATATGGCATTCTTATAGTTTTCTTGCAGTATATATTTTTTACTCTCTCTCTCTCTCTCTCTCTCTCTCTCTCTTTGTCTCTCTCATTTGCTCTCTCTCTCTCTCTCTCATTGACAATAAGATGTGTGGATGTATCTGAAAGGATACCATAATTTCCCCCCTTCTTTTCCCCTGTCTTCATTAATAATTTTAGTCATACATTATTTGCAGAGACAGCATTAGTGTTTGGATAGCCAAAGGAGGTGTACTGTAGCACCTTTGCATTTGGGTGCTGCTGACTAGGGGAAGCTCAGCTGGCAGCTCAGTATCTGTATTAACCTGCATTAAGGAGAGCAGGTCTGGAACAATTTGCCTTGAAATCACCGAGGAGAGCTGTCATTGGAGGAGGGGGATTGGACTTTCATAATTGACCAAAGGCTCCTGATCTTTTGCAGGCATTTGGCTGAACCCAAAGAATAGTTGGCACTGGACAGAAAAGTTTATATATGGTGCCACCATCCAACAACACTTTGATAATGGTCCAACAAACAGTTTCCAATTTTCATAATCAATTCCCAACCTACTGTAGCACCAAAGAAAAAGATATTGCTACAACCAGTGGGATTACATGGAATAGAATTAACTAGTACACTTGATGCTGAGGCAAGGGGTTCCCAAACAGGTGCTGGATGGTCGCCCACTTAAGGAACTTGTTAACATGACATGCTGTACAGCATGAATCCACATCACACAGTGGAGGTTCTCATTATTCTCTCAACCTTTATAATTTGAATTGCCTTTTTTCTATTTTTATAGGGATTTCCCTTATGGAAGTGATTCAGATTGATATGGTTACATGGCTGTCCCCAATCTGAGATGAGGCATTGCAAATGTGTTGGAGGTACAATTAAGTTTTTTTTAAAGAGATTATTGCATTGTAATTAGGGTATAGGTAATCGTAAATCCACTCTTTTTATTGACCCAGAAATTTCAAGAATTGTTGGTGTGTCCAAAGAAGGGTTGTGCGTAGTTACAGAAAATTGGGAGAATGATCCAATATGCAGCAAAAATGAGCTTCAATAAAATTCCACAATTATCGCTTATCACTTGTCACTTATCACAGAAGAATTTGCTCCAAGGGCATGAGATGCAACAATCCTATCTGCAACATGAGATAAAGTCCTTATATTATTCTGAATCTCTGATTCAAAATGGCCCTTCATGGGCCTTTCAAGGTTAGATTATGTTCTGGGAAAGTAGACTAGAGTGTATTGGCAATGGACAGGGGAATCACAGGTAGCAAGAAAAAAAATTAGGCTCAAATGCATTTACTTCACATGGACTCCCTCTGGCATGGCTGTGTGCAGAGAAAATTGTTTCCTTTTGTGTGGTAGGGTTTTTGTCCAAGCCACTACAGTAATGGTTCATTTTGCCGAACCAGACAACACCCCTTCACTCAAATGCTTTTTTTTGCACAGGACTTCTGTTAAAGGTTTATCCTTTAGTTAAGAGTACTGTCCTCACATGCATTTTAGCTTTCAGTCTTAGAATGAAGTAAGAGCAATGGACCAGTATACACTGTGTTCATGTGTGGAGACTGTGTGTTGCATGAGAACACTGTGCACCAAGTCTTACAAGTTTAACAAGCCCCTTTGAGTGGTGTGAATGTGGTCATCTTTTCAACTACATTATGTGTAGATTCATAACAGCATGAGGTATGAAATCAAGCACTACATATATGTATGTAACTGATTCTATAAAGCATGGTTAACTTCAGAAAGTGGCACCAACCAGGACATCACAATCATCTATTTCAGCATGTAATGTAAAAAAAGAAAAAGAAAAGTAGAAAAAAACTGTAAAAAGGGACAAAGAAAATGAAATGTAAAAAAATATGGAGAGGTACCGTAAGAAAGAAAGTGGAAGAATAAATTTAAACAGAAAAAAGACTCTGAAGTAAGTAGAAAAATAGAAAAACAGAAATATAAAGTTAAATATATAGTACAACTTTACTTAAAAAAAAAAGTATATTCTATTTATTTATTTATTTACTGTATATATTCTTGCATGGTCACACTTTCCTTTAAACTAATTGTCATTTTCAGTATGTTCCCTATCATTCTTTTATTGCTTTAATAATTATCATCAATTATCAGCTATAATAAAAATAGTTTTTCCAGTATGTTTGGAATGGCATATTACTTTCCCCCCATATCATCTACAATACGCCCCCCCCCCCCCATATAATCTACAATAA